>OY856409.1:715382613-715982613 GCA_963693085.1 Alisma plantago-aquatica | reverse complement strand
GAGTTCATAATATGTATCACCTATACTGTATATATTGTTGTATGACTAGGGTACTCTTTAGACAAGATTGAGATAACAAATAATTTTTATTTGATTATATTTCAATCTCTTTGTGTAATTGTTTTGCATTATCCTTCTGCATACGTATCAAAATTCAAAAGCATTGATAAAGAAATTTTTTTTTGAATCTATCAAAACAAAATGTGGATAACATGATTATGAATTATCAACCTTGTTTGTTTCATATCCAATATGTTTTCTTCTTTATGTTGTTTGTGATGTAGCTTCTTTATGGAGAAGGTGCTCAATCAAAGGTTTGTTAACACATAGTTGTTTTAGTTTCTTATACATCCGAAATCCTATAGGTTATGAAGTTTGTTTTATGTCTTGAGCTCTTATATTGTCAATTAATATGGTTATTCTTTTTGAATTGTGAACTTAGAATATGATATTTTGTAGAGACATTTGAGTATTATGCTTATTGCATTTGGAGTTTCCCAGAAGGATGGAACAAGATGAATCCTTTTTTTTTACAAAAAAGACTTAGAAAATAAGAATGACGTGTTGTCTTTTATTATCACGGAGATTATGTATATATTAAATTATATTTCTTACAATTTATAACAAGTTGAGCTTTCACATTGTTTACACAATTGTCTAAGAACCAGATCCCTTTCTCCATTGTGTTGTTGTGCAAGAAGTATGATTGAGAAAAAGTAGATCCCTTCACTCTATAACGTCTTTATTGGGGAGTTTACTATCAGGAGGGTCTCATTTTTACTTAATGAATTTTAGGTCATAATTGCTTGGAGGAGGAATTGTGATACTGCCTTGATTTTGTATAAGTAACTATTGTACATTGGCCTGTTATTGGTCTAGAGGAGAGAAGTTTGGCATTTTGACATTTCTCATGAGTAAAAGACGATTGCATTTGGTGGTAATGATGTTTATATTATCATCATTTATTCCAAGAAAAAACTTATATAGTGCATAATATACAAACAAACATTTGCATTTGTTCATACAGAAGGTTCATACATTTACCACTGCCAATATTTCAAACAATGAATGGATGTTGGTAACTTCATATCTTTTGCATGTATTTGATCAATTGGATAGAATATTTTCAACCCTATGATTCATTAAGAATGTTTTTATAAAAGAAATATTTTTATTGGTATAGGAAATGTTATTCTTCCTCATATTTACATTTCCTTGTATACAATGTTTATGCTTTTTATTGATAACATTGTATACAATGTCCATATTTCTAGGTCATCTTAAGTGAGGAGGTAGCCTACTCAAAACTTACCTTTTAGGCAAAAAAACATATTGTTGATATTGTGCAAGATAAGTATAAACCAGGTTCAGGCTCATATCCTTGGATTGTATTGTTAGTTCTTTTCACAATACCATTTTTTATTAGTCTCATGGGTAATAACATAACTATCTTGCAACTTCCTAAAGTTCCTAGTAGGCTAGATAAAAAGAGATATGCAAATGATTACAAATAGGAGAAATCTCAATAACAAAATCATGATTTATAGCCTTTGTATTCATGATTATTCACCTCACAGTTGCTAAACTCACCATTCTTCACTACCTCTATGTAGATGATTCATGCATATATTTTGGATGATTTTATGCTATCACCAATTGTTTGATCTATAACCATAGTTGGAGCTTCTTTAAGAGTATCTTTAGGTGTGAGCTTGACATCGTCTATGGGACTCTAGGTGTTTCTGCCACCATTCTTCACTACCTCTATGTAGATGATTCATGCATATATTTTGGATGATTTTATGCTATCACCAATTGTTTGATCTATAACCATAGTTGGAGCTTCTTTAAGAGTATCTTTAGGTGTGAGCTTGACATCGTCTATGGGACTCTAGGTGTTTCTGCCACATGCATCCAATCATTCTATTTTAGTGGTCACTTGTTTAGCTATAAGGATGACCATGTCTAGATTCTCCTTTGGCATTCCTGGAATCTACATGATTCATATGTGGTTTCTCTACATTAATGATAAAACACAGGTAAGGATAGGTGTATCTGAAGTTCATGCATGGTTCAATGCAATCATCTTGGTACTCTATTTTTTTCTAATAGACATGCATAATTAAATAGCATCTCTACATTCTTTCACCAAGAATAACTGATGTAGTTAACCAGTTCAATTTTTCTTCCCTTATGTAGTTCAATTGTGGCATGTTTTATGTACTTATATAATTCTTCTGCTATTTGTATTCGTATTATGCTGAATTCAAATAATTAATTTACATCTACAAAGTCACAATAAGATGCACCAATAAAAATCTAATAACTAATGAGGGTGTCATTTCTGGGAAGACTCTGAGTGTGGGCCTTACAAACATTACATTCGAAGTGATCTAATCTTATGATGTAAGCTCCTTCATCAATATGTAAGCTTCTCATATTATAATATCTTCCTTAGCACTATACATTTTGGATGAGCTAATCATATGAGATCAATAGTTATATATATCACCAATTGTTGAATTATCTTCAGTAATTATTGATAGCATTGTTGCTATGTACTTATAGACGATCTTGTTTAGTCACAACTGCATGGTTTTATCATGTCTCATCTATATCTATGATTTTATTTTTATGTAGACAAGTTGTTTTTTGTCTTGTCAGTCTTATGACACATGATGAGTGTATATTGTGAATACTAATAATTGTCTAAACAAACTCTGCATTTCAGTCATCCACTGGATTGATAGTCCAAAACATAATTTTAATAAGCTGCAATATGCAATTACTATAATATCATGCCATTGTTTGATTATATTTTCTTCATCTAATTCAAAAGAAAAAGTTAAAAATGTATGCACCTAATTTTAGAATAACCAAAAATCTAATGAAGATGATAAACTATTGTGCTTAACACAATAGTCATAGTAATAGAATTTAACATTAGTTTCCCATTCAAGTGAGAACTCCGTTGGTTTTGTTTGTTGTAAATAAATGCTTAATTCATGTGCTCCTAGTTGCTCTGATCTTATCGATGTCAAGGTTCACTATTATATAATCACTTTTTACACAAAATAAATCAACTTTCTGATTACTACAATTGATTTCATAATTTAGCATAATGAACATCATACTTATAGTTATTATTAATTAAGCTTGTTGAAACATTGTTCCCTATGTAAGACTTAATTGATTACTTCCTTTTGTAGGTATTAACTATTGATATATGGTTATCAATTTAGCATTATTACAACATCCACACTTCACAATATGAGCATACAAAATCAACCTATAAGTAAATGGATATTATTTGTTGGTTAGATCATTTTTTATTTTTCAATTATTTGATCCTATACTTGTTTAGCTAATTGATAGGGTCAAATGGTCACATATTAAATTGCCACAGATACTCTATTCGAACCTGCAATTGTTGGTTGTGGTCTCCCAAATGTAGTCTCATGCCACAATGAAACAAAGGGACTCCCAAATGTAGTCTAGTGCATAGAGAAGGGGAGATCCCTCATCAACATCAAAACCCCCACTACACACTCAAACCCAATACAAGAACTATGCCCTAGATCTCTTGTTGGATCCACAATGAAGCGGTGAAGGAGAGTAAGTCATTGTAGACCCCCAACCCACTCCTATTCTACTGCATCCGATTATGGTACCATGAGGTAGGTATATGAACCTATGTTGAATTGATTTGACATATCTTGATCACTAGCTAATCATATGTCTTGGTTACACATAGATGAGAGTGATGCTTGATAATAACCAAGCAAGTAAAGGGGATAATACTAGTGTACTCCTGCCTCCATCTGATACTCAATAGGTACCTACTACTTCAATCCATGAAATGGATTTCTTGTTTGTCTTACAGAAGGGGTTGCAATATTTGTTTATACAATAGAGGTAGGCACACTAATAAATGTATATTTATCCCTTTTATTTATATATTTTTGATATTTGCTTAGGATTATTTTGTTATTTATTCTCTTAGTTTCATAATTAATTGTGTTATTTTAGATTTTTTTCTTTAATTAGAGTTTTAATTCTATTTTCTTGGGTTTTGTAGGAAAATTATACAATTTGCAGCAGTCCTGAAATTTATATATACCCTCCACTAAAAGTGACATAACTCTTGCATTCGAACTCCAAATTGAGTGTACAAGTATTCATTGGAAAGGGAATTTAATTTTCTAAAATAAAATCCTATTATTTGGACCCCTTTTGTATTTTTCACAGGAGAAAAATGTGTTCGAAATTTCTGCTGCGAGAATATACATTAAAGGGAGTTACATGGTCAAGATAATTAAAGACAACTAACTTTCAATTTGACCAGATCCAGAAAATTCAAAAATTGGTCTCCCTCTCTTTTTTCCCCCTCTTTTGAGGGCAACCTACCCCCTCCCCATCCTATAAAAAGAGGGACTCTTCACTTGTAAAAGCATTCCATTCTTCATTCTATTTCATCCAATTTTTAGTTGTAGACCACATCTTGTATAATGTTGGATCTCATTTTAGTTTGCATTTCTTCTCATCTTGTTATGTCTGAGTAAATTTCTCTGGGGTATGGGAGTAGCCCCTTAGCCCGGTTCTATTCAATATAATCAGTTATATTCTGCCATCGAACAAATATCTTCTCTTTGTTTCTTTGTGGTTATTTGGATGATCTGATATATTCTTATGGAGTGATATGACCGTGGATCTATGTAAGAATGAAACAATAATCCCTTAATTGTGATTATCATCTTTTCGCCTATTTAATCTTATTCTTGTTATAATCCTTGGTGACGCGACCCCCTGAGCCTTGGGTTTGAACGCTAGTTTGAATTCACATGCTTTTTGATATGACCGTGGATAATGACATGTTGGACGGTTGGGTAATGATCCGTGAATGCCAGGACCAACGGGTTTACGGGAAGTTTAACCCTTGTGAGTTTGTCTGTAAGGACATGTAACCACAAGGTCCTAATTTGATCCTTGGAGTTTAGAATTTGATTAGTTGAATAGGAACGTAGTTTTGATGGTGATCTTCCGGACCTCAGATCTTAATTTCTTGATTAGTTAAATTTTATTTCAGCACTTTTCTTTTTGTTCTTAGTATTGACAACTCTCTCAAATCGGGATTTAATTCTTATATTTGTGATTGGATTTGGATTTCAACTTTTCTTTTCTGCCGTCCCTTGGATCGATACCTATCTATACTAAGTTGACTTGTTGTTCAAAATAAGTTGACAACCGGGTTAGAAGGTTAAACTCTAGGACTTTTTTTAGTGATTGTTGCGTGTATAATGACACACATCAATTTGGCGCCATTGCCGGGGACGACACAATTGTTTTTCAGATCTGGTTGCCTGTATATCTTAAAAACTAAAAGCCAGCCAAACCTTCTTAACCGCCCTGCTAGAAGCCCAAACCTAAAATATAGATTGTTCAAATATGTTTCCTCATATTTTGGTGACACCTTATAATATTGAATCTTCCTACCAAGATGGATGCAATGGAAATTACAATCCACCATCTTTTGGAGATTATTATGAGGGGCAATGCCACCCAAAACAATATGTGGAGTACTATGGCCAAGGACACTATGGGGTGTGGCGAGGATGACCAAAATTTTAGGGTGTATAAATCCTATGGTGAAATGCAAATTAATCTTGAACTGGAAAAGAGACTTAAGGCCCTAGAAAAGATGGTAGCAGAAGGACAAGTAAAACTTGAATCCAGTCAAGCAACATTAGCTACCTTACTAGAGGGTCAATCACAAACTCCCCTTATAGAGCTTGAGCAACCCAAGATGGTTCTTCCTGATGATGACTATGATGATCCTTATTTTGTGTCATATATATTGAATCCTGAAGAAATACAACAAACCATAGATCCATATTTTATATGTGATGAGGACGTTGATATCCCTATCTTTCCTTTAGAGACTCTATTACTTGAATATGAAATGTCAAAGAAGGAGAGTCATTTTGAATATCCAACAACTCCTCCCATCCTCAACATAAATTTGAATGATACCATAGACCAATACCCTTCTTTTGAGTCTATTTTGGATAATGAGCATCTAATCCCCTTTATGATTCTTCCCAAGCCGTCACAACCAATTTCCATCCCACACATGGCTGATCTAGAAGGGGATATACCACCGTTGGAAGAAGCCCACACACCCCTTCTATTGTTTGTAAGGAAGACATCATCATCCCTCCTAAATACTTGGGGAACCCTTGTACAAAAGCATTAGAGACATGTGTTATATCAACAATGAAACTTACCAAACCCAATGTTGATGGAATTAATTTTAAGGAGAAACAAAACACTTTTGTAAATGATGTTAATTTTTTTTAGCATCAATTCTCCCATATGCAGGTCATCATGATGGTGGAAAACCTAAACCAGATCCCCCACCCGACTCAGTTCATCATACTCTACTGGCATTACTGGTCGGGTACCCACCAACCTCCCCCAATCCACATCCATCTTCAACACTTCCCTTGCTATCGAAGGAAGATCTATAGATATTATTGGAGGGAATGCGAGGTGAAAGAAAATATGAGCACCACATTGAGCTTCTACAATTACCCTATCATAGGGTATATTATGAAGCTCCTCAGATAAAGGTCTCAGTCCTCATACACATCCCCTTTAGCTGGATGTTTTTTGAGCTACCTAGGCCACCTGGAAATCCTCGCTCTTCTCTTCCCTCCATCTCAGGTTTTGATTTTGCTCGGGACGAGTAAAAATCTAAGTCCGGGGTGGAGGTGGGTGGTATGTTTCTATTCTACCCCCTTTTTTTTTAATTCTTGTATTAATTCTACTTTTTTTTGCATATCTTTGCTTTGTTCATGGCCATTATCTAGTCGGCCAATATGAATAGATGTTTATCATTGTACCCCTTTGATTTTAGTAAACCTTTTGCAAAAAATTATTACAAATTGCCATGTATGAAACCATCATGTCACCTAGGATCCCAAAATAGCATCACTCCTTGGAAAAGTTGGCAAGCCGTATGGAATCAATCAAAACCAAACACAAATTTTCTCTATTTTAAACATTGATTAACTTGATATAAATCTTATATAATGTGATTGACATGAATGTTCTTTCTGATATAATGACACTTTAAAAAAAAAAGGAGAAAATAAATATCTGAAGTTATAGGCACAAGGACACCTTTTGTTTCCCCCTTATTTTCTCTCTAAAAAAATAGAAGCAAAGAATCACCACCAGACAAAAATCAAGTCCGAGGTGGCATGCTTCCCATAAAAAAAAATTCCATACCCCACAAAGGGGTGTACCATCAAAAGATGCCAAAAGTGTACATGAAAAAAATTGTGACCAATGTAGCCACAACTCCACAAATCTAAATCCCAAGTTGAATAGAGGAGGGATAAAAAAAAAATTCATCACTTCCTTCTTTGCTTTCACGCCCCCTAATTTCATCTTGTTCTTGTGCAATAACTCACAAAAAAAATACATTTATAAAAATGAGAGTGTCAAAGTAAAAGTAAGATGAAGCATGTTTTTCTACAAAATCTTGATTTAGAACCAAGATATGATATTTGTTTTTAATAGGGAATATAGAATTTTGTGTTTTTTGGTTTTAGGAGATTGGGTTGCTTGGACAAATTTGGAGGTAAGGAATAAAGTGATGTTACAAGGATGAGGATAGACATGTTGTTAGTATAAATTGAAATAATTTGTGATTTTATTTGTTTGAGGACAAACAAAGATTCAAGTCTGGGTATTTTGATAAATGTATATTTATCCCTTTTATTTATATATTTTTGATATTTGTTTAGGATTATTTTGTTATTTATTCTATTAGTTTCATAATTAATTGTGTTATTTTAGATTTTTCTCTTTAATTGGATTTTTAATTCTATTTTCTTGGGTTTTATAGGAAAATTACACAATTTGCAGCAGTCCTGAAATTTATATATACCCTCCACCAAAAGTGACATAACTTTTGTATTCGAACTCCAAATTAAATGTAAAAATATTCACTGGATAGGAAATTTAATTTCCTAAAACAAAATCCTATTATTTATACCGCTTTTGTACTTTTCATGGGAGAGAAATTTGTTCGAAATCTCTGCTATGAGAATCTGCATTAAAGGGAGTTACATGGTCAAGATAATTAAAGACAACCAACTTTCAATTTGACCAGATCTAGAAAATTCAAAAATTGGTCTCCCTCTATTTTTCCCCCTCTTTTGAGGGCAGCCTATCCCCTCCCCCTCCTATAAAAGGAGGGACTCTTCACTTATAAAAGTATTCCATTCTTCATTCCATTTCATCCAATTTTTAGTTGTAGACCACATCTTGTATAATGTTGGATCTCATTTTAGTTTGCATTTCTTCTGGTCTTGTTATGTCTGAGTAAATTTTTCTAGGGCATGGGAGTATCCCCTTAGCCCGGTTCTATTCAATATAATCAGTTATATTCCTCCATCGAACAAATGTCTTCTCTCTGTTTCTTTGTGGTTATTTGGATGATCTGATATATTCTTATGGAGTGATATGACTGTGGATCTCTGTAAGAATGAAACAATAGTCCCTTAATTATGATTATCATCTTTTCATCTATTTAATCTTATTCTTGTTATAATCCTTGGTGACGTGACCACCTGAGCCTTGGGTTTGAACGCTAGTTTGAATTCACATGCCTTTTGATATGACCATAGATAATGGCATGTTGGACGGTTTGGTAATGATCTGTGAATGCGGGACCAATGGGTTCACAGGAAGTCTGACCCTTGTGAGTTTGTCTATAAGGACATGCAACCACAAGGTTCTAATTTGATCCTTGGAGTTTAGAATTTGATTAGTTGAATAGGAACGTGGTTTTGGTGGTGATCTTTCAGACCCCAGATCTTTATTTCTTAATTAGTTAAATTTTATTTCAGGTTTTTTTCTTTTTGTTCTTAGTATTAACAACTCTCTCAAATCGGGATTTAATTCTTGTATTTCCGATCGGATTTGGATTTCAACTTTTCTTTTCCGCCGTCCCTTGGATCGATACCTATCTATACTAAGTTGACTTGTTGTTCATAATAAGTTGACAACCGGGTTAGAAGGTTAAACTCTAGGACTTTTCCTAGTGATTGTTGCATGTATAACGACACACATCACACACCCATTATTGTAAGGGAGCTTTACGTAGAAAGTATTGTCTGTTGTAAAGCTACACATACCACATGTTATTAATGGTTGTATTTGTGTAGAATGTATTACAATATTTTACAATCTCAATCCTATCAAATTAGTTTGACTAATGAATTTATTGGGATTTTAAATATTTTATAATAAATAATAAGTTATACTTTTTAAATGTCATAAATAACTAGAGAATTGAACATAATGTGGATTGATCCTATAAAAATCTTACAATGAATATAAATATAATCATCCACACAAAGGTCCAATTATAAATAAGTATCATCTAGCTACATAAACTAGTGAGAACACATTCTAGAGTAACAGAACCTAGAAAAATTCTAGACATTCATTATATGCTACACAAAAATGTCACATGGTAATGTCATACAATCTATCGTCTACTGAAAAACACAAATCACCCAATCATGTTGGACCTAGTCAATCTATTATTGATTAAAAGAATGATCACTGCTTCTAACTATATTGCAATCATATGCCAAATATATCAATAGATTATAAAATTTTCAATTTATTTTAAAGTTTGAAAAAACTAAAAGAATATAAATATCTAATTTACTTCTTCAAAATATTTATGACTCTCATCTCAACAATGTCTTCCATGTACTTAATCACATAATACCCAAAGTCAGAATTATTTCTCTTCTTTAGATACTACATAAAACAAATATAAGAAGAATATAAGAGTTAATGGCAACTCTAGGAAGGCACGAAATAAAAGCAACAAGTGGAGTTGCAATCTTTTAAAAATATGGTGAAATCTTTATTATTTTCATTTCCACAGTGGAAAATGGTGACTTATTTTTCACATCCAATTCCCAAAGATAAATGTACATATATTATTCTTCTAGTTCTATGATATATTACTTACAACATGGAATGCTTGAAGACATTTTCTTTCTTGGTATTCATTTCAGGTACCTTACTGATAGCATTGAGAAAAGGCATGGCTTGAGATAAGGTGACCCTCTCTCATTACATTTTTCATTCAATTTTGGGTACTTGTAAATGGTCAAATTTGGAAAGATAAAGAATGACACATCATTTCCTTTCCCCATAATTATTTTTCTATCTTTTACATTCCTAATTATTGTATAATTTCCATACCTAGAGAAAAATTCATAAATACTCTATGAATGGTGTACGGGTGGACTCATTTGCTTTGGAGGCTAGAATAAAATCTAATAAGACCAAAACATTATAATAGCCAATTTAACGATACTATTCTTATATTTATCTAAAGAAACATAACACTTATAGTCTAATCAACATTTTGTTTCATGAATGATCCAATAATGATCGACTGAGGTACAATGCATTCAGGTTAATATAATGTGAATACCAGGTTTGCTAGATGTTAAGTTAGATTAGGTTGAAACACAAAGGGTTCTTATTTTATTAGACACTGAAGCTATCTTAATTGGTCAATATTAAACAAATCACTTGTTGATCGATCTTTGTCCCAGAATGTGTAGTAGAACTAATTTATTTAAATTTAGTTTGCAAAACATGAGGCATATTACTTGAAACCACTTTGCATTAGCTTAACATTCATCATTCTTTAAAGTAGCTAAATTTAGATTTATAATAACAATGTTCCAAAAAGTATTTAGTTACTGTAGCAGTGAGATTTGGTTACATAGACCTACATCTATGTATTGAAGTAACATATTACTAATTGAAGTTTTAGGACAAAGCCTATGTTCTAAGATCGATGATTTGAGTCATGTAGCATATTAAATTTCTACATATATACATGATTACATTCATAATGTAGGGTGATAGCCTAGAAGAATCTAACCCATTATTCATTAGTATAGAATGTAGGAAATCTATTTCAGAACAATTGGTTTGGCCAGAAATTTTATCAACCATGCAAGAATTAATGTGCTTCATATAAAGTCCAATTCATTCTTAATAGAAAAATAGAATGCCTGGTATTATTGGGTTCTTATCAGAAAAACACATATCTTGTTTTTTGTAGAATATAGTCAATATCAAAATTTAATATCAATTGATAAGGTTAATATCTTAGATTAGTGTACATCACTGTGCATTTTTCCTCCACTTGAAATGTGAAATCTAATTATCTAATGTGAGGGTTTGGGCTTGGAAATTTAAGTTTGCAATGTTTAAGGGTCTGACTGGTTCGGTGTAACTTCAGTTTTCCTGAATTTCATTTTCCTAGAATCGAAACTGAGTTCTAGGAAAATGAGTTCTGGTTGATTGGTTTCAAACTTAAGTTTTTCTTAGAAATTGATTTCCATTCAATTGGTGTGTTGTAACTATGCGCAGAAAATCTAGTTAAAGATGTGCTCTAAACTACATAGCATCCATACATGAATTTACTTTTTTGTATTCCAAGAATGTACAATACAATGTCATGATTTTTCTGTATCAAATCGCTATTAAAATCCAATTAATAAAGATGAAAAAAAGTTAATCACCCACCTACCGTATCTCTTGGTGCAACATCACAGATGAACCAAGTTTCTGTGAGAAGGTAAGAAAGGAAAAAGAAAAAGAACGAGGTGTGGCACTCAATATGGGAATCAGGAGAGAGGAACTCCGATGAGATGGAGTTATCTGTCGGAGGAAAATATCCTTCACACCAAAAGCAGCGAGCCTTGTCTTGCCGCAAAAAATCTTGAACCCCAGTCTGCTGGACTCAAATTGACAAGCTCTGCCGTCGGGACCAAAGCAAGATCTAGGAGGATGGAGGAAATGCAGCACAGTTCAGCAGCTATGCAGCTGCCCAGGCAGAGGACTCGGTGAAATAAATCCCAAGGGAGAACGACGGGGCACACTAGCCGCCACCACCATCTCTTCTGAGTAAGGAACTACTACCCTAGGGTGAGTGCACGAGACTCAGTTGCGAGCGGAACTCGTTTTCCACTCGATTTCTAACAGAACTCTGGGATTTCAGATTATATATATTTTTGGAAGTCTAGGGAAAACTGGGGAACTCAAGTTCCAGACTTTTGCCAAACCAATCAAACAAAATAAAAAATGGAACTAGACTTCCAATGTTTTCAGGACAAGTTACACCGAACCAGTCAGACCCTAAGAGAAAGTACCATTAATGCTTTACCTAAATATTTCCATATGTGTGTGGATTGATACATAATATAAATAGTATCCTATACTTTTGTGCATATTATAACATGATAAGACATTTACAATTCATACCTTATTATTGAAAAAAATCCGTGCATCCTCAAAGGTTGCCATGATCCGCTTCTCCCACTGCACATGATACTAGTTCTATATATTGCAATATCTCATTACAAGAAACCTACAAAGGGACACCTTTGTGTCCTACCAAAATACTAACTAGCATAATAGGAACAACATTTTCCTAAATGTTTTGGCAAGTTATAATGATTGTTCCTACCCATTATATATATGCATATATATATATATATATATATGTCAAAAAAATCCTTTATTAGATTATAAAAAGAACATAGAAATTAACCTAATCATCTATGACCCTAGTTTTAGCTGTAGCTGAATCAATAGATGCAACACATAGTGTAGCATTAGCTGAATCAATAGATGCAACAAATAATGTGTTAGTAATTTTCTTCTCCAATGGCTAAAAGTTTTAGTCATTTGCTATCTTTCTAGGCGATTATGGAACCTACAAAGTATAGGCATGCATAATTAAATCACAAATTAGGTGATGAACATGAAATGGGTTATATAAGACATAACATGAAATGGTTTATAAAAAACTACGAACATAGATAGTGATCGCAATAAAGGTACTTGTAACGTCCCAGGAATTGAGGTCTCAAATAAAATGATCTTCAAAAGAATGATTGGACTATCCATATCACCAAGGTGAACCTCCTTTTTAGGGATCCCATCACTAAAAAACTCTATAGTTAAACGTGCTCATCCTGTAGTAGTACTAGGATGGGTGGTCAGTCAAGAAGTTTATCCTGACTTGTGTGTGAGTGAGGACAAAGCATGCAACTAAGGTTAGTGGTGGTATGTGGGGCCAATCGCCATTCTTGAAACTCTTTTAGAGCCTTGGGTAGTGGGTTCAGGTGTTACAAGTGATATCAGAGCCATAACCACTCTAGTAGGTGGGGCCCACATGGGCATGTGATATGTCGGTCTTGAGCCGTGTAGTCCAGGAAAGTTGGAAAGGGATATATGTGGTGATGTAGCCACCCTTACATTGGTATTATGTGATCGAGTGTTGGGTGTCCATGGGCCATTTTGGGCCTGCACTAAAATGGGTTAAGTATGAAGCCATATAGTTGAGCCTTGATAAGGTCGTCAAGAGTCTAAGTGTGGGAGATTGTAATGTCCCAAGATTTGAGGTCTAGGATAAAATGATCTTTATCAAAAAGGTGTACCTCCTTTTCAAGGAGCCCATCACTAAATAACTCTATGGTTAAGTGTGCTCAGCCTAAAGTAGTACTAAGATGAGTGACTAGCCAAGAAGATTTTCCTAACTTGGGAATGAGTGAAGAAAAATGCACAGTTAAGGATAGTGATGGTCTGTGGGTCCAGTCTTCATTATCGAAACTCTAATAGAGCCTTGGGTAGTGGGTCCATATATTACAATATTGTGTGATCAAATGTTATTGTTGGTAATATTTCTCATGAGGTGATGCATGCACTGCTCTTATAGTTTTTAATGTATTGCAAGTCCAATAGCTGAAGGTAGACTAGATGCATGAAAAGAAGAAATAACATCAAAAAACAATTTGTGATGATATAATCAGGCTTATAAAGAAGACATGTGCAATACCATAAAGTATGATCTCAAGTAGCTAACCTAAAAGATAAGGGAAAAACTACCAAACTACCACATCTAGTTATTAGATCCCATGGAGGTGTGATCTTTTTCAAAGAGCTACTCCCCTATTTTTTCCTAAGCAATTTCTTCCTAGGAGCATGCTAACAATATTAAGAAACCCACAACATAAACAAAACACCAAGAGATGGCTATTAATTTTTTTGTTATATGACGATAGTTTGTGAATAACATATACACATATCTGGTACAAAAACAATTTGTGATGACATGATCAAGCTTATAAAAAAGATGTATGCAATACCATAAAGTATGATCAAAAGTAGCTACAATCTAAAACATAGGGGAAAAACTACTAAATTACCACATCTAGTTACTGGGTGGAGGGCCCATGGAGGTGTGATCTTATGTCAAACTGCTATTATCCTATTTTTTCCTAAGCAATCTCTTCCTAGACACGTCAAAAAAATTAAGAAACCCACAACATAAACAAAACAACAAGAGATGGCTATTTAATTTCATGTTATATGACGACAATTTTTGAATAACATATAAACATGTCTTGTACAAAAGTAGCTCCTTTTTAAGGATTTGGAAAGTCTATTATCCAAGATTTATTATGAGTAAGATAGCACAATGGTGTGCCTCATGGAGAAATCATTGCCACAAGTATGATGAAAAATAAACACGGCTTGACTATTCTTGTCCGAAGAGGGCTTGATAACATCCAATTTTTAGGATGTTACATGCATATTTTTATCTTCATTTCCCTTAGAATTTTAGTCTTTATATTGATAAATCTTATTCTTACTCACACTTTATGAATAATTCCCTTCATGCTTATTGTTCTATGTGTTTTACATGGAAAAGAGCTAAGCATGAGCATCAATCATGATTCGAAGACACTATAGATAGGCCTTGACAATGCCAAAAAGGGCAGGACAAGATATCCATCAGTATCCCACCACTGGGATTCCCTCCAACCATTTAGCATCGATGGAATCAAGACCCATTGTGGTCGTGGACCACACACCAATGAAGATATTTCCTACAACCATGGATGTCGATGCTCAATCTAACCATCAAGCCTTACTCGATGACCAAAAATACTCTCACCTAGCTCTATGGCTGAATGAATCTGAAGTAGCCCAATGGAGGACCAGATCAAAGGACTACCTACATTGGTTTGATAGTCAAGAAGATTCAACACTCGAAGCTAATGGCTTCTCAAATCAAAAGCAGCCCAACGAGACTCCAGCTCGATACCTTGATAACATCCGAGCCTGACAACTTGTCAGAAAGTAAACAACAAACGATGCTTCTGTAGAGTAAACCGCCAATATTGTTAGCTAAGTGTGTGCCTCAAGGCACTTGCTTTGAGGCTTGAGGCACATGTAAAGTACCCTACTTTAGGTACATAAGGATAGCCTATACATAGACACTAGAGTCTCCATTAAATACATCTGCATCTATTCCATTAAGTCTTACCATTTTCTACACTCATCATCGATCATCAAAGGTTAAGGATGAGAGTTGAGAAGCTTTCATCAACCACCTTCACTCCTCAACACCTAGGGGACCATATTCAGGAAAAGAAGGTTTGTCAGGCATCACCACCATCACTCTCGTAGTGAACAAGGAAGCCACCATAGACCACTCCTACACTTGTGGATATTGTTTGTTGTATTTTCTTCCTTGTTCATTGTCTTGTTCATCTCCCTCCATCCATACATCTTGTTATGGATTCACTCCTTTGTAAATCCATATTTATCTCATTAGCATGAGTGGATAGACCATTTTTATTGAGTTAGGATAGCCATAAGGCTCTCCCAACTTGTAAATACATATATCCATTGATTATATACTCTTATTATGTTTATCTCAATACTCTTGGTCTTTGATGGTTCACTTGCATGATTAGCTACCACCTTGTGTTATTTGATTGCTAATATCTTTAAAGAGTAGTATCACTCTACATCTTGAGTTATGGAGTAGTATGAATGCACGAAAAATTTTGGAATATTAAATCTAATGATCATATAGTTGTATTTTTCAATTGTATGTTTTCTATCTTGAGAAAGAGTCACACTTATAATCTAGGCCTATCCCGATCTCAAGAGACGAGGGAATAAACACTAATGGGGGTTTCTAGTAAGCTATGATAAGGGTATATAGTGGGTGTGAGTAATGTATGTTGGTGAGAGACCTTAATGATGAAAACCAATCCAAGTTCTTTCCACATATTCAAAAAACACCTAAAGATCTAAGTTCAATTTTGACTTGTTAATATAGATTTACTTTACTTTTATTGTTTATTTCTTTGTTTGGATACCATCATTCCACATGGGACACTTATTTCTCATTTTGGATAGATTTAACTAAGAAAAGGCTTTAAGTCCTATACACTTATCAACCCTTATCCACGTGTTTAACCCATTTACTACATAGGACCCCATAATATAAGTGTGGGCATCTAAGTATCGGGTAAAAATATAAAGTCTAATTACTTTAGATCTACCTCAATTTTGGACGCACAATCTATGGCAATCAACCTTTGGGTGCCATTGTTTGGGACAAGGCAATCAATAATTTTAGGGAACTGCAGTCTCCTTAGCATATGCCAATGTCTTAAGTCTAGAAATAAACTTAAGTACATATTTTATTTGACATGATAACACTATACATCTTGAAAATTTGTTTAACATGTCTAGTTTTTAACTATGATCGTGCAAATCTTTAAGGAGTTTAGTGTGAACCATGACTTTCTTCTTTCCAAAGGAAGTCATGGCTATGTATGATTGAAGAGGAAGAGGACAAGGAAGAGAAAATGAGGATGGTGACATCCCTTCCCTTGACCAACCACATGCGGAGGAGGAGGGACAGATGCTGAACCAGAAGCTTAGAGCCCTCACAACCCTCTACCCGAGGACAACGAAGGTCCATATCTTTGGTCCTTGAATGTCACACAAGACAATGAATCTAGACAAGCAGACATTCTACCCAGGTTTAATGTCACAAACTTCAAGTTGAAACCAACCATTTTGAACGTTCAACAATTATGAACCTTAAAGGGAAACTCACTGGAAGATAACCAATACCACCACCTAGATGCCTTCACAGAAATCTATGACACTCTTAATATTAACTGGGTCCCTAAAAAAGTCATCTACTACACAGTTTTAGGTTCTATTTGAGAGACAAGGCCTTCACTCAATATCTGGCTATGAAGAATAAGAGTTTTGTAGACTGGGAATCTCTAGATGATGTCTTTATCATCAAGTTATACCCTATAGTGAAAGAATACACTATACAGAAAAGATCACTAAATTCATGCAAAAGCCTGGTGAGAATTTTAGTGAAGTCCGGGAAAGATATCAGGAGCACCAAAGGGATTGCCCTCGCCATAAATTGGACCCTAGATATCTGGTGACTACCTTCTATAATAGTTTGACTCCAAGCAATATGACATATGTCAAAGATACTGCTGGAAGTGACTCCATCGAGAATGACCCAACAAAGTTAAAGAGGATAATGGATAATGTGTCTTTTTGCAAGTTGGTCTAGGATATGAAGGAGGACCATACAATATTGTCACCATTGTTGGGGGCCACCATTGAATCTAAGGTGGTTGAAGCTTGATGAATGTATATTCATATCTCTTTTTGCATACTTTTTATAGTCTTTCTGATGAGAATTTATTCCTTTTTACTAATTTTCTAGGATTATTTGTAATTTACCCACTTTTCGGTTTGTTGTGAAAATACTTTATTTTTCATTCACTTTTTGTAGGTTTTTCCTGCAAAGAAAAAACCTGACCCTTAAGCAAAGAAACTAACATGTTTAGAATACCAGATGGCGGTTCATCCCCAAGAATATCCAATTCTCAGAGCCAGACAACCATTTGGTCCTCGTCTCAACTTTCCATCTTGACACTTTAGATGGGCGTGTCAAAGTAGCTAGTCGATCGGCTCATTCCACCAGTCGAGCATCTGAGTACGTGGATATGATAATCTCACCGCATTAAGGTCAAGCGCCCAAGCTGCACCCAAACCTTAGGGTTTCCATGTTGATTGGCACGCGCAACGACACCAACGACTGGTTCAACATTTTGCTTCATGACCAAGAAATGTTCAAAATGACACCACCATCCCTTGGATTAGGGTTTGATCCACTTCCCCTTTAGCCATGCTACATCATTCTCTAGACGACCATCTCGGCTAGTGAGATGGTTGGTTCATGATAGGCAAATGGTAAAACCAACACCGCGTCTTCCTTTGTTCTCCCCCCTCAAGGTTTCCACCCCTCCTTCTCCTATAAAAGGAGGGGGAACTCCACTAAGAATGGGATATGATCCTTTTGTATTCTCACTCTTGATTTGAGCTTTTTTATTTCAATTTATGTATTGTGATCTTTCAATTCCTTTAATAAATTAGCAATCCTTCTGAAGATTTGTTCTTGTTTTTTCTTTTGTTCTTCTTGGAAGCAAAGAACTAAGGGTTGCATATGTTTAATTGTCACTAGAATATAGTCCTTTAGGATTCTACATTCTAGTCTATTACCTCCCTTTTCTTCATTATGACTAGTGAGTAGTTTTCTTATTGAGGCGAGGGAAGTATCCCCTTAGTCATGTGTTTTCTAGATCAAACTTTTATATGATTCCATTAGATAATAATTTTTGATTTTAACGAAGTGATCTCTCATTTTTATCGTATATTAATCTTAGAGGATGCGAACGCGGAACCCAAGATTTAGAACAACCAAGACATTCACATGGGGATTTGGATGAAACTGCAGAAAAGTCCCCATTAGGATGATAGAACTAGGATCCATGAATGCCAGGACCAATGGGTTCACAGAGCGTTCATCTTTTGTGATTCATTTTTGAATGTTTTACATACATTCTTTATCTTTCTCATCGTATGATTTTTTGGGTCTAGTTTCACATTGGCTAAGGTGGTGAAACCCATAATCCTAGATACTTTTCCCATTTTGATTCAATCCATTTTCCTTCAACCACTTGCTTCCAATCGCCTTCTTTCATTTCTTACAATTCATTTCTTGCTCTTAGATAATTTTCCTTTAATTAGTGCTAACAATCTTCTTTCTTATCTTGCCTTAGCATAATCCTTTCATTTCATTGCTATTAGTGTAATATTTTATTCCATTGCAATTTACGTTATGGTTTTAGTGTAATCACCCCAATCTTAGAATTTACTTTCTTGTTCTATTATTAAAAAATCCTCCAAAAAAATAAAGTTAAAAAATCAATCGGGTTTAAAGAAACAATCTTAAAAAGTTGTCATGTGGTATCGACCCTTCTATACTAGGTTTAATAGGAAAGTAAAAAAGGTTAAAATCTATGATAATTTATGTTAGTGAATTGGTGTGAAAAACGACACACATCAATTTTGATGCCGTTGCCGGAGAGAACGGTTCGTTTTCTCAAACCACCAAAAACTCTTTTTTGAACAAAACTATTTTTTTCTTTTTTTTACGCATTCCGAGTACCATTTCGGAAGTGATACTGCTCCTTCTACTAAGTTTCCATTTCAGTAGTATGTTTTTTTGCACTCAGTATATCTATTTAAATATTAAATGTATATGCAACACCTGCAAAATGCTGATTCTGCACTGCCAATTTTTGATCCAGATTCAGAAAGAACATTCCATCGTTTGAACTGAAAAAACCGAGTTAGGATGGATGGGGAGGAGGTTACATGTATAATTGAGCAATCACTTACTGCTTAAAGAGAGGCCACGATGACCGAGCGTGCAACTCAAGAATCCACTTTATGTGCGACTTATATGGCCAAACATGAGACCTTATATGCCGCTTTGAGGGAGGCAAAAAGACAAAAACAATTAAAGTATTTTTCCACACCCAAAACTAGATATGTACAACATCCCATTGTGTCACCCGAAATCATAGCCCCCCAATTCAGGATTGACACTCAATGGATCACCATACTCCAAGATAATCCATTTTCTGGGAACAAGGGCAAGAGTTGCGATGATCAACTACAATGTTTTTTTGACCTTTGTTCTTTGCATAAGATCCCTAACATTTATGAAGATGTCATTTGACTTAGGTTGTTCAAATACTCTCTCTGAGGTCAAGCCAAAACTTGGTATAATGCCATAAGGGTGAAGAATGTGTCAACACCCGGGAGGCACTTCAAACTAAGTTTTTGGATAAATATTTTCCCCCTTTTATCACCTACAAAATTAGGGGACAAATTCTTCTCTTCTCTAGGCTCCCTAGTGAAACTCTAGGAGGGTCTTGGGAATGGATTAGGGAGAGACTCTGATGTTGCCCTCACCATGACATTACCCAATCTCAACTCATTGAGATATTCTACCGTGGTGTTGATAACGACACCAAACAATTCCTTGATTCCTCATTTGGAGGAAATTTTATGTTCCAAAGCCTAGATAGTGCCTGAGGAGTTGTAAAACCTATCTCTGAAATCCAAGAAAAATGGGGAAATGGTGGAGTCTTCAAGGTAGCTAAGGCTAAGGGAGACCCTAACATCAAAAACATCGCTAAAGTCCTTAAGATGATTTCTTTGAAACATGATCATCTAGAGTCCTCCTTCAATGCCTATGAGAGGCAACCTCAACAAGTTAGAGCTGTAGAATCTCTCTGTGGGATTTACCAAGGGTATGATCATGCTACCCTTCAATGTCAATATCTTTATAACACTCCCATGCAGCCAAAAGTTGGTCAGCAAATGGAGGACCTAAACTCCATCTAAAATATCCCAGGTCAGGCTTACTACAATCCCAACCAAGCCAGAAACCATCCTAGAATCCAATACCGAAATCCTTTAGGAGCTAAAAACTCTTCCCAAATCCCTCCCCAGAAAAGACCATCATATCCCCAAGCCAACAACTGTCCACCACCAAGCTTCCCATATAATAACAATCAGAGGAACTATGGGAATCAAGGAAATTACAAGGGAAATTTCTGAAACCATGACCCCTACCAAGGGAAACAATATCAAAACCTTAACTAGCAACCACCTCAACCTCAAGAACAACAAAATGCCCCCACTCCCTCAACCGATGATTGGGTATCTTCCTTGGAGTAAATTATTCTTGCTCAACAAGCCCATCAGAAGGTGACTGATTCTCAGTTAGCTCGCCTCATTACTCAACAAAAGCCACCTGCCGACACCTTTGTTGGACAACCCAAAAACAACCCAAAACACCCTGAATGACTTAAGGCTGTCTCCACTCATACAAGATAGACTCATACCCCTCCCTCTCCTCCAAAGAAACCCACAATTGTACCTTTGTATTTTGAGGATGAAGAAACTGTAACTATTGAAACTCCGCCTTCACCAGAACCAAATATTCCCACTCCCATGGTTCCACCCACGGAGATTGATGAGCCAGAAATCCCTCTTTACAAACCTCATCCACCATACCAAGCCCACCTAAAGCAAACTGGGCTCGATAAATTGTTTCATGAAATTTAGGAATGCCATGAAAAAGTTGCATGTGGATATTCCTTTCTTACATGCTCTAGTTGATATGCCTTCCTGGTCTAATTACATGAAAAATTTATTGACTAGGATATATTCAACTGAAGAGCATGAGACAATATTGCTTGCTAGAACCACCTAAGATATCATTCAAAGCAATATGACTAAGCAGAACAAAGATCATGGTTCCTTTAGAATTGGATGTTACCTAGGTGATAATGTTTGCAGGAAAGGCCTTGAAAATTTGGGCACCAATATTTCTATCATGCTGTATAATCTTTCTAGGAGGTTAGGATTTGTTGACATGGTTCCCATTGCCATGACATCCTATTAGCAGATTCATCCATGACGAAGCCCATGGGTATCATTGAAGACATACCTATAAGGGTTGGGAAAGATGCTTATGTCCCATGTAACTTTGTCATCATTGACATAAAGGAATATTTATGCTACCCCATCATCTTCAACCATCCCTTTTTGGCCAATGCCTGAGCCTTGATTGATGTCGAGGCTAGAACCATCTTTTTGTGCCTAGGAAAACAAACCCTCCAGTTTAGGGTTTTTGAAAGTATGTGAATACCAAGCCTCCAGGAAGAGGTTTATCTCCTTGATTGTGTTGAGAAGCTCCACTAGTTAAGACTAGAATTGGAGATCGTTGAGGATCCCCTTCAGAACACCTTCATGACTCCTATTGAATATGGCTTGGAAGATGAGCAATTGGAGCAATATAGAGTTCATCTAGACACCTTTGAGGAGATCCATGATGAAGAATTTGAGGACCTCAAAATGATCTCTCTTGTGGATGAAAAACCTAAACCCCCAACACATCAGAGATGAAACCCCTCCCAGAAGGACTTAAAAATGTTTTTCCTTGTTGAGAAACAAATCTATCATGTTATAATTATCTTACCCATGAACAAGAATCCAAGATTATGACTGAGCTTAGAAAGAGGAAAGTTGTCCTAGGATATAAAATGGCTGATTTGATAGGGATAAATCAAGCTATTTGTATGCATAAGATTCCTATGGTGGAGGAATACAAGCCATATTGAGACCCTCAAAGGAAATTAAATCCAAACATGAAAGAGGTTTTGTGCCTAGAGGTTATCAAACTGTTGACTTCAGGAATCATCTACCCCATCTATGATTCACCCTGGGTTAACCCTGTGCAAGTTGTCCCCAAGAAAGGGGGAACCACCTTTGTGAAAAATGATAATGATGAACTCATCCCCATCAGTACTGTTACAATATGTAGGATGTGTATTGATTATAGAAAACTGAATAATTCTACTAGGAAATACCACTTCCCTCTTCCCTTTTGGATCAAGTACTAGAGCGCCTTGCCCATCA
Source organism: Alisma plantago-aquatica (assembly GCA_963693085.1). NCBI lineage: Eukaryota > Viridiplantae > Streptophyta > Magnoliopsida > Alismatales > Alismataceae > Alisma > Alisma plantago-aquatica. Next base: position 715,959,813 of record OY856409.1, on the reverse strand, counting down.
ACAATATTTCTATTATCTTGATGGATATTTAGGTTTTTATCAGATTCCCATCCATCCTGATGACCAAGAGAAAACAACCTTTATCTACCCCTTTTGCACTTACACTTTCAGAAGAATGCCCTTTGGGTTGTGCAATGTCCCAACCACCTTTTAGTAGTGCATGTCCACTATCTTTGCTAGGTTGACTGAAACCATGATGGAGGTGTTCATGGATGATTTCTCCATTATGGATAAAGTTTGGACTCTTGCCTTGGACATTTATCTCTTGATCACGAAATGCGTGAGGAAGCACACTTGGTTTTAATTGGGAAAAATGTCACTTTATGGTGACAGAAGGGATTGTCTTAGGACATAGAGTTAGAAACTATGGCATAGAAGTTGATAGAGCCAAGATCGAGGTCATATCCAAAAGTCCATCCCCTTCTTCTATCAAAGACATTCGTGTATTCCTTGGAGATGTGGGTTTTTACAAATAGTTCATCTGTGATTTTTCAAAAATCATCAAACCCCTATCCAATCTCCTCCAAAAAGACACCCCTTTATTTTGACAAAGCTTGTATGGCTAGTTTGTTTTGCTTGAAAGATGCCTTCACATTGACCCCTATTATTCAAGCCCCTGATTGGTCATTACCTTTCGAATTGATGTGTGATGCTAGTGATTTTTCCATTGGTTCTATTCTTGGACTACATGTTGACAGAAAACATCATGTGATATACTATGCATCTAAATCTCTAGACAATTCCCAACCGAACTACACCACCATCGAGAAAGAGATGTTAGACATCGTCTATACCTTTGATAAGTTCTACTCTTACTTGGTTGGGTCCAAGGTGACTGTTAACACAGACCATGTGGCCATTAGATATTTGATAAGAAAAAAGGATGCCAAACCTTGTCTTCTTTGTTGAGTCCTTTTACTTCAGGAGTTTGATTTACAAATCCTTGATAAGAAAGGTTGCGAGAATGTTGTTTCCGACCATCTCAACCGTCTTGACTTCTTTGATGATGATGGTATTATCATCAATTATTCTCTCCCTTATGGTAAATTTCTCAAAATGGAATCCCAATTTCCTTGGTTCATGAATTATGAAAATTTTCTTGATGTAGGGGTCCTACATCCTGAATACAAAGGACACACTAAAGAAAAATTTTTGCATGATGTCAAAAAGTATTATTGAGATGATCCTTATCTCTTTAGATTGTGGGTCTTTAACGTAGGTGTGTTACTGAGGAAGAGGCTCATGACACACATGAGCAGTGTCATTCTGGCCCCACTGGAGGGCACATGAACTCTTAGAAAACTGTAAGTGAAGTACTACAATCTGGATTCTTTTGGCACCTGATTCAAAGACTCCTACAAATTATTCTGACTTGCAATGAATGCCAAAGGACGGAGAACATTTCTAAGAGAGACCGGGTGCCCCTGACCTCCTGGTAAGAAATAGAGATTTTTGACATTTGGGGGTAGACTATATGGGCACATTCCCTTCTTCTTGTGGGTACACATATATCCTTGTGGTTGTCGACTATGTTTCCAAATTTGACGAAGCCATCCCCACCAATACTTGCAACTCCAAATTGGTAAAGAAGCTTTTCAAAGACATCATTTTCCCTAGGTTTAGGGTGCCTTGTACTATAGTTTCTGATGGAGGCCCTCATTTTTTAGAGAATAGTTTTGAATCTTTGTTAAAACATTATGGAGTCCATCACAAATTTGCCTCTCCTTACTTCCCTCAGACCAGTGGTCAGGTTGATGTTTTGAATAGGCAAATCAAGTCCATCCTAGAGAAAACTATCAATCACACTAGGACAGATTGGGCTTTGAAACTTAATGATGCCTTGTGGGCATATAGAAATGTCTACAAAAATCCAATAGGCACCACTCCTTTCAAGCTAATTTATGACAAATCTTGCCATCTACCCATAGAATTGGAACATAAGGATGATTGGACCATAAAAACTCTAATTTTTTACTTGTCTACAGCAGGTGAAAATTGTTTTCTTCAAATGCAGGAGTTAGATGAGCTCATGATGACAACCTACGACAATGCTAGAATATGCAAAGGTAAAACCAAAGTATGGCATGATGGCCACATTAGGCGGAAGGTTATTCAATAGGGTGATCAAGTCCTTGTCTATAACTCTAGGTTAAGGCTTTTTATTGGAAAACTTAAATCTATATGGTATGAACCATATCTTGTAAAATGTGCCTATCCCCATGGCACTTTTCGTCTCTGGGACAAGGTGCTTGGAGAATTCAAGGTCAATGGGCATAGGATAAAACAATACATTACAGTTTTGGACTTTTTAACTTTTGAGGCACATCAACTCTCATTACTCGAAGACCTTGACTTGAAAGACCCCCCACCCCCGCCCGCACGCGAGCCTGAAATGGCTCCGTGCTACATATGTGTTAGGCCTTTGACATAAAACTAGGCGATTGTTGGGAGGGAACCCGACTTTTACTTATTTTGATTTTTCTTTTATTTTGTTTTAGCTAACACTTGTTTGTTCTATTTTTTAGTTATTTGTTAAAAAAGGGTTGGATGCCCAACCTAACGAGGAGTTTTGGTGAAATCAAGACACTCCACCCAGCGAACCGATCGAATGGGTACGACAAAATAACCATTTCACCCCTTAATCCAACCATTCCATTCTTCTCAAATGTTCAAATATCAAACGAGGCAGTGCCACATATGACCTCCAAATGGTCATTTTGGGCAAGCAAAATGGTTGTCTCATATACCAATAGGCACATTCAATGAAAAATTCAAATGCATGACTATTTCGGGATTTGAAACGACCAGTGCCACCAATGAATTGCCAACCGACCAGTTGGCCACCACGAGATGATTGTCTCGTCTGAACAAGTTGGTTTATAAAGATTTGTGCTCGGGGTGGGATATCCACACTCACAATCATCCCTTTCTCCTTCCCGAGCCCTAGATACCCTAGTCAGAGTATCACCACACCCAAGTTCCAACTGAGCGCTCGGTGACTCCCCCACCCTGACACCCATTCTAGATGACCTCAAGAGCTACCAAACAGCCACCTCGCTCCTAGTCTAGCACCGCCAAGATGCTTCCCCAGAGACTGACATCCATCTCGCTGCCAAATGCCATTCGTGAAAGATTCCCTCTTTGCCTCCTCCTTCCAGATGACCGTTTTTCCATCTCGGCCCCACCATTAGCTTAACCCTCTCCCAGTGACAGCCAGGCGACTATCTCACTTACTAAATATCCATCCCGCTTCCGTCTCGCTGCCAACTATCCCTCTCCTTCACCTTCTCCCCAAAGTGATTCTTGTTTTTGCACATCCAGACAAGATGACCATTTGGACCACCAATCGAGCACTTGGATCATCTTAGACATCAAAAGTTCTGGACCTACTCAAATGACCATTTCACCATTCCTACATCCAACCACCATGTCTGAAGATGGATCGTGTCATGGCCTCTTTGACCGCCTCCATAAGGGCAAGCATCCTGCAAAAAAGATCGTCTCTTGTGAGCCGCCTTGCCGCTCCATCTCAGTCTAGGGAATTTGTATTCAGGAGCCTACCAGTGAGTCTTCCCCCGAGATAAATGAGGAGATGTAACATGATATCGACAAGGTTGAAAGGTTCATCTAGGAGACTAGTCAGGACAACCTTCATCTCGACATGATCTAGTATCCACTTTGCCTCGTCCATCCCATAGAGCCCCAATTATGGAACTATGCTCAGTTTGTTAATGCCAAGCATTTTGCTAGATTCTAGGAAACAATTTCCATTGGTGTCTCACTCCCTCACTGGGCCTACAATGTTACCCTTGATGCACTCGACATCAGGGATGTCGTCGTTGCACAAGAATCATATTCTCCTTTTTCCTTACCGTGTCACTTCAGTGTATAGTGACCTCACCCTAGAGTTTATCACCACTTACCTCTAGTTCCACAATTCATGGGGAAATTCTAGCTACAAGGCTTGAGTTTTTCATAAAGATTTTGAGATCTCTCCCATGCAGCTTACCTCCATCAAACTTGATGGAGGGGATGACTACTGGCTCTCTCGTTGCATGGGGTGCCACCATAATGTCTACCTAAAAAACTACAACGCTGAGATGTTTTGGGCCAATATTACTGGTCTTCCACCCAAGATACCTCCTGGCCCCAGGGCTTCCAAAATCCACAACCTAGTGGTTCTCTACCTTCACCACATTTTGGCCTGTACCTTCTTCGACAGAGGAGGTACTCGGAGTGCCATTACTCTTTTCAAGCTCTACACTCTGTGGTGTTTTCTAAACATCAAGACCTACAACCGGGGAAGTGCTATGATTGATCGTCTCAACTATCAGGCCACCCACAATACTTCATCCTCTTTTTGCATCGACCATATAGTCACCTACATAGTGTATTTTCTAGGCTACACTCACATCTCCTTCCATCCACTGGAGCTTAAGAATTACCTGATTGACCTCCCATACTTGGAAGGATGTAAGTTCATCTACCCTGGTGCCAATGATGTTCACAATCTGCTATTCAAAGACACCTAGGTCATCCTTGAGCTCCCCCGACATGCTAGGTTTGCGACTGCCAACCTGTTCTTTGATTTTTAAAAAAATGGCGATTCATTCATCCCTTCGTCTGGGTTCTAACTCATGACCTCTCGGTCTTACATCATCACTTTTACCACTGGATTGCCACTTCATTGACAACCTGGTCTTTTGATTTGACTGATCTACAGGTGCATATTACACGGTTCCTTCTGGAGCATCTCAACCCATCAGGCGTTCCCGAGCCTACGGCCCACAGGAGGAGTGTCTCTTTGTAGGCACATGCTAACGTGATTGGACCTCCTCCTCGCCCTTCTCAACGTTGCACCAAGAGATGCACATGCACTAAGGAAGGACCCTATGAGCCCTATGGGTATTATGAGATCTGGGATCAGTTGGATGAGATCCAACATGAGCAACAACTCCAGGGCCACCAACTAAATCACATGTACATGATGCAACATTCACACGAGTCTTGGCATGTAGATGCAAGCCACTATGCTACCAGTCGACCCTAGTCTAAGGAGTATGGAGCCCATCAAACCTACCATGATCCCAACTCCCCATACTGGGGGAACTGCTAATACAATCCTACATCTTCCTCTCATCCACCACCACATTATACACTGCCAGAGTGATCTTCTTCCTCCATCTCAAATTTAGGTTTTGCTCAGGATGAGAAAATGCTAAGTCTAGAGTGGAGGTGGGTGGTATGTTTTTATTCCATCCCCTTATCCTTTTCCCTTTTGCATTTATTTTATCTTTTATTTTTTTGCATGTATTTTCTTTGCTCCATGGCCTTTATCTAGTGGGCCATGTCTTCATTTTCCTTGATTTGCAAAATGGCCCTTATCTAGTCAGCCAATATGAGTAGATGTTTGTCATTGTACCCCTTTTTGAAGTTGGTAAATCTTTTTGCAAAACCTTTTACAAATTGCCAACTCTGAAACCACCATGTCACCTAGGACCCCAAAATAGAATCACTCCTTGGAAAAGTTGGCAAGTCGTATGGAATCAATCAAAACCAAACACAATTTTTCTCTATTTTAAACTATGGATTAACTTGATATAAATCTTGTATAATGTGATTGACAAGAATATTCTATCTGATGCAATGACACTTTTGAAAGAAAAATGTGAAGTTGTAAGTATAGGAACTAACCTCCCTCATTCTATCTCAAAATAAAGCAAAGAATCACCTCAAGACAATCTCCATATAGAAATAAGTCCAGAGTGGAATGCTTCCCACATCAAAATTTCCATACCCCTCAAAGGGGTGTACCATCAAAAGATGCCAAAGAACACATGAAAAAAATTTGTGACCAATGTAGCCACAAGTCCACAAATTAAATATATCCCAAGTCGAATAGAGGAGGGATCATCATATTTCACCCCCTTTGTCCTATTCCTGTGCAACAACTCACAAAAAGAAAAAAATATGAGAGTGTCAAAGTAGAAGTAAGATGAAGCCTATTTTTCTACAAAATCTTGGTTTATAAAAAAGATATGAAATTTGTTTTGATAGGGAATATATAATTTTGTGTTTTTTGGTTTTAGGAGATTGGGTTGCTTGGCAAAATTTGGAGGTAAGGAATAAAGTGATGTTATAAGGGTGAGGATATACACGTTGCTAGTATAAATTGGATTTATTTGTGCTTTTATCCGCTTGAGGACAAGCAAAGATTCAAGTTCAGGGTATTTTGATGAATGTATATTCATCGATGCATATTCATCTCTCCTTTTGCATATTTTTATAGTCTTTTTGATAATAATTTTTTCCTTTTTACTATTTTTGTAGGAAAGTTAGTAATTTATCCACTTTTAGATTAGTTGTGCAAATACTTAACTTTTTCCTTCACTTTTTGTAGTTTTTTTCTTCTAAGAAAAAATTTGACCCCTGAGAAAATGAACCGACCCATTTAAAGTACCAGACGGGTGGTTCATCTCCAAGAATATCCAATTCTCAGAGATAGACGATGATTTGGTCCTCGACATCGGCATTTTAGAAGGGCGCCTCAAAGCAGCAAGCCAATCGGGTTGTTCCACCAATGGAGCATCTGAGTACGCTGAATTGATCATTTGACCACATTAAGGTTAAGCATCCATGCCACACCCAAGTCTTAGGGTTTCCATGTTGATCGGCACACGTAGCAGTTCCAACCAGGCATCTCACAGCCAAACGACCATCTCGACATTTTGCTTCATGACAAGAAACATTCAAAATGATGTCACCACTCCTTATATTAGAGTTCGACCTGCTTCCCCTTTAGCCATGCCACGTCATTAGACAGATACCATCTCATCTAGAGAGACGACCGGTTCACGGTGCGTGAATAGTAAAACAAGCGCCACCTCTTCCTTTGTTATTTTCCCACCCCTTTAGGGTTTCCACTCCTCCTTCCCCTATAAAGGAGGGGGGACTTCACTATGAATGGGATACGATCCTTTTGTATTCATGCTCTTTCTTGGAGCTTTTTTCTTTCAATTTATGCATTGTAATCTTTCAATTACTTTAATAAAGTAGCAATCCTTCTGAAGATTTGTTTTTTTCTTTTGTTTTATTTTTCTTAGAAGCAATGAGCTAAGAGTTACAACCATTTAATTGTCACTACCATACGATCCTTTAGGATTTTACATTCTAGTCTATGCCCCCCTCACTTTCTTCCATTGCCTCCCTTTTCTTCATTATGACTAGTAAGTAGTTTTCTTATCAAGGCGAGGGGAGTAGCCCCTTAGCCATGTGTTTTCTAGATCGAAGTTTTATACAATTCCATTAGATTATGGTTTTTGGTTTGGAAATCATCGATTTTAATATAGTAATCTCTCATTTTTTTCACATGTTAATCTTGACAGACGTGGTTGTGGAACCCAGGTTTTAGAACAGCCAAGCCGATCACATGGGGATTTATATGAGACCTCAGAAAAGTCCCCATTAAAATGATAGAACTAGGATCCATGAACGCCAGGACTAATGGGTTAATGAGGAGTTCATCTTTTGTGATTCATTTTTGAATGTTTTACATGCCTTCTTTATCTTGCTCATCGTATGATTTTTTCAATCTAGTTTCATGTCGGCTAAGGTTATGAAACCCCTAAACCTCGATACTTTTCCCATTTGATTCAATCTCTATTTTCCTTAAACTGCTTGCTTCCAATCACCTTATTTCATTTCTTGCAATTCATTTCTTGCACTTAGATAATTATCCTTTAAATTGTGCTAATAATCTTATTCTTTTCTTGCCTTAGCATAATCCTTTCATTTCATTTCTATTAGTGTAATCTTTTATTCCATTGCAATTTACATTCCCGATTTAGTGTAACCACCCCCCGATCTCAGAATTTACTTTCTTGTTCTGTTATTCAAAAATCCTCCAAAAAGAAATAAAGTTCAAAAATCAATCGAGTATAAAGAAATGATATTAAAAGGTTGTCATGTGGGATCGACCCTTGTATACTAGATTTAATCAGAAAGTAAGAAAAGGTTAAACTCTAGGATCATTTATCTTAGTGAATTGGTGTGGAAAACGACACGTATCAAATATCTAACAAAAGAAATTGACAAGATAGAAACATATGTCCGTACTATGGAGGAGACCACGTATAAATAAATAATTATGTTGAAACCTCTATAAACTATATAGCCTATGGGAAGAGTGGCCATGGAATTGATTATTGCATCTACACTCATGAAGAAGTGGATAACCATGAAGAGTCAACTGAGAATGTCTCTTATGCAAATTTATAAGGACTTGAGCATCCTGGATTCTCCTATGGCAACAAGAATGTTGCGGAAAACTCTCACAGATAATCATTCCTAACTGCCCACCGTTAAGACAACCTAGCTTGGGGAGAGGAGGTGGACCGTGTGGGTTCACCCAAAACACAACATATCAGTAGAATATGAACAAACTTCAAGACCAGGATTAGAATCAAAGTTAAAATAGTAATTAGAATCATAACCAGAATGCAACACTTCAGGAAACAATGTCTAAGATGTTTGACTTTGCAAAAAGACAAGAAAAGATTAATGATAAACTCAATCAAAGCATGATTAGAAAAAACATCATGTTGAGCATGGTGAAATAACAAATGGGTTGTGTGTCTGGGTAAATATCTGATCTATAGACTCTTAACAAAATTATTGACCCAAAATTGGCAAATTTTTCTGACTTGATCAAGAACCTCCATGGAAGAATTCTTTCCAGGACCGAGCAAAATCCGAGAGGGCATGGAAATACAATATGACCATGCTAAGGTTGGGTACTATTTAGGAGAATCATTCTTGTAAAGATCACCAAACGAGCACTACCATTCTTGAGTACTTGGCCGAGATAGTTGAGGTTGAATAGAAACCTACACATATAACTATTACTAAAAGACAAAGTCCAAAAAAAAGGAAATACAAAGAAATCTATTAAAGAAAAGCAACTTGATTCCACTACTGAAGCATTTGCTAACAGAGACCCTTCTTCCCCCAGAATCCTTTTTTTCATACAATCTTATCAATGCTCATTTGAAGAAAAGAAATGAGAAGTTCATTGAGGTGGTAATTAAGTTGCATCAAGACATGCCTTTCCTAGATGCCATAGACGAGATGCCAAATTATGCAAAATTCTTCAAAGATTTGATCACAAAGAGGAGACATGGTGACAAATTAGAGACTATTAAACATGTCAAAATGTCAAGTGCCTTCATCCAAGCCAAGATGTAAACAAAGCAAAAGGATCTAGGAACATTCACTATCCCATTCAATGTAGTGTACAATGAAGAAAGGAAAGAACTCACCGATTTTGTGGCTAACATAAGGTTAATGCCTCTCACTCTTGAACAAAGGCTTGGTCTCACTATCATGGTAAAGATAGGAATGTGGATTCAGCTCATTGACTACACTTTCACTAAACTAGTTGGTATTGTGGAGGATGTGCCTATGAGAGTTGGGAAATTTTTCATCCATTTGATATTGTTGTCATTGATATAGTTGAGAACCCAAATTGCTTGATATTGTTTGGGAGACCCTTCCTATCCATGGAAAGATCCTTAATAGATGTTGAGGCTGATGTCATCACAATTAGGTTCATAAATGATCATACTGACTTCAAAGTGCAAGAATCTATTAATAGGTCCTTCCTTTTCTGAATTGTCTACTTCATGGATAGTTGAATCCAATTTTGCAAAGAGATACAAGAACAAAATGCCATTTTTGATCCTTAATTGAGAGCACTGATAGAGACCAAATACTGAAGATCTTGAAGTGGTTGATCTTCTTGATTACCTAGATGCTGGAAAAAGCAAGAGAGAAGCTAATGATGAGTTCAAAATCAAGATGCTCTAATACACTTCCCTTGAATAGACTCCCACTGATAAAGAGGTCCCACGACCTAAGCCTGAGCTTTAGTAATAACTTGAAGGGATCAAGTACAAGTTCATAGACACTAAAGAATGCAACCCTGTCATCATAAGCTATGCTCCATCTAAGGAGCAGGAAGAGAAGCTCTTATCCGAGTTAAAGCTAGGAAGAAAGCCTATGTTCTATTCTATGGATGATATCAAATTATTGAATGGTGCCTATTGTATGCACCAAATCCACCTCAAAGAGGATTCAAAACCTCTAGTCCAATGGTAAAGAAGGTTAAATAAAAACCTAAGAGAGGTAGTAAAGAAGGAAGTCATAAAGCTATATGTTGCAAGAATTATATACCCAATTAAAGACAACAAATAGGTGAGCCCTATACATGTGGTGCCCAAGAAGGGTAGTATGATAGTTGTCAATGGAGAGAATAGAGATAAAATAGCCACTAGAATAATTATAAGGTGGTGGATATACATTGACTATAGGAAGTTAAACACGATAAAATAGAAAGATTACTTCCCCCTACCTTTCATCGACCAAGTGTTGAAGCATCTATCCCATCAATCATATTTTTGCTACCCGGACAACTACTCTAGTTTCTATCAAGTCACCATACATCATTATGACTAGGAGAAAACTACTTTCACCTATTTTTATGGTACATACGCCTCTAGGCATATGCCTTTCGGTCTGTGCAGCACACCTACAACTTATTAGAGGAGCATGAGAATCAATTTTCTCTAAAATTCTGGAGGATATAATAGATTTTTTTATGGATAGATTTTCAGTTAATGGAACATCTTTTGAAAACTGTCTAAGGAATCTTTCTCTTATTTTGAAATGATGCGAAGAGAAGCATCTCATACTTAATTAGGAAAGTGTCATTTCATGGTGAAAGAGATGATTGTTTCGGCACATAATGTTTCCAAGAAAGGCATTGAGGTTGACCTTAGAAAATTCAAGGCTATAACAAAACTACCATCTCCCAAGTCTATCACGGGAGTGAGAAACTTTTGGAAAACACTGATAACTATAGACATTTCATCAAGATTTTTCCATGATATTAAAACCTTTGTGAATTCTTCTAGTGATGGATGTTGTTTTTGACTTCAATGAGAATTGTCTGAAGGATTTTAACACATTAAAGAAAGTTCTTACTTATGTGCCAATAATCCAAGTACCAGATTGAGATCTCCAGTTCGATTTGATGTGTGATGCAAGTTACTATGATGTGAGGTTTGTCTTAGGGAAAAACAAAGATAAGAAACACTATGTCATATATTATGCAAGCAAGACCCTAGATGAGGACCAAGTTAACTACACAACCACTGAGAAAGAGATTTTGGCTATTTATATGCTTTTAATGAATTCTGGTCATATATGATAGGGTCTAAGGTTGTGTGTACATGGACCACGAAACAATCAAGTACTTTTGAAGAATAAGGACTATTGAGATGAGCACTCCTTCAACATGAGTTTGACCATGAATGTGACAATAAGAAAGAATTAGAAGACATGGTGAAAGTCCACTTATTAAGGATACAACTAGTAGAGGGTCACTCATTACCCATAAATGACAACTAATGTGATGAGGTTCTTTTGGTGTCCAAGGCTATAGACCTAGTTGAACCTTGGTTCACTGATATATGTAACTATCTAACTTGCCAGGAGCTACCTCCAGAAATCACCTATAATGAAAAGAAGAAACCATTCTTGATCCAAAGAACCACTATTGGGACAACCCCTTTCTATTTAAGAAGTATTCTAACAATCTATATAGGATATGTATACCTGGTCAAGAGGTGCCTAAAACACATCAAGATTGTATATCATGGAACCATTTATTACCAAAATCTAAATTCCAAATGACTATAAAGTCAATGGTGATAGGATTTATGCATCCGTACCTATCATGGTATCAACAAAGCAAGAATGAAGAATCGTAAATTTTGGCATACATGAACAAATAACAATATAAAGGCACCAACAATATCTCAACATTCAACAAGGTATATTAAGAAACATTCTTTCTTACAAAGATTCTCATTTACAAATTGAGCTACAAATTTAAACAAGTCTGTTCATGTATACTAGGGATCTTACAACAATACATCTGACATAGCTCACCAAGCCCATAAACTTCTAGCCATCTCTAAACCTATAAAATATGTGAAACAAGGTAGGTCAAGCACACGAGGTGCTGAGTACAAGGATGAAAGATACATATACAAAATATTTGCATAATTTAAAAAAGGTTGTAGAAGTAACAAACATGAATAAATAAGTTAAGTATTTAACAAAGCGAGAGCCCTAGTATTTTATTAGTTTACTCCAATAATACCAGTAACATCATATATCATAAGGTCTTTGACCAACTTCTCATTGGAAGGACCCATAAGGGTGCTCAAGATTAGCTAACCCTTTTATACAAAAGGGACCTCAAGGCCATTGCCAAGAGCTAACCCTTTTATCGACATGGCCCGCCCTATCTTGACAACTCAAGTAGGATGCCCACCTCGAGTCCTTACCCCAAGAATACGGGCAAGTGCACAAGGTTTGTATAATGGAGTTTCTATATTATGTTTGCAAGTTATAAAACAATGACACGAGACAAATATCGAGTACATACTAGAGTACTACATGACAAAAATTGAGCAAGTAAACAAGAATACATATGTATCACATTTCAAGCAATAAATCCATAGTCATATAATTATTAAAGCACGTACCTAATTTTAGAGATTTCATAACCTATCCTTGACCATCTAGATCTCAAGAAACACCTGGTTCAATACAAGATTGTATACATGCATTAGATTCTCATCATTAACCCTAATTAGCTTCATTTTAGGGTTTTGGCCAAGTTAGATTTCAAGATTTCTTATTAGTTCATTAGATGGTCTTTTACTGGTTCACAAGTCGTCATGAAGGCATGGTTCAAGATTCATGTCATTTCAATGTTCCATCTATCACATATGGACATTACATGATTCAAGTCACTTATGTACATAAACAGGTCATAAGACTCATAATAGGGAAAATAAAGCAAAGGTTCATCAAATCAAGGGGTCCAACCATAAAAGCTTATTTTGACCAGCAATATATAGACACAAGAATCATATTTCAAAAATATGTGAATGTCCCCTAGTGTGTAGGCATCAAAATGCCATCCTTGGGTATCAACATTTCAACATAAATGCAAGCCTCAACATAGTTCATATGCCATTAAGGTTCAACATGAGGGTAAGGTGGGACATCCACATGTAAAGAAACAAGAGTAATAGAGTCAACTCTTATTTGAGAAGGGGGATCATAGTAATTGGATACACGCCAAGATTGGGACACAAGGGGGATAAATAAGAAATATATGAACACGAAGGTAAAAAAGGTGCACATACTTCATTATATCATGAATAAGGTTTCTAGTAGCTTCTTGGGTCACAATAGATCTCAAATTACTGATTTCAAAGATGTACTATAGTTGGAGGAATAAAGGGGTCAAAGATATCATTAAACTTCATTAGCAACTTACTTTATACAATTAAGGACATTCATGATCAATATGGATGTTTAGAAGTTTATACATGTTCAAAGTACTTCTAAGTTATTGATTTCACATTTAGGAGAGTATAGATGCATCAAAGTTTTAATATTTAGTATAGTCAAGAAATTATCATAGTTAAACAAGGTCAAGTTTTTATTTTTAGAAAATTAGGAGCACTATAAGAACATTTAGGGTCAAAAGTATGCTCATGTTGTAGATCTTTTTGAGAGAATCAATAGGTTCATTTATTTTAGCCAAAGTATGAGGGAGATATGCATTTTTGAAAATTTTTATTGGAACTTTATAGAAAATTGAGACACCAAACTATACCTTCATGTCCCACATGAAAGGGCCCTAGGATTCAAAACAGGCATCTAGGATTGTGCTCCCATTTGGCCTCACAGTAGCTATAGGGAGGGGGCGGTGTGGTTGATGCTCATGCCCATCACCATTAAATGCCTCAGTAGCGTCTATGAGCTATCCACAACTCTAACCCACCTTGAGGATGCAACATCCTACCACTCCAACTTGTCGGCTCGCCTTGGGTCTGAGTGTGCCCTCACCCGTGTGGCGGTGTTTCATTGTCCAGTGTTGGGGCCCGCTCACTAGCGTGGCACTGTCTGGGGATCAGTGGGAGTGGTTAACCGTCTGATAACGACACTTGAATCTCCATCCAATGACCACCACTGCATCACCCACCTCACATAGCAGCCGACACCCGCAGTGGCAGGGACCTCACTGGAGCAAGGGACAAACCTAGCATGGATCCCTACGAGTGGATTCAAGGGTGTCGTTGCTTCACCTCATCTGGTTCTCGCAGATTCGGGGCTAGATCCAACGTGGGTGATGGTACCTTGAATAAAAAACACCCAAACTCAGGCTAACTGTAACATCCTCAATTTCATAGCTAATGTAAGCCTTTAATATGGGGTTTTCTAGTAAGTGTATGCCAAGCTACCTAATGAACCTAACCATGGCTAGGTATGTGATTAAGTTCACAAAATTTGTAATACAAGTAATATGGTAAACCAACACACTCATGATGTCTTAAATGTATATGATTGTGGGAAGGTGTAGATGAATATAAATGAATAAACCCTATGATCAATAATGTGATGAATATATACAATATGATGACTTGAGTTATTAGTTTGAGCTCTAGACCAACTTCGATATCATTATTAAGTAAAGTAATGTTGACCTAATGTACCATAAGAAGATTTTGATTGACAAATTCTGTTGGTTCAAAAACTAGTTTCATAACCAAGAATAGGATAAAGCTTATGGACTTTTTGTAAGACCAAGAAATGGGCCATTGACTCTAGAAACAAATTAAAGTCGATTTGAATTAATTAAGGTTTACATATAGGTCCTTTATATATAAAACCGATAATGGAGCATCTCATGCTCACAATAATTTCTCAAGATATTTTTAATAGAATAATAATTAGAATATAATATGGTGGGAGAAATTTCAGATGATTTTGATTGATCTAGAGGTCTAGGTAATTAAATTAATTATCCTACAATTAATTAAAATATATTTTTAGAGTATGTATCCAATTAATTTGGATCTGATATCTTTCCTATGAAACGATAATGACAATAAAGTGTATATCTCAAAATTTTAGATCAAATGGAGCTATGAAGTGACATGTATAAATACATCTTTGATTTGGACTTTTATCAGATTAAAATACAAAAAAGATGATGCAGTCGAGACTCCAGCCCAACGGAATGGAGAGTCGGCGCCCTGTAAGATAGGGTCCGAACATAGCCCCTCAGACGGAGGGATCCGCACAACTAAATCATAGGCTAGAGGCTATTAAAACCTCGTAGGTCCTAGACACAGGTTCTCACATACCTAGATCTAGGGTTTGACACGAATCAGAGAAGGAGAGAAAGAGATCGAGAGGAGAAAACAGACAGGATGGCTATAGGCGGTGGCTGTGGGTTCTTCCAACTTGGACCTTCGATCGCACCTCCTTTCTTTAGCATATGTGGCTCCGCCCATCCAGGCGAGCCAATCCGCAACTAAGGGGGGCTTTGCCTCCCGCGAGGATGGCCTTGTCACCGGCCTTCGTGCTCTCCAAGCTGCTGCCCTGTTCATACTGTAGAAATAGGGGAGACGAGCTCCCAATCAGGCTACATGACCAACTGAGTTGAGCCTGGGTCTAAGTCTGTGGATGCCTCATCGTCAAGGTGGAGTCTCGGTGGAGACACTAACCTAGGTGGTCGCTGGATCGATCATGGATGTTAGTTTTCGTCAGAGAGTAGGCGGGGGAGTCGACACCCTATTTCACGACAAAATAGGGGAACACAACCCCTGGTCTATGCTGTTGTGTGCGAAGGAGAGGGAGGGCTCTGGGTCCCTCCTTGCTGGTCCGCCGGCCTGAGGCCCAATTAGGCTGAAACAAATAGGAAAATAAGGTAATAATTATGATTCGAATTTGATTTGTTATAAACTTTGGGGATTTGTAGCGTTTGATCAGGTTGTCAAAATTGGGTGTATGAGTATTCATTGGAAAGCTAGGGATATGAAGAACATATTGAAGTAGGTTACAGACTCTTAAATGATCAAGATAAGGTAATTTAATTTGAGGAAAGGCTAGATAAGTACATAATGTGCATATATGTTAATATTTGTTAAATCAATGTGATAGGTGTGAAACTCATCATTGAACTTCAAGCAAGTGTTACACCACAATCTTAATAGGTATGATGAAATTTCCACTCATGATTTAGAAGTTTTGTTGCTCGTTTATGATGTATTGGGTATGCATGCATGCATGCCATAAGATTTTGTAGGATGTGATTTAAAAATGAAGATGTGAGTAGACGGATAGTTGAGATTTTCAAGAAGTGTCTTTAAAAGGATTTAGACCTGACTAGAGAAATTCAAGATGAAGATTTATCCTCTATGAGACAGGTAAGTGGTTCATGCCCATGAGTATTTATGTTAATCAAACCAAGCACATTTACACGCTTCTTAGATAAGACCTTCATGTCCTACATTCTAAGTTAAATATGTAAGAAAGATTTTATGTCCTTATGATTGTAGAATTTCATATGCTCAATACCTTAAGTAGTGGTGTGTCATGGAATGATTCTAGATAGAGAGTTAAGTTCATAAGAAGGATAAGAAAATATATTTATATCATATCCCTTAAATATAGATGTAATCACACATTGAGATTTTAAGTAGGAACATGTCATCAAGGTTTCTTATATATGTAGCGATTTAAGAAATTAAGAAGTGAAATAGATTCCTTAATAAGGTTGGTGTTTAAAAGTTAAGTATTATGTGAGAATATGGGTGTTGCACATGGTAGACCATGACCCAATTTCCAAGATAAATGTACTATTGTGATTAGAATATATTGTAACATGAGTTTATGATGATAATACCAAATTATGAGACATTAAGTCATGATTAAGTTGCACGTTGAGACTCTATATGATTTCTACTTTAAGATTTAAGATTCAAGTTCATATGAATGTATTGAGATCAAACTTATTGAGATTTTATAGAAATTGAGTTACCTTGTCAGAAATCACATTAGTTTAGATATTTGATACTCGAGAACTCTCATGTACTTCATATTCCTATGTTTAGTTCAGATCCTTTCCCTAAGTCTTTAGACTAAGATTGTCATATATTTAGTGTCAAAAGTAGTTAAGTTATTTCTACCAGATTGAAGTATTAGATTAAGCATTATCCAAATAATGAGGATATTAGATTTAGATTCATACTTAGACTACTCATGGTGTGAGTAGACAAATTTTGAATAAAGATACATGATAAGGGTTTTAGATCAAATCTCAATTATGAAGTAATTGAGATTCATATTCACATTCAGTTGTAGATTCAGTTTATCACTTAAGAATAAAAGATTCAGATTTAGAATTTAGTACCTGCTCAGTATCAATAATCAATTTCAGATAAGTCAGTTATTAGTGTTTAGTTTTAATATAAGATAAGTTCAGATTCAGAATTTAGTAAAGCTATCAATATTCAACTTTAGTTCAGATTAAGTATTAAGTAAGTTTATACTTAAGATAAATAAGTCGAAACCTTCACATAAACATTATATGATAAGTCCTCATTCAGTAGTCTCGGGACGATTCAAAGGCATCTGTTGCCAATTCAGAGGAGTGTTACTCCAATTCAGAGGTGTTGCGACACCAATTCAGGGCGTAGTCACGCCAATTCAGAGACACTTCGGCGTCATTCATTTAGTGCCAATTCAGGGTACTTCGGTACCAATTTAGGGCGTAGATACGCCAATTCAGGAGGACTTATTGTATAATGGTGGCCAAAATCAGATAAAAATCGTATGTAAAAGATACCTTAGATTAGGGATGCCCAATACCTCATCCATGAGTATGATGAGAGGGAACTAAATAAGATAAGTATGACCTAGGCACTTTGGTGTCGGTCATGAGACTCATGTACCAGGGTACATGTCTCCAGAATAAGATAAGGTAGAAAGATAAAGATTCATATTGAGATATAAGATATTTTATGTTTCAGTTTACTCAAAGTTTGATGTTAGTTTCATGTTTATAATCTCCCATTTCAGTTCTTCAGCAATGTATATTTTAGAATACTCATGCCACTTACTCTAACGACTGTTTTTCCCAATGCATGGCTGGGGACGTGATGTCCGCATGCTTTGGAGCAGTTGAGGATCAAAGGAACAAGTAAAGGTCTAGGAGATTTTCAAGCTTGCCTAGTGGGGTGCCATCTATTGTGACGATCCAGAGTTTAGACATCTTTTATTATGTATAGTCTTGTTATCATGGTAGATTAGATGACTTGTTTTTCTTTGTCAAACTATTTAAGAATTAGTTTTCCAGTTATGAGAAGTGTTTCATTTGTTTTAATTGCAATTATTATCATGTTTTTGACACTCCCAGGTGAAGACAAAAAATATAGCTTCCGCTCATGTTTTATTAAAATCTGGGTGTTACACTAACGACGGCTACCATGGCTGATGTAGCCTTGTAGGTGCAAGATCTCAAAATTGGAAGCCCTAGAGAGAGGTTGAGAGGGAAAAAGTCAGTAAAGGAAAGGGGTGTGTCGAGGAAAGTAGCATGGGAAGAATGATGCACCCACCTAGCGCCATGCCCAGTAAGGCTCCTAGCTGGCCCAACACAAATACAAAGAGGATATAAAGAGATTAAAACAAGTTTAAAGACTCCATTTTCCGAAGGTCATAACTTGAGCATCATAGATTGGATTGAGGTGATTCTTTCTCCATTAGAAAGATAATTGAGCCCTATATAAGATAAAATATGAAAAAGAGAAAGAAAATAACTTTGGATGACTTCAATAAATCTTGCAAGATGGTGATATTTTAAGAAATGACACCTAGTCCAAATATGAATTTTAAGTCACACATTATAAAATTGATTATGAATAAGAGAAAAGTACTTCATCGCAATCCTCAACTATGAAATTCATATCAAATTGAATAAAATGAACATTTGAAGAGAGAGAACAAGTATTCTAGAGTTGAGAGAAAAGTTAGGTTATCACATCCTTCCCTCCTTAAAAGAAATTTTGTCCTCAAAGTTCATCCAAGATCATAGTTAAGAGTCAAGTCAACATCCATCATATGCCATTAACCATCCAATAGGTTTCAAAGAATCCCCCATAATGGGATGCACACATATGTTATCATCATCAAGGGTGTACTCATCCCAATCATATATGTATTGCTTTGTGTTTTATCACATTATGTCATCTTCTAGACATTATGGTTACATAGCCTTTATCCCAACTACATTAGGGCTTTTGTTCGTAACTTCATACAACTCTAAGGTGTCTATAAACATATTTGTTATCAAATTATAAAGAGAACATGTTCATCATCAAGACTTTCAAAGAGATTTTCATTGGACGTGCATTCCATCATTATACTAAACTTCATGCATGTTTTTAATTTTCCCCAATTTCAATTGACTCTAATAAATTATGTTCATTTATTTTATTTCTTTTTCATTTTGGGTCTGGGATTGAGAAATTTTTCATCATGTTTATTCAAGTCATGAAACCAAGACCATCATCATATCAAGTTAATCATTTTAAGCTTACATCTTTCACTTATATTGTGGTTTCATATTAGATCTAGCTTATGAGAGTGACTTATTGTGCATATGTCAAGCTTTTAACGTTAGTGAGACTACTTCATGTAGAAATCATTATTTCAAGAAAAACACTATCATCCACATCAAGGTTTTGTATATATCTCACTTGTGTATAGAAAGAACTCCACAAGCTCAATCCACTAAAGCTATGACCCATCTAAGTCCAACAAGACATGCTAACCACAACCATCTACCCATAACAAAATTTCTATCCAACTAACAAGAACAAGAGCAACCACTAGATTCCTTTTGTATCAAACCACTAACCTGAGTATGAGGTCATCATGGAGTTTACATGTCATCTGCAACATCTTAGGGTTTTGGGACATGTCCCTCACCTATATAGTAAGCATCATCTATTCAAATGCCTCATTCTCTAGGGTTATATCTTTTCATGGGAAATCTAGGGTTCTACATTATCAAGGGAATCACACGCTAGGTGAATCAACTCACATAAAATTATTCTAGATAGGGACTCATCATCATGTATTTCATCATGCATATTTTTCAACATTGGAAGGTCAACACATATCAAGAGATCATTGTTTTCATACGTCCCATGCTAGAGGTCCTCCTTTGTAAATATATTGAAACCTATGTTGGTCCCAAACCATATATCACATATTGTATCTCAACACGTACAAGACTAGGCACAAGCAAGCATGCCAACCCACTAGTTGTTCTTTACATATCAACCAAGTCACATATACCATACATAGTACTAGATTAGCTAGGGTTGCATGGTCAATCTCATCTCATGTCATCAATCATACTTGACCCTTCAAAACAAACTTATGTCATATTGAAGCAAGCTCATATCACCAAATGTAACTTGAATCATCTTGAAACATATCATAAGATCATCATCATCATCATCATCATCATCATCATCATCATCATCTTGGGTCACTACTACAGAAATGGCTTATAAAGTCACTTTTTCAGGTGTCAGTTGTATACAAAAACCGACACCTAAATGCTATAGTGTCAGTTGATAACATAAACCGACATCCAATCTATGAAGGTCGGCCAGACACGAGTACCGCTTTTATTAACTGTCGGTTAATTAATAAACAACTGACACCTAAACTCAACTGCCAAACCCAAAATTCCAGCGAAAAAATTGGCTCCAAAATTTTACAAAAGGCGTTGGTTCATAGCTAAATAACCGACGACTAAAGGGTGTTTAGTTGTCGGTTTTTAATAACCGACACTTATTGTCAACTTAATAGCTCACCATCCCGATCGATTCTTCCCCTTTCCCTTTTTCATTCCCGATTTCCTTAGCTCCGGCGATTTCTTGCTCCCTGCCGCCGCTCCCTGCCGTTCGTGCTCCGCCACCGTGCTCCGTCGCCGCCGCTCCTTCCTCCATGCTCGCCGCTCGTCACCGTCACCACGAGAAGTAGTCGCCGCCCGCCCTCTCCACCGTCGCCGGTAGCAGCTAGGTCTCCTAGCCTCGCCGCCCTCTCCACCGCTCCTCTCCTCGCCGCCGGCAGCTGCTAGGACTTGCTCCGGCCGCTGCTTCTCTTCCCTCAAGGTGCCCACCCTGCCTTCTTCTTCTTCTTCCTCTACTCCTCTTCCCTCAAGGTGCCCGCCCTGCTGCTGGGCATTTTTTTTTAAATTTATTTACTTCCTATGAGAATCAGTTTTAATTAGGGCTCATACACATATTGATGTACATAAACCTGTTAGAATAAATGCTAAAAAGGTGTGATTTTAGGGTTTAGGTACTGATTTTGTGCTTCTACTGAGCTGAATCCTCTATTGTTTATACAATACATGTTCTATGATAAGCCTTAGTTAATTTAATATGCATACTTTGTATGTAAGACATAGTAATCGGGTACTGCTGTATATCCATGTAAATTACATGTAACTAATCATGACATAGATTTTAGAATGCATACTTTGGTTAAATTGACTGCTGTAATTTTTGATCAAGTGATGATATGTAAATGTAGCAATAAGTTAGTAAGGTATCAATGATAAGTCTGTTGTAATGTGATGCAAAATAGTTATTGTATCATGCATATATACTTAATACTTTTTTGTTTTATAGTTGTATAGGGTGTTTTATGTGTGGCAAGTCTATTGTTTAATAGTTTAGCTATAATCATTGTTTAATAGTTTAGCTATATTCTTGGTGAGAATCCTAATCACCCTTCTTTTGCTTAATGATGAACTGTAATGCACACATGTGACATGCTTGGAATGTAAATGATGAACTTTTCCCTAAATGGAAACAACTTATATATATTCAAATCTTAATAATTCCATGAAGTGCACATTATATTACTCATGAAAAGTATGTGTATAATGTAGGATTAGTTCCATATAATGGTTCTATTTTAGTAAGCACCTAGAAACCCGTCCAAGATTTACTCATTAGGAGTAAATCTTGGATAGTCCCCAGTTTGGGACTGTTCTTGAACACCTAATCTCACTTAGGATGTAAGTGTATAATGTGTATTGGGTTTTTGAGAAAATTTCAACATACCAGGTAAAGAAATTGTTGTGCCCAATGGGAATGGATGCTAAGAAGATACATGAATGCCCTAATGATTGTGTATTATTTCAAAAGGACTATGCGGATTTGAAAGATTGTCCAAAATGTGGTGCGTCACGGTATAAATTGACGACTTCGGGGGAGTCCAAAACTGGTTCTCCTGCCAAGGTGATGTGGTATCTACCTATAATATCACGGTTTCAACGCTTGTTTGCCAATCCGATAGATGCGAAGAATTTGAGGTGGCATGCAGATGTTAAGAAAAATAATGATGGGATCCTACGACATGCGTCTGATTCCCCACAGTGGAAGAAGATTGATCTATTGTACCCTGAATTTGGTGAAGAAGTCAGGAATCTAAGACTTGGGCTTTGTATAGATGGGATGAATCCATACAGGACATTGAGCAGCCAACATAGCACTTGGCCAGTCATGCTTGTTATATACAATCTTCCTCCCTGGCTGTGTATGAAAAATAAGTATGTAATGTTGTCGTTGTTGATATCGGGCCCTAAACAACCTGGAAATGACATCGATGTTTATCTTGAACCTCTGATTGATGACTTAAAGAAACTCTGGGGTGAAGGTGGGATGACCTATGATGCTTCACGAAGAGAGACATTTCGTTTGCATGCTATGTTGTTTTGCACTATTAATGACTTTCCAGCATATGGGAATTTGTCTGGATATAGTGTCAAAGGAGCTAAAGCGTGTCCTATATGTGAAGAGAACACTGATTCAACAAGACTAAAATATGGCAGTAAGAATGTATATCTCGGTCATCGAAGGTTTCTTCCAAAATTCCATCCGTATCGTAGGAAGCGCAAAGCATTCGATGGATTGAATGAGGAACGCAGTGCACCTAAACCTATACCAGGGGAGGTTGTTTATGAAAGAGTAAAAGACTTTGTCAATGAATTTGGTAAGAGATCACAATGTACTACACGGAGTGACAATTCTTCATTCAAGAAGAAGTCAATATTTTGGGATCTTCCTTATTGGAGTTCTTTGACAGTCAGACATTGTATCGATGTAATGCACGTTGAGAAAAATGTCTGTGATAGCATCATTGGTACTCTGTTAAATATACCAGGTAAGACTATAGATGGGATAAAATCCAGACTGGACCTACGTGAAATGGGAATAAGGTCAGAATTAACAGAATTACATGAAATGGGTAATAAAAGAACATACTTACCTCCTGCTTGTTACACGTTGTCTAGAAAGGAGAAGAAAGCTATTTGTGAATGCTTGGTAAATGTTAAGGTGCCACATGGTTACTCATCCAACATCCGTAGATTGGTATCAATGAAAGATCTGAACTTGATAGGTCTTAAATCTCATGATTGTCACACTCTAATGCAACAAATATTGCCCGTGGAAATTTGATCTATATTGCCGAAGCATGTAAGGTTTGCAATCACCAGACTTTGTTTCTTTTTCAACAGTCTCTGCAGCAAAGTTATTGACCCTGAGACTCTCGATAATTTGCAAAGAGAAGTGGTTGTTACCCTATGTCAGCTTGAGATGTATTTCCCTCATTCGTTCTTTGATATCATGGTACATCTTGTTGTCCACTTGACTAGGGAAGTGAAAATCTTGGGACCGGTTTTCCTGCATTGGATGTATCCCTTTGAACGATACATGAGAATTTTTAAAGGTGATGTTTGAAACCGTTATCGGCCTGAAGGGAGTATTATTGAAGGTTATGTGGCGAGAGAGGTTATGGATTTCTGCAATGGCTTTCTCAGTGGTAATGACACTCCTGATAATGACAAGAATATTGACGAGCTATTTGGCAAAGGAATTTGGGGATCACGTGTGAAAGTAATCAACCGTGAGCAGTTGGAACAAGGTCATTTGTATATTTTACACAACATGGACGAAGTGAACGTTTATATCGAGGAACATACCAATTTCATCAAAAGACAATATCCTCGAGCCAATACAATGTGGCTTGCTAGAGAGCATAACAAGACTTTTATTAAGTGGTTTGAAGATAAAGTCTTACATCAACTATCTTAAACACCAGATGATATTACTAAAACTATCAAATGCCTCGCCTTTAAACCAAAGTTGACTGTTATGTCTTATGAAGGGTATGACATTAATGGATTCACATATTACACAAAGCGCCAAGATGATAAGAGTGTCGTCCAAAACAGTGGGGTCACCCTTCAAGCATCGACTATGTTTTTTGCAAGTGCAAAGGATAAGAGTCCACATGAAGCTAAAATGTCATATTACGGTGTCATTGAAGAGATATGGGAATTTGACTACATAGATTTCAGAATTCCGCTCTTCAAATGTAATTGGGTTGATAACACCAAAGGAGTTATAGTGGATGAATTGGGTTTCACTTTAGTGAACTTTGAAAAGATTGGCGAGAAGGCTGAACCATTCATATTGGCATCACAGGCGAAACAAGTATTTTATATCGATGATCCTGCAAATGATAAATGGTCGGTTGTTCTTCATGGTAAAAGACAGTTCATTGAAGATCCTATAGATGAAGAAGAGTACTATGATAAATATGATGACTCCAGTCCATTCTCAGTTGGGTTGCCAACTCCACAAAATATTGAAGAAGCTAATGATGACTTATATGTGCGCGGAGATCACAATGAAGGATTGTTAATTGATAAAAGATCACAATTTTAGAGGCATGCATGTTTATATTTTTTATTGAAGCTAAATGTTTACTTTTTTAATATCAATATCATTTTCTGATTTGATGTTTCATTATCTTCTAGTTAATACAAATGCTAAACAGCAAAAGAAGCCCCAATGAAGAGAAGCAGGATACAGATACAATACATAAAGTGCAGCACACACAAGTGCTTCAGATTCATATAACAACATTGTAACATACCTGACCTGGGTTATGCTTTAACCCTAGGTGTTTTGATTAAGAAAGATGATTATATGCTTAATCTCATCTTGTGAAAAGTAATTAAGGCTCAAAAGGAACCTATGTTTCAATTTTGGTCCTGTTTGAACAATGTTGAAGCAATGTTTGCTTATTTTGGACTAAAGTGCAAATTACCCAAGTTGAGGGGTTAAATTGCAAATTTTGCATGATAAGATGTTCCTCTGATGTTGAGACATCATAAGAATGAATATGATGTAGTGGTATGGTTTCCACAAGCTTGGACACCAAGATTAAGCTTGTAAAGCAATCCTTGTGCATTAAAACCTAGTTTTGGTGTAATGTGCAATTTACCCAAAATCTAGGGTTCAATATGCAAATTACCACTTCAACAAGGTCCCTAATGTTTCTTAGCATCATTTAGAGCAAAGAAAATGAGAGGGACTTCTCATTTGAATTAAGTTGTAGGAGAGAGAATCTTGACATTAAAATAATCAAGAATAATGCCTAATTGAAACCCTAATTCGATTTAGGGCAAAAATGAATAAAAAGAATTGAAGGGCTTTAAACCAAAATGTTTTGGGTTGATTTTGAATAAGGATGGACGTTCCTTTAACAAGATAAGGAACGAAAATATCTTAGGTGAAATTCCACTCACCTTTTTATAAAGAAAAGTAATATCCACTCACATGTGGGATATTATATTATAAGCATTAAGGTGCTTAATTTGCTTTTCTTTAAATTGAGGATAATGAAGGAGAATTAAAGGCAAGGAAGGTGCCTCGTACCCAAGGTAGTTGAGGGGGAAGAGGCGGCCACTTTATTGGGATTAATTGGATTTTTATAAGGCATTTTCTCTCTCATCAATTTCCTTATAAAAGTGCCATTTCCAAGCCCAAACCAAGGCCTTTTTCGGATTTTCTTCTTCCCCTTGCTTGAAAAACCGACCAAGGAGCTAGGGAGGAGCAGGGAGCACGTCCCCAACCTGTGGGTAAGCCCTTGACCTTCGTTCTCCATGATTTCATGGTGGAAATCGAAAATAAATTATGGATTCCTTCTTATTTCGATCTCCTCTTCAACCCTAGCCAATTTTTACAATCAAAAGATTGAGGACGAGCCTAGGGGGAGTTGCAAGAGATTCATCCACCATTAATGGCGTGAGCTTGGAGCTTTGGAGCTCAATTGGAGGCGGGTTTTATAACTCAAACCCTTAAACATTACTATTGCATCAATTCTCTATGCTTTGTTGATTGATTTCTTCAATTTTATACACTTTTGTTTCTTTGCTGCAAATTCCATCAAGAACGGTTTCTGTTCTTGGGTGCACGAAGGAATATGATGATGACATCATCATAAGAAAGCACCTCACCAAATATCTTGGGAGCAAATGATCTCAAAAGTTGGGACCAAACGATTTCACCAAAACCGTTTGGTGACCAAACGGGTTGCAAACCGTTTGGTGGAAAACAGGTTCAAACCCGTTTGAAGGAGTTGACCAAGCATTGACCGTTTGGGAATCTCGTTCCTGATTATGTAGGCTAATGACCCTCCAAATTTGAGGGGTTAACTCCAAAGGAATCATAGGTTGAAGGCCAATCAATTAGACAAATCGAATTGAATTAAGTGCTGATTTTCAACCTGAATAACTTGACCTGCTTGGGAAAACGGGTTCAAGACCGTTTGAGATGATTGACCAAGCGTTGACCGTTTGGTATTACTGTTCATAATGATGTTGGTTAATGATCCGCCAAATTTGAGGGGTTAACACAAAATGAATCATAGGTTGAAGGCTAATCAATTAGGAAAACCTAATTGGATTAAGTGCTGATTTTCAACCTGATTAACTTGACCTGCTTGGGCAAACGGGTTCAAGACCGTTTGAGTGAGTTGACCAAGCATTGACCGTTTGGGATTCCTGTTCATAATTATGTTGGTTAATGACTCTTCAAATTTTAGGGGTTAACTCCAAAGGAATCGTGAGTTGAAGGCTATTCAATTAGGCAAACCCTAATTGAAAACAGTGCTGAAATTCCAATGAGTTACTTTGAGATTTTGGGTTGATTAGCCCAAACGGGTTCAAGACCGTTTGGGGATCATCCAAACGGGTTCAAGACCGTTTGGGGATCATCCAAATGGGTTCAAGACCGTTTGGGGATCATCCAAACGGGTTCAAGACCGTTTGGGGATCATCCAAACGGGTTCAAGACCGTTTGGGGATCACCCCAAGACCGTTTGGAGGTCTGGGGTCAAGTATAGTTGACCAATTGAAGGTCCAAAGGTACCAAATCATACTGCAACTCAATGCTGATTTGTTGATCAACTCGATAGACCAATCCATGATGATTTTTCACTAAAGTCCAAAGGTTGGATGAGCCAAACGGTCTCAAGACCGTTTTGAGCTCATCCAAACGGTCTCAAGACCGTTTGGTGGTCACCCAAGACCGTTTGGAGGTCTAGGGTTGAGTATGATTAGATGTTTGAAGGCCTAAAGGTACCAAGTTGATCTGCATTAAATAGCTGAATTGGTGAGCACTTCAATAATCCAAACCCTACTTGGATGGTTTGGTTTTGAGTGATATTATGGGAAAAAGGTCTCAAGACCGTTTGGAGGTCATCCAAACGACCTCAAGACCGTTTGGGGTCAGGTCATACCCAATTTGGATGATGGTTCAATGGTTTCAAAGTAACTAGTCTTACATTGATTAGTGTTGTTGAATCATCAATTCTAAACCCTAATTCAATTGAATTAAACCCTAATTGATGATCAATTGAGGGTCAATTGAGAGTCAAATCAGTTGAAGGTTGACCTATTAAACTCAATTGAAGTATGAGGGTAGGTCCAATTGATGACTGGTTCCATGAATTCAATGATTGAAGGAATCAACATTGAAAACCCTAATTCAATTGGATACCCTATGTAATGGAGGTCCAATGTGATTGAATCTCTTGAGAATCAAGATGATGAATGATCCATTGATCCAATGTTGATTAGTAATGATAATCAAAGAAGGTACAAAGGTTGAAACCCGAATAGTACCTAAGGGATTAGTGCCAATTAAGGGATGGATTCCTAATTGCTTATAGGGTCAATGACTTGATATATTATGTTAATCATAGTTGTATGAACTCGATTGAAGGGTTGATATGACCTAATAAAGTTGAGATGATGATAGCATCAATTCATATAAGAATATGATTCATGAGGGGAACTTCTGTAGCACGACCGTGGTAGCTTCACTTGGCACGACCATGCAAGGTAGCACAGCCGTGGTGGCTTCCCTTCGCATGGCTGTTCTTGGTTGCACAGCTGTGGTGCTCTATGCTTGATTTCGAGGTGATTTGAAAGTGACCTCATATGATCGTATACCTTGATATGATTATAAGTCCAATATAATTGGATGAAGGATACATAAGATATGTGATGAGAAACCCTAGTTGAGGGTGTATCATTGTGATTGTTTATAAGCAACTTTATAATAAAGTCATGCCTTAAACTAAGATAAGTCCATATCGTTGTGAGATAGTTGTACAATTCTAATGTGTGGCCTTTGCATTATATGCTAAAGGTAAGAGATTAGTGATGGAATGTATTAAGAGGGAAATACCTTAATACAAGATAAGATGGATAACTCAATAGAGTTTGAAATGATGAGAAAGTGATACATCAAGATATGATAGTTATCACGTTCAGCATTTCAGGGTTTATATGCCTTGATGTACTTCAAATCCAATATAATTGGGTAAGAAACATATGAAGTGTGTTATGCAACTATTACAATGAAATGTAATGAGTTGTTACACCTTGATGAGTGTTAATTTGTGTACCTTGAGAATGGGGTTAAGCCCAAATGATGTGTATGATATAATCATACCATGATAAGGATGAGAAATGAACTCATACCTTGAATTGATGATCATTAATGCTATATGATGAAAGTAGTGTTCTAGAATAATCAAATATGATATCCTTGAATGCCCCAGAGGTATGGAATAATGTATTAAGGGTTGGACAGATAATGAGATCATGAACTCTTTATTAATGAGAAATGGGGAACCCTAACCCTAATTTGGGTAAAGGGAATGAAAAGCCCTATTTGATAGTAAACCCTAATTCCTGGTAGAGGAATAATGGTGTTGCTATCACATCACATGATGTGATGAATATCTTGTATGAATGTTATCATGCCTAATAACCATACAGATATTATGAGATGATGTATATAACTAGTGTGAGTTGTGACATTTATATTATAAATGTTGATTGGCATTATGTGCCTTAATGTTGTTGTTCTTAGTAAAAGAAGCAATATGCATGGACTTTTATGAGTCACATGAGTAAGTTGTTACCCAGTGAGAGGTGACAAGATATTTCATGGCCTTGTGAGCCAGGTGTGATGCTTGTGTAACAAGTATCATGAATGCCTTGGTCAGATGACCTGAAGGTGATAGTTACCTGAAAAAGGTATAATAATTCTCAATGATGAGTTAAGGGTTTGAATACCCAGAACCATATGATTATGGTGATGAGAAAGTGAAGGGATGATAATTCCAAGTATTGAAATGAGGGATTGAGTTCCCAGGGTCTTTGAAAGACTGATAAATATCTGATAAAAGTAGTACATGTCTCTTTATAGCATTGTTGTAATAAGTTATGTTTGAGAACTTGGCTGATGCTAAAAGAATATGAGAATGTACTTAATAAATCAAGTGAAATCTATTCATGTAGTGCTCTGACCATAGATCCATCATCGTCAGGAATAGGTGATGGTGAAACGGGTGCCCGCGGCAAAACCCGGAGCACATATTTTGAATATGTGGGGGTAAATGGGCGAAAATATCCTTACGTCCTCTTGAAGAGATTGTTGGAAGGTAAACAAGAAACCTCTCAATCCTTCATGAATATGTCGGGATGGATGTATCATGAATCTCCCAATGATACTTAATGTCAGATCGAGGAGATAAATAAGAAATCTCTCGATTGGCGATGAGAGTGCAGTTGACGCTGTAACTCTGTAGCGAAGGTGGCAGAATACCCTGGCTAGCTAGTTAGCAGAGACACGAGATGTCCTGCATGTGGTCTCATACTGACCGAGACAGATGAGGTCATAAGAATCTGGCTCTTTTGATGACCTATGTATGGTACCGAGGCGATTTTGTAATGGTCGGTTGGAGTATGAGTGGTATATCTCATCTCCTCAGAGCATTAGTGTGATTGTAAAATGTAATCAGCCGTATAGCATGTTTGCTTAAGGATTGAATACAGAGATTCATTGGCTGATGTTGCATTTCTTTGTGAATTCCTTAGTAGATAAATGTTAATTATGTTTCTTTATATTCTCTGCAAAGTAGACAGATGAATTACTTATCTACCATGGGTAGATGCAATGACCTCCTTGAGAATGGAGATTATCTTATTCTGTTCTATGATGAATAATTCTGCCCGATAATGTAAAAGTAACCCCTACTCAGTTTTAATTTGATAAACTGCAATAACAATGTTTTTGGCAGAGAGTTATATCTCTCGCTGGGGCAATTTTAAATTGCCTCACCCCCGTGGGAAACATTTTTAGGTATGCATGGAAGGCAGAGCAGAAACCCTAGAACAGGGAAAGAGCAGCAGCAACAGCAGGGACAACAATAAGATCTCAGGTGGAAATATTGTCTGTCTAGTCATATAGATAGTAGTCTTATGTGTCGTCTCTGTACTCTCAGGTCCTCGGAGTTTTAAATGTATCAATCTGAGTTTTGGCTTAGTGCCTCGAAGTTTTTATACTGCATGTGTATATTTGTTAACAGGGCAGTCAATGTTGTAATCCTTGAAAAGGAATGGTACAGGTTGTGTACTTGTGAACCAGGATGAATTTGGAATACTTTGGTTCATGGTTAAAGAGTTTTCCTGTGAATGGATCTCTTTGCAAAAAGTTTTAAATTTTCAGTGATTTTCAGTAATCCGCTGCAAATAATTCGCTTCCGCATTAGTTAATCCTGTTTTCACGAGACGGTCATTTCAATTAGTGGTATCAGAGCTCTAGGTTTGTTGAGTCTACAGAGACATAGGACTAAGTTGTTGAGTCTGTGTTAGTGTCCTCCAGTATACCCTATAATGATTTCTGCTTGTGCAGAGAAAGGGTAAAGTTTAAAATGACTGGAGAGCACAATGAACACATTGCTTAGGGCAATGTTGTTGCACCAAGAAGAGGTGCAAGGGATCATGCAAGAATAGAATGAGTGCCTGAGAATCCCCATTAAGACCTGATCAGGATAGAGAATCCTATGATCATGCTCTTGTTGGGAAGATTAGGGAAACAATAATGCATATGAGTGGACTGGTTGCTAGGCTTACAACCTAGGTTATCAGTCCTTAATACAGAAAGCTTGAGCTTTAAATGAGTTCCTAAATGACTTAGTCATGTTGGAACAAGGGAAAATATGGAAAAGGTTAACTTATAGCAAGAAAGTGGACTCTGCCATTAGTTCAGATAGATAATAAATATGTGATGGTAGTGCCCAAGAAGGGGCAATAAGCTGAGAAGTAGGGAATGGTCTCTATAATTCTAGAGACATTTGCCTAATGGTTTTAAACAGCCAAGTTTTTGGTACTAATAGTGCAATAAATGCCTAGTGTACAAGGGAAGTAGCCACTAAGTAAGTGCAAAGGTCTTAACCTTTCACCTGTAAGATTCTATGGCTTAGTTTTTGCTTCAGTAATAAGACTAGTAAGACCATGATATGAGTACAAGGTATGTTATAAATGTGTACATGTTGAGTACACTAAACCCTTTTTGTTATAAAAAGGAGGATTGTTGATATTGTTTTCCCCATTGGTTGCTATATAGGGATGAAATGATGAGAACTAGAATTTGAATTCTATTCAGTATTCTTTTAAATGCTCTATATTGATCTTACCTCCATGAAAGAGGAAGAGGTATAGAAGAGATGCCTGGATAAAATCCATGGATGTTAAATCTTATGTTATGGTAATATGAAAAGAAAGGAATATGATAGCATGTAAGTGCATACTACTTGATATCAGTACTTGTAAATCCTGATCAGGTGTACAACTATTGATGATAAAGTGAGTATGGAAACTCTTAGATTGATATCTTTTTGATTGCACTGATCAAGCAATCATTCTGATACAATCTAAAGAGTATCATGAAATTGGAACTATGATATGGATAAATGTATCATATCTTAAGAACAAGAAAGAAGGATCTGATAGGAATTCAGATCATTATGTGTATATGAGGAAGTAAAAGTATGACCCTCATATGATGAGAAAGAGAACAAGGGAGGTGATCCCTGTTCTATAAAGTTGTAAATATGATAAAAGAAAGATGAGAATATAATGTGTTTTCAACACATGCGACTGATACCAAGGTAAGAGATTCTGGTATCTGAGAATTATCAGATGGTTTAGATTGGCTACCTGGAATGGTCAACTATGAAATCAGTCTGATTATATAAAATGATATGAACATCATATGTTAGGGGTTTATGCTTTGCATAAACATAACAACTAAATATGTCTTTAAGATAAGTTCTCATTTGACTCTATGAGAATATTGTGTGAAGGAACTTTGTGCTAATCAAAGTTCTATGATGTCTACATAACAATGAGGTGTTATGAAGAGACATGATGATATGATGAATGAATGATATCTGTTCCCTTTATCTGGGATTTCGGGGACGAAATCCTTGTTAGGGGTTTATAATTTGTAACATCCCTGACCTGGGTTATGCTTTAACCCTAGGTGTTTTGATTAAGAAAGATTATTATATGCTTAATCTCATCTTGTGAAAAGTAATTAAGGCTCAAAAGGAACCTATGTTTCAATTTTGGTCCTGTTTGAACAATGTTGAAGCAATGTTTGCTTATTTTGGACTAAAGTGCAAATTACCCAATTTGAGGGGTTAAATTGCAAATGTTGCATGATAAGATGTTCCTCTGATGTTGAGACATCATAAGAATGAATATGATGTAGTGGTATGGTTTCCACAAGCTTGGACACCAAGATTAAGCTTGTAAAGCAATCCTTGTGCATTAAAACCTAGTTTTGGTGTAATGTGCAATTTACCCAAAATCTAGGGTTCAATATGCAAATTACCACTTCAACAAGGTCCCTAATGTTTCTTAGCATCATTTAGAGCAAATAAAATGAGAGGGACTCCTCATTTGAATTAAGTTGTAGGAGAGAGAATCTTGACATTAAAATAATCAAGAATAATGCCTAATTGAAACCCTAATTCGATTTAGGGCAAAAATGAATAAAAATAATTGAAGGACTTTCAACCAAAATGTTTTGGGTTGATTTTGAATAAGGATGGACGTTCCTTTAACAAGATAAGGAACGAAAATATCTTAAGTAGGTGAAATTCCACTCACCTTTTTATAAAGAAAAGTAATATCCACTCACATGTGGGATATTATATTATAAGCATTAAGGTGCTTAATTTGCTTTTCTTTAAATTGAGGATAATGAAGGAGAATTAAAGGCAAGGAAGGTGCCTCGTACCCAAGGTAGTTGAGGGGGAAGAGGCGGCCACTTTATTGGGATTAATTGGATTTTTATAAGGCATTTTCTCTCTCATCAATTTCCTTATAAAAGTGCCATTTCTAAGCCCAAACCAAGGCCTTTTTCGGATTTTCTTCTTCCCCTTGCTTGAAAAACCGACCAAGGAGCTAGGGAGGAGCAGGGAGCACGTCCCCAACCTGTGGGTAATCCCTTGACCTTCGTTCTCCATGATTTCATGGTGGAAATCAAAAATAAATTATGGATTCCTTCTTATTTCGAACTCCTCTTCAACCCTAGCCAATTTTTACAATCAAAAGCTTGAGGACGAGCCTAGGGGGAGTTGAAAGAGCTTCATCCACCATTAATGGCGTGAGCTTGGAGATTTGGAGCTCAATTGGAGGCGGGTTTTATAACTCAAACCCTTAAACATTACTATTGCATCAATTCTCTATGCTTTGTTGATTGATTTCTTCAATTTTATACACTTTTGTTTCTTTGCTGCAAATTCCATCCAGAACGGTTGCTGTTCTTGGGTGCACGAAGGAATATGATGATGACATCATCATAAGCAAGCACCTCACCAAATATCTTGGGAGCAAACGATCTCAAAAGTTGGGACCAAACGGGTTGCAAACCGTTTGGTGGCAAACGGGTTCAAACCCATTTCAAGGAGTTGACCAAGTGTTGACCGTTTGGGAATATCGTTCCTAATTATGTAGGCTAATGAACCTCCACATTTGAGGGGTTAACTCCAAAGGAATCATAGGTTGAAGGCCAATCAATTAGACAAATCGAATTGAATTAAGTGCTGATTTTCAACCTGAATAACTTGACCTGCTTGGGAAAACGGGTTCAAGACCGTTTGCGATGGTTGACCAAGCGTTGACCGTTTGGGATTCCTGTTCATAATGATGTTGGTTAATGACCCTCCAAATTTGAGGGGTTAACTCAAAAGTAATCATAGGTTGAAGGCTAATCAATTAGGAAAACCTAATTGGATTAAGTGCTGATTTTCAACCTGATTAACTTGACCTGCTTGGGAAAACGGGTTTAAGACCGTTTGAGTGAGTTGACCAAGCGTTGACCGTTTGGGATTCCTGTTCAAAATTATGTTGGTTAATGACTCTCCAAATTTGAGGGGTTAAATCCAAAGGAATCGTGAGTTGAAGGCTATTCAATTAGGCAAACCCTAATTGAAAACAGTGCTGAAATTCTAATGAGTTAAGTTGAGATTTTGGGTTGATTAGCCCAAACGGGTTCAAGACCGTTTGGGGATCATCCAAACGGGTTCAAGACCGTTTGTGGATCACCCCAAGACCGTTTGGAGGTCTGGGGTCAAGTATAGTTGACCAATTGAAGGTCCAAAGGTACCAAATCATACTGCAACTCAATGCTGATTTGTTGATCAACTCGATAGACCAATCCATGATGATTTTTCACTAAAGCCCAAAGGTTGGATGAGCCAAACGGTCTCAAGACCGTTTGGCGCTCATCCAAACGGTCTCAAGACCGTTTGGTGGTCACCCAAGACCGTTTGGAGGTCTAGGGTTGAGTATGATTAGGTGTTTGAAGGCCTAAAGGTACCAAGTACCTATATTTGAATTGATATCCAATATCATGACTAATGAGACTCTATCATCAGTCAACACGCATTCTAGTCTTATGTAGTGTTTTTGTCTATTTTTCTTCCATAATAAAATCTGACTAGGAATATAACAAGAATGTCTGTACTCTTATCATACATATGATGCCATTGTTTAGGTCCTCAAACTGAAGACATATGTCATCAATAATATAATTCTTTAGACATCTATTATGTTTGTGTCATCATCTCATGAGCAAGACAAACATAATAGACAAAATTACCTTTACTATTATCAAATCAAGTACATGATGCCTCAAAATAATCATCATATTATTGGCTCTTTGGGAATACATATCAACATAACCAGCCTGAAGAAGATCAAAACAACCTACAACTTCCTCAAATATAGGTAAGATGGACTCCACCATTTTCTATTCATGTTAATCATCTAAAAAATAGAATGGTACACATGAAATGGTTTAGGTAATATAATCGTCGCTATAAAAACTACTAATTACTCTTAACCCTATAATCCCATGTTATTATACAATGTATGAATATACACAGATGATCATATATATACATATATCAGCATCTAAGAAGTGAATAGCCTCAACGTGTAGGTATAATGTAACTTATAACCATTGGAACTAAACATGCAAACAAGATTATGATGATAAACATAACATTCATGTTATAAAACCTTAATTATGTTGATGTATTAGGTTAGTCAATCTTCAGCCTTATATGTATCATGCTGGTATATGTACATGTATGTTAGTATTGTAAGCTATGTATTTCAAAAATTGTTATGTATCATAAGTTAAATATGAACTGTATCCTTTTTACTAACTCAAAACCCTTGAAAAAAATACTGGAGTATATTTGGAAATAAGATATTGACTTGTTTAAGTATTTTGGCCTATTTTGACCTATTATAATAAAAATGGAAATTACGAGAGAAAACAACATTTGAGTACTTAACCTAGAGTATATATTATATATTATACTATGTAATCTAAATGTAAATGTTACTATTGCCATAATAGAAAATAATATGGAATAGTAACCCCAGAGGAAAATCTAGTCCTAAATAACTCAAAATTAACAACATTTGATTCCAATCCAAGAAACATCAAAACCCTATTACATTCTATGTTGCTATATTTGTGATAAATTGGCATCCTTGACACTTCTGGCCATCTTGATTGGAAATTTTCGATTGGAATTGGTACTAGATTCTCGATTTTGTTGTTGAGTTACTTTTTTCCCTCTTGAATTTCATTCAATAAAATTTTGCACAAGTGGTGAACTTGATCTATTTTTAGCCTTGTCTCTCTCTTGAAGGTCACCCCAATTAGTTAAATATTGGATATTGTGAAATAATTAAATATAATGATTGGATTTACACATTAGCACAAAAACTCAATATCGGCTAAGAGCTTTAGCTCACCAAATTTTGTGGGTCATATACCCCAACCATGCATAGTGGATAATGAACAATGGTCCCCTAATACTAATTACCCCCAAAGGCAAACTTCCGCTCTCTCATTGAGGGAAGAATACTAGGCACCTAGTCCTGGCGAAGAAAAAATATTAAATTGCTTGTGCCAGTGGATAGATCATTTCATTTTGAATAATTTGATATGTTGATATTACTTTTTAGAATTACTTATTTAAACTATTTACCCATTTTAATTGTTGTACCTGTTTGAAATTATCATGGTAACTAGACCATGCTCTTGTTATTACCATAGTGTGCCAAGCAAACCTACATATAAATTTCATAAACAAATATTTTTAAATAGCTCAATAATTGAATTTACTACCAGCTTTGATGACTGTTGTTTCGCTTCTTGGGGTCATTGTGGTATTATTCCATTTGAGAATTCACAGACAAGTGGTACAAAGAAGACATATAAGAGACGTGCATGATCTTTACCATGATGAATAGTAAATAGGATGAATGCTTATTCTTAGTTTGTAATCTTATGGATAAGCTTCTACAATTTTGATGTAAAGCATGAATCCAAAAAGATATTTTTTATATTATATAATACAATTTTGCAAATATTTGATCATAATTAGGTTTTTACAACATGGTATCAGATCTATAAACATTCGACAGTCACACATGTCTCATGGAAATCAATGTTAAATGCTCGTACACCTAGAACTTGAAAAATAGTTTACAACCCTACTTTTGCAAGATCTATCTACTTAACATAGAAATAGAAACTTAGGAAGAATGATTTTTTCTCAAAAATTTCCTTTATGGAGAATAACATCACCATGTAAGTGAACTGATCTAAGATGTCTAATGAAAGATATCTAGTGAATATTTTGGCATAATTATTCCCAATCCACTTAGGTGGTGGTGGGGCTTCATCACTTTTCATGCCGATCTGGCCAAGGTGAGTTCTACTACATGAAAAAACCATAAACCATAAACAAAGTTACCAACCTAAATTAATATGTCAAAAAAATAATGAAGTATTTGACTACAAATTTTGAACAACACAATTGTTTGGAGATGAACAATGGGAGTAGATGCCACAAGATCAAGTTTGTAAATCCCACTTTGGTACAGAATAATATCCTTATTCTCTATGCCAAAAATGAAAGTAATCTGGTGACCATTTATGCTCCATGGAAATATTTTCACAATCGAGTCAAATAGTTAGTGTGGTGAATGTTAGTAAGAGGTGATTGTGACTTATCATCGCATTGATTTTCCCCATCTTTTTACTTTTGCATATAAAAGTATATACATCAAGAAATTATTTTCTTTATGATACTAAATGTACAAAAAATATTTAATGGATTTTTACTCATGATTTCTTGAGATTAATCATGATCATTAAGGTATGAGAAAACTTGAAAGGAAAGTTACATGTAATCCTTAAAACCTAGAGTTTTGTGTAGGGTAAGGGTTAAGAGAGTGAAGGATACTATGTTGAAGTTGACATGCCTATTTAGATTTCTAGTTGATCCTTTTAAGGGTGGATAGTTGACTAAATTGGATTCACCAATTTTGGGGATGAAATATTTTTAAGAGGTGGAGTGTTGTAACATACTCAATTTAGGTACTAGATCTATTTTGAGATATCACTCATAATACTCTCTAATTGAAAGCCTCTTTTTCTAAATTTCCATTCATAATTTCACTTCATTGAATTATCTTGAATTCGAGCACCAAAATACAATGTTTTCTCATTTTGATCAATTCACCCATTTGAGGATCTATAGTTGAACACTTGAACTTATTGATTCAATCTTGGCACTGGAATCACTCTAGTATATTATTTATACATTATATGTTAATGATTAGAGAAGTAAGAAAGTAAGTTAATTCACCTTTACAAATCCTAATTAAGGGCAGTAGTATTTTTAGAATTTAAATGAATATAAATCAAATCCATTGTTAAAATTTCAGAAAAAAATGATAATATGGGAGATATAAATTATCAAAGAACATGTGAAACTATGCAAGAGAATGAATCTTCATGCTTGAAAAAACATGGTTTGACCCAACCCCACATGCGTTATGGTCTTCTTCCCTGCAATCAACGGTAGTTATAGAGGAACGGTAGGAAGTTGCTCATCCTCTCCTCTATTATTACCCAATGCATAAATGTTGACCCTGGTTTACTCTGGCTTCCTCTCCCCCAAATGACCAAAATGATTGCTTTCCAAAACCCTAAAATTTCCTCCCACCACTCTCCTCCTTACTAGACAACAATGGCATTGCCATTACAGACTACACGTTCCTCACAACCAATTGAGAGCATCTAAATTGCTCCACTAGTACCACCCCTTTGAATTACCTGGTACCTACCAAACCCTAGTCAAACCTTCTACTAACATATATAGGGATCTTCATATGACATATGGTAAACACCCAGACCTACAACACCAACACTTTTTCCAGCAACACCACTCCTCCTCCTCTATCTTGTCCCCTACCATACTCAGCTAGTAATCGTAGAGCAATGCTATAGTGAGTCTGACCACCAGACCTATGACTCAGTCCTCTACCCACTAGGAGCATTACGACCTTCTAGACTTCACTACCTCCTTTTCCCATTCACAAAACCTCTCATCCCCACCATACTAGATGGAATAAGACTAAGGATTACAATGGTTTCCTCTCTCATTTCTTCCTATTAAACATGTTACTGAAGAACTATAGTACGTTGTCAAGACACATAGGATGAGAATGAGTCTATATGTTTTGATGTTCAAGAATTGTCGTGGGACTCGTATGTGATGATACATGTAAGATTGACAGATAAATGCATCTAACCTTGAAATCTATGGACTTGATATAGATCTATCTCTCAGAATCTCAACATCCTGATGGTGAATAATAGAAAACCTTGCCACCTTCCTATGTTGGTTCTTGTGTTACCATCTAATAGAACCATCACCACAACGCTCCATTATTTAGATTCACCACCATAATTATCACCTCACTACCCCAACTCCTGATCATCTCCTCAACCCCATTTACCAGCATCGGCAGCTTTGACCCTACCAAAATCTTGGAGATACTAAGAAAATCAGACGCCCCTTCCATTTTCGCTGACACTGGTCTTAGAAATTAAGTGGCTTCTGCAAGGGTCAGGAACACTCCTCCCTTGAGCCACTACACGCCATGGAAGTCTTCCCTATTATACCACATGAAGGAAGAAGATAGGAGGGAGGAAATATCTGACTTCCCACGACATGTTTTCTATGCATGTTAGTAATCTGAACAACAAAATGGGACACATGAATTGGTTTAGGCCCAAAAAGGTATAATTACCAAAAATACTCAGATCTTGCATAATTCATATTAAATATCTCGATTATCAGAAAATTATGAACAAGGTACCAAAATTCTCAGAAAAATGCGTAAAATAATATGGAAGCATAATATCAACCTTTTAATGCTTTAAATTTCAGTGGTATCATGCAATATATGTAATGCTTAGTTCTGGAGTAATACAATATTAAATGATGATATAAAATTATGAAAAAATGCCAGTAAGTCTATAATCATGTTTATAGTGCATATGATGTCAGATATGGTCATGTTGATGCAAAAAAGCATATAATTTGATTAATATGACTAATTAGGGCTAATAACCCTAAATAAAATGTATTAAATATAGACACACTCAATAATTGATGGAATTTATGGAACACCCTCATATATGTAATTGGAAGCTAATATATAAATATGATATCAATTTTATACATGAAATTGATGTTATATGAAGAGCATCCTTAATACATGAGATGTAACCCTAATATGGTTAATGAAAGCGACATAATGTTAAATATGTTCACATAATAATGTGACACATGAGTATATCCAGTTGATGAACTATAATATAGAACATGACATCAGTAAGATAAATATAAGGAAAGAATACTAGTAACCATGAGAATATCATAATGAGATAAGCAAACCCTAATATGAACACGACTAGGGTTAAGATGAGATGTAAGATGATGAGAACCTGATGGTGATATGTGGTCTTGTCTTAATCAGGTTTGAGCAAGAATATATTTGATATCAGGGATAGGTGATGATTAGGTTTGTCTCTTGATCAAGGTATGCAATTACCTCTTACTTGGCTTATTATACAATATGCTTGTGTTATATGTGTAGTAAAATACTTGGCATATGATATTGGATGAAATGATTGTTCTTGCATGATATGTTGCTTTATTTTCCATACTTATGGTTATGAACACATGAAACATAATGTATCTATTCAATTATTGAAAGCACTAATTCTCTTTGGTAGCATAGTGCTGGAAAGTGATCATTCTCTTTGGTAGCAGATCACATTGTACAATGATCTATCTCTTTGGTAGTAGATCATAAGGCCTTACATCTCATACTCTTTGGTAGCTGAGATGATGCATTATTCCCTTAGGTGGCAAATGCATGGATATATAATGGAAAATGTGCTTAAAATATGTGTTCTCTTTTATTAATGAATATCTTTGTGCAAGTATACACTTCTTCTTATATTTGTTTACTACAACCAAGTATTAGTTTTTTTTATTACCAAGATATTATGAGAGGTATATAAAAGACATGTAGGCATACTCAGTACTATATTCTTGAATATTGTGCTGACATGTACCACATGTAATCTTTTGTTTAGGTTGTGGACATGTTCTCTTGAAGATCCATGATAGTTTAGAGTTGTGTGGTGAGCTGATGTACAGGTGGACATGTTGTCTTTAGATCCTGTTGTTTAGTGGTAGTACATATATATGTAAGTTTGATGTTCAATATGCAATATCAAATGTTGTAATTATATGTTGAATGGTGAACATATGTTGTATGGTTTTATTATTGTTCATGTGCATGTGCTACTGATTGTTTCCTTCTGACTTCCTCTGATTTTCTTCTTCTTAGCCTGGTGTGGAGTGTTTAAATTGGGATTCTCACTGAGGTGAGGGTTTAAATTTGGACATTACACATCAAATTAAGTTTTAGAAAATCTGGGGACGTCACACTCTCCTCTATCATTACGCTATACATAAATTTTGGCCCTTGTTTACTCTAGCTTCTTGTCCCCCAAATGACTAGAATGATTTCGCTCCAAAACCCTAAAACTTCCACCCACCACTCTCTTCCTCACTAGAGAACAAAAACATTGCCATTACAGACTGCAAGTTCCTCACTACCAACTAAGAGCATCTGAATTGCTCCTCTACTGTCACCCCTTTGAGTTACCTGGCACCTATCAAACCCCAGTCAAACCTTTTACTAACATATATAGGGCTCTTCGTATGATAGATGGTAAACACCCATACATGCAACACCAACACTTTTACCAACAACTCCTCTTCTCCTCCTCTATCTTCTCCCCTACTATCCTCTGGCTAGTAATCGTAACCATAGAGCAACACTACGACGAGTCTAACCACCTAAACTTTGACTCAGTCCTCTACCCACAAGGATCACGACCACCTACTAGACTCCACTACCTCCTTTTCCCCTTCACAAAACCTCTCATTCCCAACACCCTAGATGGAATAAGACTAAGGATTATGATAATTTCTTCTCTCATTTCTTCCTATTAAACATGTGACTAAAGAACTGTAATATGTTGTCAAGACATGCAGGATGAGAATGAGTCTATATGTCCTAATGTTTGAGAATTTTTGCTGGACTCATATGTGATGATCCATGGAAGATTGACACATAAATGTGTCTCACCTTGAAAACTATGGATTGGACATAGACCTATCTCTCAGAATCTTATCATGTTGATGGTGAACGATAGAAAAGCTTGCCACCTTCCTATGTTAGTTCTTTTGTTTCCATCTAACAGAACCACCGCCACAACACTTCATTATGGAGAATCACCACCCTAAATCTCACCTCACTATCCCAACACCCGATCATCTCCTCAACCCCATCTACCAACATCGACAACTTCGACCCTGCCTAAATCTTGGAGATATTAAGAAAACCAAGACCCCCTTCCATGTTTGCTGACACTGATCTTAGAACTGAAGTGGCTTTTGCAAGGGTCAAGACCACTCCTCTACATGTCGTGGAAGTCTTCCCTATTATACCACATGTAGGAAGAAGACAAGAGGGAGGAAATATGTGACTTCCCATGGCATGACTGTCCTGAAGAAGATCAACTAAACCCAGAACTTCCTCAACCATAAGGCAAGCTGGACTCCACCATTTTCTATTCATGTTAGTATTCTGAACAATAGAATGGGATAGATGGAACTGATTTAGGCAATATTACTATAAATTTAGTAACTAGTAATTTCTCTTAACCCTCTAACCCCATACTTTTATACAATGTATGCATATACACAGATGAGCATATATATGCATACATCAGTATATAAGAAGTAAATAACCTCAACATATATGTCCAATGTGACTTATAAACATTGGAACTAAAGATGCAAACATGATATTGATGGAAAACACAACATTCATGTCATAAAACCTTAAACATGCTAAGGTCTTAGGTTAATCGATCTTTCAAACTTATATGTATTATGTTGGTCTATGTACGTGTATATTAGTATTATAAGTTATGTATTACATAAATTGCTTTGTACCATAAGTTAAATATAAATTGTATCCTTTTTTTACTAACTCAAAACCCTATAAATAAATACTAGAGTATATTTGGAAATAAGATATTGACTTTCTTAAGTATTTTGACATAGATTACCTATTATAATAAAAATGGAAATTATGAGAAAAAACCACATTTGATGACTTAACCTAGAGTATGTATTATATATTATACCATGTAACCTAAATTTAAATGTAGACATTACCATAATAGAAAATAATATGGAATAGTAACCCCAGAGGAAAATCTAATCCTAAATAACTCATATTAACAACATTTGATTCCAAGCCAAGAAACATCAAAACCTTAGTACATTT
Organism: Alisma plantago-aquatica; assembly: GCA_963693085.1. Lineage (NCBI taxonomy): Eukaryota > Viridiplantae > Streptophyta > Magnoliopsida > Alismatales > Alismataceae > Alisma > Alisma plantago-aquatica. The sequence continues at coordinate 715,916,321 of OY856409.1, read as the reverse complement.
CTCTTGCTATATTTCTCAGAATTTGGCAACCTTGATTCTTATGGGCATCTTGATTAGGAATTATCCATTAGAATAGGTACTAGATTCTTGATTTTGTTATTGAGTTATTTTATTCCCTCTTGAATTTTATTCAATAAAATTTTGCAAAAGTGGTGAACCTAATCTATTATTATCCTTCTCTCTCTCTTGAAGGTCACCCAATTAGTTAAATATTGGATATTGTGAAATAATTAGATAAAATGACAAAACTTCAATATTGGCACAAAAATTCAATATTGGCCAAGAGCTTTGGCTCACTAGATTTTGTGGGTCATATACCCCAACCCTACATAGTGGATAATAGACAATGGTCACCCAATATTGGTTACCCCCAAAGGCGAACTGCCACTCTCTCATTAAGGGGAGAACACTAGGAGAGTAGTCCTAGAAAAGACAAAATATTAGATTTCTTATGCCAATGGATAGATCATTTCATTTTGAATAATTTGACATCTTGATATTACTATTGAAAATCTCTTATTTTAATTAGTTATCACTTTGAATTGTTGTACCCTTTTGAAATTAACATGGTAACTAGACCATGCTCTTGTTATTACCGTAGTCCAACAAGAAAATTTACCTATAAATTTCATAAATAGTTATTCCTAAATAGCTCAAAAATTGAATCTACTACTAGCTTTACTGACTGATATTTCCATTCTTGGGGTCATTGTGGTATTATTCCCTTTGGGAATTCATAGACAGGTGGTACAAAGAGACCTATAAGAGACGTGCATGAGCTTTCCCCTAATGAAGAGTAGATAGGACTAATGCTTATTCTTAGTTTGTAATCTTATGTATAAGCTTCCACGATTCTGATGTAAAGCATGATTGTAAAATGATATGTTAATATTTTCTGATATAATGTTGCAAATATTTGATCATAAAGATTGAGTCTTTCCAACATGGTATTAGATATATAAACATTAACCACACATGCATGTCTCTTGGAAAGTAGGGTTAAATGCTAGTACACCTATAACTTAGGAAAATAGTTTACCATGCTCTATCTACCTAAGATAGAAATAGAAACTTAGGAAGAGTGAAATTTTACGCAAAATTGTCGAATACATCAATTAATGGAGAATATCATCACCATGTAAGTGGAATGATCTGAGATGTCTAAGGAAGGCTGTCTAGAAATTTTCTGGCATAATTACTCCCAAACCACTTAGGTGGTGGTGGGGTTTCATCAATTTTCATATTGATCTAGACAAGGTGAGTTCTACTATATGAAAAATCATAAACCATAAACAAAGTTTCCAAACCAAATTAGTATGTCAAAAATAATAATAAAGTATTTGACTACAACTTTTAAACTACACAATTGTTAGAAGATGAACATTGAGACTAGAAGACACAAGATCAAGTTTGTAAATCCCACTTTGGTATAGAAAAATATCCTTATTCCCTAGTCCATAAGTGAAAGTAATGCAGTGACCCTTTAAGCTCCATGAAAATCTTTTCACAATTGAATCAAATATTTAGTGTTGTGAATTTTAGTAAGAGGTGATCGTCACTTGTCCTCACCTTGATTTTACCATTTTTTACTTATGCATACAAAAGTATTTACATCAATAAATTATTTTCTTTATGATACTAAATTTTCAAAAAAAATTATGGAATTTTATTGATGATTTCTTGATCTTAATAATTATCATGGAGGTATGAGAAAAATTGAGAGGAAAGTTACATGCAATCCTTAAAACCTGGATTTTGGTGCAAGGTAAGGGTTAAGAGAGTGAAGGATACTATGTTGAAGTTGACAAACCTATTTAGATTTCTAGTTGATACTTTTAAGGGTGGAGAGTTGAATAGGTTGGATCAACTCATTTTGGGGATGAAATCATTTTAAAGGGTGGAGTGTTGTAACATACTCAATTTAGGTACTAAATCTATTTTGAGCTAGCATTCATAATACTCTCCAATTGAAAACCTCTTTTGCTAAATTTTCATTCATAATTGCACTTGATTGAATTATCTTGAAATTCGAGCATCAAAATTCAATGTTTTCTCATTTTGATCATTTCACCCCATTTGAGGATCCACATTTGAACACTTGAACTTATTGTTCCAATATTAGCAATGGAATAACTCTAGTATATGATCTATACATTATATGTTAATGATTTGAGAAGTAAGAAAGTAATTAAATTCTCCTCCACAGAATCTTAATTAAGGGAAGTAGTATATTTTGAACTTAAATGAATATATACCAAACCCATTGTTAAAATTTTAACAAGAAAACACTGATAATATGGGAGATATAAATTATCAAAGAACAAGTGAAAATATGCAAAAAATGAATCTTCATCCGCGGTCAAACATGCTTTGACCCAACCCCACGTGTGTTAGGGCCTTCTTCCCCACACCCGATGGAATTTATATAAGAATGGTAGGTGATTTCTCATCCTATCCTTTGTCATTACCCTATAGATAATTGTTGGCCCTTGTTTACTCTGGATTCCTCTCCCCCAAATGACCAAAATAATTTTTCTCCAAAACCCTAAAACTACCACCAACCACTCTCCTCCTCACTATAGAACAACAATGTTGTCGTTACAGACTATAAGTTTCTCACAACCAATTGAGAGCATCTGAATTGATCCTCTAGTGTCTCCCCTCTAGATTACCTGGTACCTATAAAACTCTAGTCAAACCTTCTACTAACATATATAGGACTCTTCATCTAATAGATGGTAAACATCTAGATCTGCAACACCCACACTTCTTCCAACAACACCTCTTCTCCTCCTCTATCTTGTCCCCTACCATCCTCTAGTCAGCAATCTTAGCCATAGAGCAACGCTATAGTGAGTCCGGCCACCAAACCTGTGACTAAGTCCTCTACCCACCAGGATCACGACCACATACTAGAACCCACTACCTCCTTTTCCCCTTCATAAAACCTCTCATCCCCAGCACCCTAGATGGAATAAAACTAAGGATTATGCTGATTTCCTCTCTCATTTCTTCCTATTAAACATGTGACTGAAGAATTGCAGTACATTGTCAAGACATGCATGATGACAATGAGTTTATATGTCCTAATGTTAGAGTATTTTTGCTAGACTTGTATGTGATGATCCATGGAAGATTGACATATCAATGCATTTCACCTTGAAAACTATGGACGGGACATATATCTATCTCTCAAAATCTTTACATCCTGATGGTGAATGATCAAAAACCTTGCCACCTTCCTATGTTGGTTCTGCTGTTACCATCTAATATAACCACCACCATAATGCTTCATTATGCATAATCACCACCCTAATTCTCACCTCACTACCACAATTCTCGATCATCTCCTCAACCCCATCTATTAGCATTGGTAGCTTTGACCCTACCTAAATCTTGGGCATATTAAGAAAATCAAGACCACCTTCCATGTTTGTTGATACTAGTCTTAGAACTGAAGTGGCTTATGCAAGGGTCATGAACACTCCTCCCTCGAGCTACTACACATCGTGGAAGTCTTCCATATTATACCAAATGAAGGAAGAAGACAATAGGGAGGAAATATGTCACTTCCCATGACATGAACTATCTTGAAGAAGATCAACAAAACCCAGAACTGCTTCAACCATAAGGTAAGTTGGACTCCACCATTTTCTATTCATGTTAGTAATGTAAATGATAGAATGGGACACATGATATGATTTATGCAATACTACCAAAAATCTAGTAGCCAGTAATTTCTCTTAACCCTCTAACCACATAATTTTATATAATGTATGCATATACACAGATGAGCGCATATATACATATATCAGTATATAAATAGTCAATAACCTCAACATATATGTCTAGTGTGACTTATAATAATTGAAACTAAACATGCACACAAGATATTGATGATAGGCATAACATTCATGTCACGAAACCTTAATTATGTTGATATCTTAGGTTAATCGATCTTTCATCCTTATTTGTATTATGTTGGTTTATGTATGTGTATATTAGTATTATAAGTTATCTATTACAAAAATTGCTTTGTACCATAAGTTAAATATAAAATGTATTCTTTTATTAATAACTCAAAACTCTATAAATAAACACTAGAGTATAATTGGAAATAAGATATTGACTTGCTTAAGTATTTTGACATAGATTTACCCATTGTAATAAAAATGGAAATTAAGAGAGAAAACAACATTTGAGGAGTTAACGTAGAGTATATATTATTTATTATATTATGTAACCTAAATTTAGATGTAGATATTAACATAATAGAAAATAATATGGAATAGTAACCCCATAGAAAAATCTAATCATAAATAAATCAAAATTAACAACATTTGATTCCAAGCCAAGAAACATCAAAACCCTATTACATTCTCTCTTTCTATATTTGTGAGAAATTGGCATCCTGATCCTTATGGGAATCTTGATTGGAAATTCTCGATTGGAATAGGTACTAGATTCTCGATTTTGTTATTGAGTTATTTTATTCCCTCTTGAGTTTCATTCAATAAAATTTTACAAAATCGGTGAACTTAATCCATTTTTAGCCTTGTCTCTCTCTTGAAGGTCACCCTGATTAGTTGAATAATGGATATTCTAGAATAATTGAATAAAATGATTGGATATACACATTGGCACAAAAATTCAATATTGGCTAAGAGATTTAGATCGGTAGATTAAGGTGGTCATATCCCCCAACTCTGCATAGTGGATAATAGACAATTAGATATCCACCGATACTGGTTACCCCCACCAGAAAAAGTGATCTTCTCTCATAGAGGGGAGAACACTAGCCACCTATCCCTATCCAAGAAAAAAATATTACATTGCTAAAACCACTGTATAAATAATTTCATTTTGAATTATTTGATACACTGATATTACTTTTGAGAATCTCCTATTTGTTTATAGTTACCACTTTGAATTGTTGTACCCTTTTGAAAATATCTTGGTAACTTGACCATCCTATTCCTATTCCATAGTCCACCAAGTAAACTTACCTATATTTAATTTCATAAATCTTTATTTTTAAATAGATCAATAATTGAATTTGTACCAACTTTGCTAACCTGTGTTTCTTTTATGGGGGTCCATGTATGGTTTTATTCCCTTTAAGAATTCATGGACATGTGGTACAAAGGAGACCTAGAAGAGACATGCAAGACCTATCCCCTATTGAAGAGTAGATAGGAATAAGCTTCCATGACTCTGATGTAAAACATGATTGCAGAAAGATATGTTTATATTTTCTAATACAATTTTGTAAGTATTTTATTGTAAAGAACAAGTCTTTATAGCTGTAAAGATAATTCAGTCAGGGTTTTACTGGCCAACCACATTTAAGGTGCTTAAGAATATATGAAGTATTGCAACAAGTGCCAGATAAAATGCATTATATTAGGAAGGAACAAAATATCACTTTCCATCTGGATAGAATTAGAAACCTTTGATGTATGGGTGATCGACTACATGGGACCTTTTCCCTCATCACGCAACAACAAATACATACCATTTATTGTTGAATATGTATCCAAGTGGGTGTAATAAGTAGAGACACATACTTGTGATTGAAAGGCTATGACGAGGCTCTTTGAAAAGATTATGTTTCAATGATACAAGATCCCCAAGATTGTCATTAGTGACAGTGGATCTCACTTTATGGAAAACAACTTCAAGGATTCCTGAAGAAGTACGAAGTAAATCATAACGTTTACATCCTATGCCACCCTCATACCTTAGGGAAAATTCCCAACTAATGACCATTGGGTGAAAAGATACTATGAAGATGAGGCATTCATATGAAGAACCTAATTCAGCTTGAGGAGCCAATGCCAACCCAAGAATGAGTGAATCACAAAGACATTAAAGCTAAAGACTATAAATCAGTGCTTGTTGGGGGTCAACCCAAGGATTTCTGAAACCCTTATGCAATTTTCATTTTTTCAATAGTTTGATATTTGTTTTTAATAATGTTATGCTTTAGTTTTTCCTTATTCTACAACTTTTACTATTTGTTTGAAGCAATTTCATTTTGGTAATTTTAGTGTATAATGAATATAATTAATTGTTGATTTAATTGCTCATATGATGGTAGCAGGATGGACAAGAGAAGCTAGAAGGCATCAACCCTTGAAAAGATAATTTTTGTCAATTAGACAGGACCAGAACCTCCACCAAACCTTAAGCCTAGAAAGGCATTGGATTTCACTAAAATATAAAGCATGTAGAGGACTCACTTTGACACTCCATGTGAGGGTGTGTATGACATGCTTGTCGGCGGATCTACATATTGTGCTAGGATCTTTGTCAGACTGTGAACAAAGTATAGTATTCAAATAACATAAGAAAGTAAGACCGCCAATCAGAGCCCCACAAAGGAACCCTCATCAGGGGTTATATATTGACTTCCCGTCAGAGCCTGTTGTTAGTGGGGGACTTAGAATTATCGTCGGAGCCCTCACATAACTATCATCAATTGATGAAAATTGGATCAACTGCTGGAAGATAGAATGTTTAAATCTTTATCGACCCTCAACCATATGATGACATATTTGACTCAAGGACATCTTTAAGTGGGGGTGAAAAACTACACATCGCAACCCCCAAAAAATCACCAGAGCCCTAGTTCAAGCGATTAGAGTAAACCCTAATTGTCCCACTAATCTGGCCATTGCACAAGCTACCGTGACACCCTTTGTCGCTAAATAGGAGACTGATGCCACCTCAAATGGTAGTCTTTGACCCTCCTCCATCGTTAACCATCACCCTCATTGACAAACACAATACACCTCCAAGATGGAAGTGTCCAAATTTAATATGAATATTTAAATAGAATCTAATATGTGATCTATAGATTTTTTATTCAATTTTTTTTGGTTGGTCAAAACTCGTCTTTTTTTTTGTAAAGAGCCAAACTATACAATGCATGAAAAAAAAGATTTACAGAAAAAGCAAACTGTACAGGAGAAAGAACTATAACAATATGTATATAAAGTTCCACAATATAACTGAGTAAGTGAGCAAGCTAAAGTTCCACAAAAATCTGAGAACCATCTCATGATCCCAGTCTTAGAAAGCATGGGCTCCAAAAAGAGTCCAACAGCCTGAAATAAGAACTCAAATACTTGAGCCTAAAAAAAACTTCAGAAATCGTACTAACTTTCACCAGAACCCTAAAGCTCCACAGAATGTCTGAGAACCATCTCTGATCCTAGGTTAGTCTAGAACACATGGGTTCTAGAAACAACAAAAATATCCATCTTCTCTTATACAGAAGCACCAACCGATCCATCTTGACTGAAAAAACCCCAAAGAAGAATAGTCCTGAGAGAGCTCTGCCACTCCATAAGGATAAGCTCATCCACTCAAACAAACTATTTCCATAATAGATATAACCATGATAGAACTGCTCTGTACCAACTGAGAAACAAAAAGACACCCTCTTCAAAATTTCTCATAGTCAAACCCATATCTACTGTAAACATCACAAAATAGTAAATATACTTGAGTGAGCTCTGTCACTCCAAGAAAGATAAGCTCATCCACTCAAGACTAAACTCTAGAAAAAGTACTTACATAAAAGAAGCATGCCTTCCTCTCCTTTATGTTCGATAAAACCATTCTTGAGAGAGATCTTCCACTCCAAAAGGATAAGATCACACATTCACGAGATACATAACTGAATCAGAAGGTTAGAGAAACCAATAAAGCTATCTGAAAAACTACACAAGCCTTCTTCCAACTCAATAGAGTAGAAACCGAGGATGAGACCAGGATAGATCAAATTATCAAAAAACTCAGATCAAAAGATCTTCCATAACACCCCACAACAATAGAAATAAGTGAACCCTACAGATCCAAAACGAGACCCAGCATCAAAGGAACCTAAAACAGAGGCTCTAGAGAGAAAACCATCTGACATCTAATACAGTTCTGCCACTCCAATTCTGAGAGACTGGAGCAAAAAAAAAGGAAAATTCATAGCAAAAAAACCAGAACTTAGCCAGTGACCCAATGACTGATGATACAGAGAACAATAGATGAAGAGAGCTCTGCCACTCCTAGACGGAAAAGCTCAACTCTGTTAACCCACTATACTCGTTGCTAATTTTCTTCCAACAGATTACAGAACTTTGGTAGGAGTTATCATAAACTCTCCTATTCCTCTCTAACCAAACATGATAAAGAATTAAGATCACCATAGTTGATTCTTTATCCTTCTTAAACTTAGTCAAGGCAACCCAATTGATCAGAATGCATGGAATAAGATTTTCATGCAGAGCTAAATTCCATAAATTCTTTGTGAACATGCAGTCAAAATAGATATGTGAAGTATCTTCATATGCATTAACACAGAAAAAACAAATGGAAACAACTAAAATGCCTCTTCTTCTAGCATAATTTGAGGTATGTATTTTATTGTGCATAGACTTCCAAACATGAATTTTACCATTCATATGGAAATTGGCATTCCAAATCCAATTAAACTTATGATTGACAGGTCTTTAGATCTGATCACATTCCAGACAGTTTTAAGTTTAACCATTTTCTGACCATCAAATTGATAGTAATCATCTTCAGAATCCATAATATCAACATTATCAAGAATACCTAACAGAGAACTAGAGCATCTTGAGCTATGAATAACCCATTTCCTATTGCAAATGATCGAACACAACTTGGAGTTGCTTGGAATACCTGCTCTGATGACCATGTAAAAATTAATACATTCCTTAAGAAAATGACCATTACACCAAGGATCTAGCCAAGTATAAATACTTTTACTAGAGCCTATTTTGATATTAAAATGAGGTTGTAAGCAATCCCTGACTCTAAGGAAGCTATTAAACATCCAGGAAAAGTTAGTAGAAGGAAGGATACTCCAAAAAGACTCATTTTTAAGATACTTTTCCCCTATCCATTTAACCTAAAGTGTATCTTTTTACTAGCTACATCCTAGGCATTTAAAATGAGACAAGCACTAGTGACTTCCTTACACTTCTTGAGACCCAAACCTCCTTCCTGCTTGTGCAAAGTCACAACATCCCATTTAATAAGGTGGATGTTCTTTTTTGTATCGGACTGGCCCCAAATGAAGTTTCTGCAAATTTTGTCAATCTCCTCCAGAACAGAACTGGGAATATGAAAGGAAAAAACCCAAAACAGATGCATAGATGAAAAGTTTGACTTTAACACCTCCACTCTCCCAATAAGAGACAACAAACTGGTCTTCCACAATTCCAACCTCTTCTTTATTCTATCAAGTAAATTTTGGCAATGTTTTTTATTCAGTTTTCCAGCAAAAAAGAGGTAAACCTAGATATTCAGTATCTTCCATTTTACCAATCTTCAATTCCAACCTGCACAAAATCTCCTACCAATCCTTGTTCTTTCCCATAATGATCATACTTTTATCTTTATTGACATTCAGTCCAGACATAGAACCAAAATTATCAAGGAGAAGTTTAATATAACTAGCATTGGCTGGATCAACTTTAGTGAAGATCATAAGATCATCTGCAAAAATAAAGTGAGAGCAAGAAATGTTCTTAGAAACATAGATAGGAAGAATATATTTTTCAGCACAATTTGTTTTCATCATCTCAAAAAAACCTTGCATAGCAACAACAAATAGGTGTGGGGCTAAAGGATCACCTTGCCTTTCACCATTAGAAGGGAAAATAGGTGTCGTGGGCTCACCATTCACAAGGACTTGATAAAAAGTTGAATTAAAGATGACTTCAATCCATCTAATCCATTTGGAAGAAAATCCCATCTTGTAAAGAACAAAATATAAATACTTTTTTCTAACAGAGTCATAGGCTTTGGAAATGTCGACTTGAATGCACATATGTCAACCATTTTTTTAGATCTCTTTGAATTTTGTTAGAAACAAGAATAGCATCCTTGATGCTTCTCCCCTTAACAAAAGCACACTGATTATCATCTATGATAGAAGAAAGAATGGATTGTAATCTGTTGGATAAAATTTTAGAAATAATTTTGTAGTAAGTATTGCACAAAGCAATAGGATGCCAGTTGGAGATAATAGAGGAATCTAAACCTTTAGGCAGAAGAGTAATATAAGTTTTGTTGACCTCTCTAAGAAGTCTACCACTTGTAAAAAAAACTCCTTAATAGCTTCTACCACATCATCCCCAATAGTATCCCGAGCATGTTTGAAGAAATAGTCGTTGAAACCATCTGGGCTAGGACACTTGTCCTCATTAAGCTCTTTGACAATCTTCTATCTCCTTTCTGTAACCATACTCGTTAGAGAAGTATTCAGTTTGTTAGAGACACAAGGGCCATTCCAATCACCTTTCCAGACTTGACCCTCTTCCTTTCTACAGAAAAGAGTTTCATAAAAGGAGGCAATGGATTCCTTGATACTCTCATCATCTCTCCGAAGAACACCATCAATATTAATATAGCTAATAGAGTTTCTTACCCTCCTAGTTCTAAGTGAAGAGTAGGAAAATTTTGTATTAAGGTTACCCTCTATTAACCACTGGATCTGAGATTTCTGCCTTATAAATGCTTCTTTAGTAAGCACATCTTCATTAGCCTCTTTTCTCAAATTGTTTGCTATACTTCTAAGGTGTTCATCCAAAGGACTAAGATCGGCAGGAGTTTGAGCACGAAGAGCCTTGTCTTTAGAGACTACAACATTTTCAATAATGTCTCCAAAGACCTTCCTATTCCAAGATTTGATATTACCTTTAAGACACTCAAGTTTTCTATAAAGTTTAAAAGTGGCAAAGCCTTGCAAAGATATGTTCTAAGAATCTTTGAGAATCTTATCAAAATCCTTATGATTCATCCATTTATTAATGAATCTAAAAGGAGTATTCTTCTTTTTACCCTCACCAATACAGAAATGGATTCTTCTACGGTCGTTGATAGTATTGGAAATACATTCCCCATGAAACAAATTGAACTTGTTAAGAAACACTTCATTATACAAAATTTTATCAATTTTAGAGGTAATAAAACCAACCCCTTCCTGATGTTTATCCCAGGTAAAGAAAGGGCCATTGAGAGCAAGTTCATAAAGACCATTGTCTAGGACAAGATCATTAAATTCGACCATGGACCTCTTAGAGCAAGGCCGATTACCAATTTTTTCCTCACGTTTCCTGACAACATTAAAATCCTCTGCTAAGAACCAGGGAATATGAACATTCTTCTAAAACCTGAAAAAATCATTCCACAACTTAGAACGATCCACATCCTCATTATGACCACACACAACAGTGAACTCAAAAGTCACATCATCTTTAACTACTGACATATGGATATCCTGATCACTTTCTCTAATAACCTGAACGTTGCAACTACTGTCTTTCCAAAGAACACAATTCTTCTTAGAGCATGAGAGTTGATATTATAAACCCAATTAAACTCATTGAACTGTCTTCTCATAACTTTTTCAATTTTATCCTTCCTCAACTTGATTTCAATTAGGACAAACATATCAACATTTAACCTACGAACCTCTTCTTGGATGCTCAAGATCTTATTACTTATGCCCCTGGCATTCCAAGAAGAGACCGAGAAGGAAAAAATCATTTGAAACCCGAGGTTGTTGAACTGTCAGCCTCAGTGTTCTCGTTGATAATTTCTAGCCCACCTGGCATAGGTGAATAGATAGAATTAGTGACTTTGTGATAGATTCCCACATTCAACTTTGTTTGACATCTTAGGGGGGGACTTATGCTTTTTCTTGAAAACAACATCATTTGAAGAGGACTAAGAACTTGCTTCATTGTCAGGAGAACTTTTCAAGAAAATATGAACAAGAGTAGGAGTTGAAGGAAGAGAAGAGTTCCCGATTGAGACATTCCCCACCTGCGAGTCATGTTGCTCTTTTAAGATTTCATTGAAAATATATTCCTGTAATTCATCCATAACTTCCCCCTCATCTGAAGAAAAAGGAATATCTACGATTGAGACAGTAGGCCACTCTTCTTTAGTATGAACCGAGTCTGAAGATTTTTTAACTTCCAAAATTTTCCTCTGACTGACTTCCTTTCTGTTAACTATTTTTACTGGATCAAAAAAACATAGGACAGTCACCATGACCCAGAAATCCACAGTTACAACATCTATGTGGAATCTAGTCATATTCCAAGTTCACAACATGTTCATCGTCTTCATCACTAACCATAGTAACCTTTGAAGGATACTTAGCATCCATGCACATTAGAACTAAAATCTGAGAAAACTCAACACATTTCAAGCTAAAAGTAAGTTCATCCATCTTCATCGGATGCCCCAAAAATGAACCAATCCTTTCAAAGTATCTAACATCCCAAAGTTCCAGTGGTAGGTTTTTAAACTTGACCCAGACCAAGATGTTGGAGAGAATGTTCTTATATTGAGTATCACCTATCATCCATTTCCTCAGAATCATTGGCCTACTCTTCACAAACCACTCACCACTCAGTACAACATCTAGATCTACTTTATCTGAAAATCTGATAAAAAAAAACCTTCACCTCTGTCAAATATTTCAAAGGAACCATGAACACTCCACACTAAAGCAAAATGATTAACTAGTGTAGGAAGGTGAGGCCAGAAATCAACAACATACCCCAATAAACATCTATTCCAACGATCTGCATTCTCCACACCTTCCTTTTTAGGATATAGAAGTTTACCTTTGACTATCAAGATTTTTGTCTTTCTTAGATTCTTTTCACTCCCCGCCAATGTAGGTCTTAGAGACTCCCAATTAGTCAGACCATTTCTTAGATCTAGATTTAGATAAGCTTTGGGCTTCTGGTTGACATTGCTAACTTCCACAGATCTTGGTCCCTCTTCACGCCTTATATCTCGCCACAGAGGTGGCCTAGAAGTCACCTTCTCCATTGCCTTGTCGCGCACGATAGTCAGGAGCACGGGATCCATTTTTTCACTTCAGTATGAACATTTTAGTAGAGTATTTTAAATATTAGCCAATATTATTTCCATTTTTTGTCACTCAAGTTTGTATATATATAAGGTCAGTTAAATATATAAATTGCATCTATATTCAAAATTTTGTTTTAAAAAATGCAATTAAAAATAGAAAGTATATTATATACCTATATAAGATATCATATATTAATCATTCATTAAATTAAGAAATATATATTAATAATATCAAAGAAATTGATTTCTTTATTTCAATTGACCAGATCCAGAGGATGAAGCAAAGAAGACTGAAGTCAAACTTGTGCCAATGTCCTCATTGGTTCTAGAGAGTGATGCCCTAACAACTAAGCATGATTCTATAGAGAAAACCACTAGTGCCCCATCGACGAATACCAATAAAACCTGCTCGTTGATCTAAGATCATGAGAGTAAGTTCTTAATGCTTCCCTCACTACTCTTCACCTTCAACCTTTCTTCTCAGACCTAGAATCTCTCTAAAGATTGCTTGACTTCCCCTCTCATTGGTTTTGTTATTTCCTAATGTAGTTTCCTTGGTCGTCCTCCAATGGTTCCATCCATCATAGTTTTTTCCCTCTTCAACCATCATCGGTTTTGTATCTTTCCTATTGGACCGATGAAACCATTTGTCAGTTGATCTATTTCATGAAGTAAGTTGAAGTTTGTCTATGCTTCTACTGATACTTTCATCCATGATTTGGGAAGCCTTTGAGAATCCATCGATGATTGTTTTCGATGACACCGCTTATTCTTTGTCAGAGTCTCATTGACTTCTTGCTATTTTTCCATCAACATACCCCAAAGAAATGTCATCAAAAACTTTTGTTGAACCCATTAGGTAAGGATCAGAAAGACTATCTATCACCCCACTCATGGTCTGTGAACATTGTTCAGACCTGGTGTTTTAATTACCCTCCATCGGTTAGGTACAATCGATTTTTATTACTAATCCAATTGTTGTGTTAAAATGAGGAACTAGGATGTCTACCTTTGATTCCAAAGAGATGGAAGCTACATCAATGAAAGAAATGAAATGATTACTCCAAGAAACCAAAAAGTACCTAGATGAGAATAAGGGTATCCCTTCCAAAAAGTACTTATAAATGAATTTGGAAAAGGATCACCTATTGGCTTTGTTGGAGCCCTTCCATTTGAATCAGAAGGGGAGGAAGAAGTAACCCTTGTCTCCTCTGAATATGTTCCATCAGAGGAAGAAGGGAATAAGAATAATATAAAAGTAGTTGAAGCTCCCTCTAAAATCCCATTAATAAAGACAACTAGGGTAGGGAATAAGGTAGAGTCAAAAGCCAAGGAAAAGGAAGATGAATTTCCACCGATAAAATTATAGGTCAATAGTATACAAACAACCCCTACTAAGCTTGTAAAGAACCTCCAAATTTTGTGATGACAATTGAACTACCCTTAACCACATCATCTAGTTGGTATCCAAATAACATGTTTGATCCTAGAGACAAAGCACACGAGATAAAAAACAAGTCATTTATGGAAAGAATGAATTGTAGAACAACAAGATATGCATACAATAAAACCTGTGAAGAAGTCATGGATAAATGATAGGATGGAGAGAATGGTAAGAGGTGTTCCCCTCTACTTCCTTTTCACCTATCTCCAACAATCTTACATAAAACTCAAAATTGAGTTCATGACATTGTCAAAGGAACTCCCAATAGAGGAAGACTAGAGAGAATGGGCTAGAGGAGCTTTTAAACTCTCCATTTGCAAGTTCAATAAAGAACACATCTTAACAGAGTGCATGATAAACAACATATTCTACCAACCAGATGAACATGCTGCTGCCTACAATGCGGCAGACTATGACAAAGAAGTGAGGGCATTCAACAACAAAAAGGTCTGGGAGAAGATGATATGAGAACCAAAGCATAACCCTGTGAAGTAAAATGCTTCTCAGTTACACTACATGATGAATGTGTAGTTCATAAGATAATCACTTGTGTAATTTTTTCATGATCCGACAATGTGAATATGACAAAGGCAAACCTATTTATGATATAGAGCATAATAGAGAAAAATCAATCATCATTGAATGACTATCAATTGAGAAGTTAGCTACTTCTAGTATCTATCATGGTTCAAGATAAATATTAATGGGGGTATGATAAAAATAATGGGATTCCAACTTAAGTACCCTTGGATTGTGAAGATCTTCATGGAGAGTAAGGGTTACAAATTTTTTGATCTGAAATATCTGCTCTCCACGTCTATGGTTTCCAAAAAGGGAGAGAAGTAGTGATACAAGTTTGCAAAACCAACAACTTACTGGCTCTCCCAGAGATGAGAAAGTATGACTATGATAAAATCACTTTATCCACTATAGATGTAATAAAGATGATATCCAGTGTTCCCACATGGATGGTCAAGTCTAAGATGAGTACGAAAAACCATGGAAAAAATGAGACTGAAGCAGAGGAAGTTGCATAATGAGCAATAAAGAGAAAGATAAAATTCAAAGTCTACAAAGTTGTCACCATAGGACTGAAAGTTGAAAAGATTCTAGGCAGTGGAAACGGACATAGAGAAGGAGCTAGAAGTAATCAACATAGGATAGGCAGGCGATGTAACCATATGATGTCAGACAATACCTCAATATATTCCAAGATAAAGTTTCATATAAGGAAAAAGAACAAGAGGGAGCTGAGGGGTTCTAGGAAACTGAAGTAGTAAAAACCTCAATGGAGAGCCGACCTATAAATAGGATAAGACTAGTGCCATCCTAAAGAATTGAAACTGTACAAGGTAGAGGAACTCCCAACAACACAACAATCAGAAAAACTCGAGCAAGATGCTCAACCTCAACCACTGGTTGAACCTGAAGCCCCCCCACCCCCACATACAAAGGATGCAGTCACAACAAAGCCCTCCTTGCCAAAAAGATAGAAATCTCTTCCCAACTTTGGGAAGGAACTCAAACATCAATTTGATGTCATGTGTGAGCAAATTTTTAATTCCTCCCATAATTTTTCTTCTTTATATTCAATCATGTAAGTACTAACAACATATGTAGAGAAAATAGATGTGAGGACTGCAACCTCTCCTGTAGTTCATGATGAAATGATAGAATATCAAACCCAAATGATGAACACCATGGCTGCTGTGGTGGAAGAACTGATGGAGTTGAGGAGAGAGAGTGGTGAGATGAGGATGGAACAAGATGAATTTAGGGATGAAATGGAAATTGAGAAACACTGATATGAAGAAAAGAGAGAAAAAAGATGATTGCAGTATGGGAAAATCCCATCCAGGTAATTCACATCTTAAAGACTATCAACCTCATCATTGCTAAGGTAAGAGGAGCAATCATCATCACCTCTGAAAGAAGAGAGAAAAATGCAAGTTTACCCATTAAAACAAAGTAGTCCATTCATAGAAATAGACCTGAACCTCTTTTCAACTAATAATGAACTAGTAGAGGAGTAAAATAAAAAATAGGACATCCCGATATAGCATATGGAATAAAATATCTTCATCCACAAGAAAGTCAACCACCTAGACTAGAATCTCAAACATTAAATGAGCCAATGTTAGCACATGCCGAAGATGCCACATACAATATAGTGCAAGACAAAGTAGCACAAACTACACGGTAGAAGCTCACCACTACAAAAAACCTCATGGATTTAGTTGTATTCACATTGAATATATGCAACATCTACCTAATATTTTGTAGAACTGAAGATATGGCTCAAGGAAACAATGCAACAAATAAAGGGATCACAATAGGTAAAGTTGTAGCAAAAGGAGCTCCAATAGAAGAAGTCATAGAAAAAGAAGTCAGAATAGTAGAAGATCATTTTGATGAAGATGAAGAAGGGATGAATTCCTTCTTTAATGGCGCCCCTGCTAAAGACTCTACCCCTTGCTCAAGATTTAGAACTTCAAAAGGTCAGACGAGGCCCCTTGCCTCCACCCCTTTGTTGCAAAATGGAGGGGATGGACATGCTGACAATGTCAAGGATTTCTTATAGAAACGTTCATGTTCCTGCAAATGTCCTTGATGATAGGTTTCTTAGAGAATACATCTTGTACAAGAAAACGGGGTGATATCTGACATGGGATGATTTTAGAGGGTAATTTTGAAAGAAAGCAAAGGTGTACACATGTTTGTCTAAGATTCTTTGTGCAACTCTACTGGAAGTTTTCCTAGACCCCAAGAAGGTTGAACTAGTTTTTAATAGAACCCTCATCCCAGACAATCACCATTCTCTTTAGACATACAATTCACTATCGATCCTATAACATTATGATGATGTAAACATGTAATAAAATAAGTTTGTTATGTTTCCATACATAACAAAGGACCACTAGCTTCTGATAATGGCACATATTTATAGAAGACTTATGATAATCTATAACTATCGTTCACAAGAGATGATGTGAAATACAATGGTACCTTGATGTCGAGCCACGTTTATTCATAAGATCCCTATAAGGCTCGAGCAAACTATCAAGGTGACTGGCAATTGGCATAAAAACTATAGGGATACTTTTGTGAGAAACACCAAACTCCCCAAAGAAGTGCATGGATGTAGGGATTTCACATTCATCATGATAATGCTTATAGATGTTTTCATCAAGAAGATCCCCTTTGAGGAGATGTTCCAAGAGAACTTACATGAACTACATGGCCTATACATAATGGACATCATCTATGCTAGATGCTTCTTCCAAGATCCAACTATGTCTCTAGATGATGTGTTACATTTGTAGGTATGCCTCTTCCTATGAAGCGGTCATGTCATGAGGTCAAAAAGGAATTATGGATAGACCCGACTAAAAAATAAATGGCAATGGAGTGACAAAAAGGATGCAATGCCACAAAGTAGCATATGTAGCAACAACATTTTCCAAATTAGACAATAACAATAGATCAACTGACATTCCAAGAAGAGAAAAACAAATTAAAGAACATGAAGAAACCACCATCTAGAAAAGCTGTCTGAGGATGTGGCCTTAGAACATACATAAATAGAAAATCCTCATACATACGACTAGATAGAGGAGATGGAAGTGAAAGATGAAGCTCCTACATACGCAATCCTTCAGTTGAACCAGAGGATACTAAACTTTCCAAACTTTGAAGGAACACTACTAGAAGAGTCAACATGGAATGTCAAAGCTTCCTTCACAAACTTAATAGATGGGAATGTGAGAGTCTATTGCGAGATCACTTGAGCTTACTCATGGATAGGATGAAAGAAGATAATATTTGTGGAGATATTATTATCAAAAGGGGTGGGATTTTCATCTTGAAAGATGACGTCCATGATACATTATGGGTTATTGGGTATATGTCTATGAGTGTAATGTTGGCTTACCAATCTCTACTAGGTCATATCTTACCAACCTACACACAACAACTTACCTTCTAAAAGGGGACATTCTTCAAGACAAGAGCTCAAGAGAGAAGGAGAGACTGATAGAATGACTACAAACTTCTCTCCCAAATCTCATCTTCTTTCCTCTCCTACATGACAACCATTGGACACTCTTGGCAATCAATATCCAAACAAAAACCACACTCGTACAATTGTTCACTCTTTGGGTACAGACCGAAGAGGTACACAAATATGACAAAGCCACAGAGCATCTAAAGAGAAAGAAAAATACTATGCAGAAGAGATCATCAAGCTCATATAGAGTAATGGCAAGGGATATTAATACATCCCAGGAAAAGACTCCATGAATCTGTAGTTTTGTCATAGAATATATGACAACCCATCATGCAAAATGAGATTACTCAAAACCAGAACACTGATCAAATGCTAATTAACTATATCACCAAAAATGTATACAAATAAAACCGAATAAAATTTCAAAATTTCTGAAAAGAAAACATTTACACAAAGGTTCATCGCGACATGTATTAATATCGGGTATTGTTACATGAATTCCTTGTCCTCAACCATAACTTGTATACAAAAGGTGTTTCCTAATACTTACAACATGTACATTGCTAGAGACATACAACTAATATATCGAGTCAATATACATCATATACATACCCCTTTCCTAGTCCTGAGAGTATATGGATGACTCTAGGACTCTATACAACCAATCCTACCTCTTTGGCTATACTGATCTCCAAACTAAGCATCCTCATCACCAAAAGTCTAACCACATTACTGATCACCTAACAAAGTGTGAAAACCCACTAAGTAAGATCCAATTTCTAGCGATATGATATAAACTCTAATAACATGTATTTCTTACTAGTAGGTTGTGAAACTAATTCAGTTAAGGTAGATATTATGATATATTAGAAAGACTAAGCAATGTACTTAAAATGATCAAGTATCATTAATGTTATAAGTGTTGTTAAGTATAATTAACAAAATATGAATCACATATAATTCTAGCAAGAAAAGAAAAACAATAATTATCATCCAAAGTGATTCTCTAAATAACTATAACACATATACTACAAATATGGATTATACCTTTTAGTAAACCCTAGGTAGTATGAGGCGTACCAATCAAACTAGTGATAGACCACTATGAAGTTGCAACCATCCTTGTATAAGATCTATGATAACTAGAATCTTAAAGATCTCTTCTGCTCAGTTAGTATGAGTAATAACCATAGCGACACATTGACCCAAGTACTAATAATAGCTTGGACCATCCTGGGTAGATAGGTCACAACACTAGAAAATCAAGGTAATGAACCCTCAATCTGAGTTATGACTAGAATCACTCTCAATCACAACAAAAATCTGAGAAAAAGTCTCGACCATTCTCTAACATCTTGGAATTAGGATGACAAGGATATACCCTCCATGCACCCACATAAACTAAACAACATATGATTCCAAGCTCCTTTTAGATTACTTGTTTCAATATCCAACAAGTTCTGACACTGAGATAGTTCTACGGTCTCAGGACATTGCATGGTTCAGGTTACACTTGATTACTTAATCTTGTTAAATATTTTTAACTGCATCAATCAAGTTAAATAAAATCACCTAAAAGATTTTCATAAAATAATTTGGTAATTTCTACTTTAGAAGATGTAAAATATAAAAATCAATCTTATGTCACTTCATCAAGAGATTATGTATCCATCCTTGATTGTAAAG
This sequence comes from Alisma plantago-aquatica, assembly GCA_963693085.1. NCBI lineage: Eukaryota > Viridiplantae > Streptophyta > Magnoliopsida > Alismatales > Alismataceae > Alisma > Alisma plantago-aquatica. The sequence goes on along the minus strand of OY856409.1, from coordinate 715,896,264 downwards.
AGAACTAAGCCACAAATTAGGACATGTAAAAGCCCATTATGACACTTATACTAAAACACCAATAACTTCGTGTAGGAGTATCGCCAACATTTAAATTTTTGCAAAGAGTTTTATAAGGCATAAATAAGGTAGCAACCAAAATTTCAACTTAAAATACCAACAAGTTTGAAAGTTATGCTATTTCAAGAATTCGGCCATCATATGTTCAAAACCTAGCATGGATGAATTACTTTTAGCACTAGAATTTCATCCACTTATTGTTACAGTACCATAACAATAAGTAAAGGCATTATAAACTTCATTGAATGACCACCATATAGCAACATTTCATATGTGGGTCGAATATTATCTTTTTTGGGTACCAAAACACAATAACAATTTTTAAAATTCCTTACACTGGTATTGGGAATTTTAAACTTAGCATGTATAAGGAAAATCTCATTTAATCAGTAGAAAAAATTTTGTAGAATAAAAGGAAAATTTTTGGATTCGTATTCTCATCATATATGTGTCAGATAGTGCACAAAAGGCCAAATTTTCTCATATTATGGATTTTCTAGAGCAAGTTACACATACTAGATGTTATAAGTAGGAAAGAAATGTATTAAAAATTATATTATTCACCTTGGTAGAGAGAAACCAAATTCCAATAGGGGAAACTCTGAAATCAGCAACAACATTCCTAGCTTGGCCTACCAAAACTCAAAGAACACCTCCTATCTCCACGAGAAGAGTGAAACTAAAGAAAAGGGGAGGAGGCGAGAGTATTCTTCAACCTTATTCTTAGGTTTCTAGAATTAAGCACCATGAAACTTATTGTTGGTAGAAGGAGTGAAGAAAAACAAGGAAATTGGTTTGCGGTGGTATATCTTACATGTATGGAGAAAAAAACAAGATCAAAAGCCTTCAATCAATCAAAAGGGAACTTGATCTCGAGCATGCATCCATGAACGTCGACCCTGGATGGGTTCTCATTGGTCTTTGGCTGGCAGCAAAGGATTCACAAAATATGAGAGGAGAGAGGTCAAAGTGGTATTTATTAGTAGGGTATTTGTCAGATCAAGGACAGACTACCCGCTGATCGACTTACAACAAACTTGTCAGTCTAGTTGCTATGTCAAAGAATCCATCGATGTGACTACATAGCAACCTCGTTGGTTCATAGGGTTATGATTCCTCATCTATAAAACATACAAAATTTCATAGGGCACTCTAATCCCATCGGCTTGATGATTTGAAAAGATCTCATTGGCTTACCAGCCAGCAATTTCTTCAGGTGTTGATAGCCTGTCGACCGACCAACTACTAGAATACTCATCGACCCAGACACAGCCAGTTGACTATTGGACCACAACCAAGGAATACCATCACTGGTCCAATGGTGTACTCTTAGTCAAAGTAGCCATCCCCCACGAGATAGAAGAAGTTGTCGACCATCGAGCAATCTACTGATCAAAATAAAAAGCACTGCTACCAACCAACTTATCCATAAATAAACCCCATGAACATGTTAAAATTTCATTTGCACCCTTTGAAAAGGATAATTTTCACAAAATTCCACAAGTTACACAAAATTATATATCTTGAGCAAATGAAGACATTATTGAATCAAAATTTAAATATAGATTTATCAATTGATTTTAAATCACAATCTAAAGTCTAATTTTAAAAACAAGCATCAAATTAATACAAATAATTATATTTATATATTAACAAAGGTTAGGGGCCTGATAGAATCCCTCAACTACTAAATCAATACAATTACTGTGGCTTCCACTATCTTCGTTGGATCCATGCCCTTGCCTTAAGGGGAGTAAGGGTTTAAAGTCTACAACATGAGTGATATCACCCTCTTCATGGAAGATGAACTTCTTACTACTATGGTCTCACTTGGAAAATGAGGGAATTCAAAACAATGATTAAACTTCACCACTTTCTATTCAACCTCATCCTTTGACACTTTGATACAGAGTGTATGATAAGTTTGGGGGGGGGTTTAAATAGGCATGGGAGGTACTATCTTTTTCCCTCCATTTCAAATATTTTTCTACCACCCCATCATTCACATCTTCTTTACCTCTACACATATTATTTTTCTTCCTCTCAATTTTTGAAAATCATAACACCTTTTAGCCTATTGTCAAGTTACTGCCTATTCATAATTATTTTTTTTTCTAAAATGAAAGATAAAGTTTTTCTTAAGGTAGATTTTGAATCCAATTTTCCTAGATGTTGTCTTCACTCCCAAATCAGATCTATTTGTCTCCAAGATTCTTCGTAGCATAATCATGGTGACAAGTGATGAATATGGTCTATAAATTCACATAATAACCTACTGAGTGATTGTTTTATTATGTCATCTTTATTTTAGGACATTGTAGATTACCAAAGAATTCCTACTATCCCTGAAGAAACTCCTTGAAATAAGGAGTACACAGTCTGATCAATCACTCAAGACTCCTAGTACAAGTTGGAAGTGCATGCAAACAGGAAGAAACTACCCCATTTAATGCTTGAAATCCCACAAGGGATAAAAGAGGGTTGAAAACACACACTCTAAAAATCCAATCACCCTAAGCCATGTGGGAAAGAATAAATGCCTGAGAGAGAATAGAAGTAAGAGGGTTGTGCTCGATAAGTGATGAAGAGTTCTACCAGTCTGGTGTATATATGCTCTCAAGAACACATATATGTCATGCACATTAGTGGAGCCTAGGAGCCAAAAAATGTCACCCTTATCTATCAAGGGAAAATGAATACACCACTTTCCATTACAACATGATTAATGATTGAGTGACACCATTATTACAAACTACTCATGGTTAAGTGACACCAAGGAGGTCAGGTTACACAACATGACTAATTGAGTGACCCCACTCCTACACACTCTCTTGACTATCCCAAAAAAAGATTGTAAGTGAAATCAAAATTTTGCAAGATCAATGCAAACATATGTCTAGGAATCATGATTTAAGTTGAAATAGTGAGGGAGAAAACCTTCCTTGGAAGAAGATATTGATAGATGAAGAGTCAAACAACTCTAAATATCTAAGAATGCATCTAGGGATACAACAGGTGAGCTAAGAAGGATAAAATCTTGACCTAATGATGGCAGAAAAACATGATCAACGCCTAAAACAATTGAACTAAAGAAATCTCCTTAATGTTGCTTGATGCTTGAATTCTATTTATTAGCTTGAAGACAAGCTAGAATCAAAGTTTAGGGGTTGATGACATCCAATTTTGTGGATGTTACATGCCTATTTTTATCCTCATTTCCCTTAGAATTTTAGGCTTGCATTGATATATGTCATATTTACTCACACTTAGGCATACTTCCTACCATGCTTATAGTTCTATGTGTTTTACAGATAAAAGAGCTAAAAACCAATATTACCATCGATTATGGCTCGATAACACTCTGGATAGGCCAACGAACCACCAACAAGGGTTGTACAGGAGAGTCACCAGTCTCCCACCAATGGGATTACTCCAACCACTTAGCATCGACATAATCAAGGCCCAATGAAGACGTATACCACACACTGAAGGTGATCTTACCTACACCCATTGATGATGAATCTCAATATAAATGTTAGACCCTTTATTAATGACCAGACAAACTCTCACCTAGCCCGATGGATGTACAAACTCGAAGTAGCCCGGCAAAGGACCAACTTCACAACCTACCTACATTGGTCTGATGGCCTGGCAGATTCCACACTCAATCACGTGGCTAGTTAGCTTAACAACATCCCAATGGGACTCCAACTTGATACTATGATGGTGTCTGAGCCCTATGAAAGCCAATGACCAGCAAAGCTTTTGTACATCATGCCTATGCTACTATTAGTTAAGCATGTGCCTCAAGGAACGTTCTTTGAGGTTTGATGTGCAAGTAAAGTACGTTGAACCCGGGTGCCTCAATTACATAAGGATCACCTATAAATATATCCCCATAGCCTCCATGACAGACATATATGTCTATGCCGCAAAGTGCTTCCATTTTCTACACTCACCATCATGATTGAAAGTTAAGGATGATAATCTAGAAGTTTTTGTCAACCATCTTCACTCCTTTATTCCTAGAGGACCATATTTGAGAGAAGAAGAGCTTTCAAGTACCACCTCCATCATCCCCATAGTGAAGAAGGAGGTCACTATCGAACTTCAGTACCCTTGTGTCTATAATTTGTTATAATTACTTCCTTCTTCACCATCTTCTTTATCTCCCTCCATACATCGATCTTGTTATGGATTCTCTCATTTGTAAATATGTATTGTGTCTCGTTACCATAAGTGGCGATGTAAAACCACTAACCTTGATTTTTGGCTAAACATTCTTGATTACCTTAACTAGATTCTCAAAACCCTAAGATGTGCTGTTATGTCATGTGACAAGCTTAAGTTTCAAGTTTGGTCCAGTTTGGACACTATTTGAGCAAGTTATCAATTTACGTGCTTGTTTTGGATTTTTATGCAATTTACCCATATCTGGGGTTTTTCTTGCAATGTTTCATGTACGTTTTGTGCCCCAAATGATCATGTTGATATAGGTGTGCTTTGGGGAACGTTGTTACACCTTGGTTTAAGTAGTGACATCTAGCCTTGTGTTGAGATTAGCATTTTCTCTCATAGATGCCCTAACTCGATGGTTCACCCTTGAGTGTTGGCCCCAACGGGGCCACCTAGATTTGACGATCGATTGGATTTAAGACACATCTTGGTCTTTGAGATTTATATGTGGTTGATTGGATTTCTGACACATCTTGGTTGCTAAGATTTCTATGTGGTTGATCGGAATTTTGACACATCTTGGTCACCAAGATTTCTATGTGGTCGATTGGATTTCTGACACATCTTGGTCTCCAAGATTTTTATGTGGTTGATTGGATTTTTGACACTTCTTGGTCACCAAGGTTTCTCTATGGTTGATTGGTTTTCTGACACATCTTGGTTGGTAAGAATTTTATGTGGTCGGTTGGATTTCTAAACAACATACTCCACCTGGTTGCATGGATGAGATGCTTTTGACTTTAGACACATGGCATGCATGGCTAGACACCTATCCATTCCTCTCTCTCCCACCCTAAGCTTTACATACCTTCCTTCTTACATGAAAATGAGTTCCTTACACACCTAGCTCACCCTCTCTTCTACCGTGGTGCTTGGAGCTCGTCCCCCTTACTTGGTGGAGAAGAAGGAGCCGAGGTAGAAGAAGCTTGTCCGATATTTCTTACATGTGCACCTAGGGTTTGGATCTACCCTTCCCTCAAGATGGAGGAGATTCCTTAGCATGTGCTTGACCTAATCAAGTAAGGTCTTCCTTGTTTCCCCCATTTTTCTTGTTGTCCTACCTTCCTCTTTCTTCTTCTTAGTTAGATCCATGGTGGAGATTGAGCTATAGGTTGAAGATGCCTTCTTTCTTGCTTCCTTCAACTAGGGTTTACTTCCTCTTTTGAGAAAGAGATAGCTTGGCTGATTGGAGTGCTCAAGCTAGGGTTTCCTCCTTCTTTGATTGAGCTACCTTGTTGTTTGGAGCTTCATCTTCATCCTAGAGGTGAGTTATACAACTTAATCCAATTTTTTTGCTTAATCTTATCTAGCATGTACATGATCTTTCCCTAAAACGTTGTTCTAAGTAGAAAGATGATATTTTTGCCTAGGGTTAAGTTTAGATTGTAGATCTTGAGAAGATAATCCTTCTTGAGTACCTCTAAACCCGATGCACATTTCTTCATTGAAGATAAAAAAACCTAGATATTGCATATGTGTGTGACACCATGAGGTCTCCAAGTTTTCTGACTCTACATGGTTGCCAAGTTTTTTGATTTTGTGGTCTCTGAGTTTTCTAACTCTATGTAGTCACCAAGATTTTTGACTCTATGTCATTGCTAATATTTCTGACTCTATGGTTGTCAAGAATTCTCACTTTGTGTGGTCACTAAGATTTCTAATTTTATGTGGTTGATGAGTATTCTAACTCTATGTGGTCACCAAGATTTCTAACTTTATGTGGTCGCCAAGATTTCTGACTTTATGTGGTCCCCAAGTTTTCTAACACTATGGCTGCCAAGTTTTCTAACTGTAGGGTCTCTAGGGTTTACGACCCTATGGTCGATGAGGTATCTGACCCTATGGTCAATGAGGATTCTGAATCTATGGTCACTAGGGTTTTTGACTCTATGGTCGCTATGTTTTTTTTTACTCATAGACGCTTGGGTTTCTAACCATAGGGTTGATGAGGTTTCTGACTCTATGGTCAATGAGGTTCCTAACTCTATGGTCACCAGGGTTTCCAACCCTATTCTCAATGAGGTTTTTAACCCTATGGTCGATGATGTTTCTGAATCTATGGCTGCTAGGGTTTCTAATCCTATCGTCGATGAGGGTTAGTTGAATGCTTATTTGTAACATTAAGTCAACTTATCTTGTTGAACCTAACCCTAATACTAAAAGGTGATGATGATTAATCATGCTTAGCTTCCTTGTGTGATTTGTAGGATGAAGGAATAGTTTTCAATGTTGTGGTAACCCTAATATGTTTCCATATGAGAATCATAAGATCTTAGATGTAATGTTACATTAAAGTTGTGTCTCACAAGTATGGTCATGATTTATTGAACCTTTTTATATGGTATGGAAAGATAACCATGTTCTTGTAGGGAATAATTAGAATGGTCTTATGACCTTTGGACATGGTTTTGTGCCATAATTGGGGTGTAATCATCTTCATGATATGACAAGGATTGGTGTCCTGTAAGGATGTGATAAGTATTACATCTCATATATTTTATATCTTTTGAAGTTGCAACCTACCCATACTTTTATAGAACTCTTTTAAGCTTTGTATGTAACTTGACTGATGCAACCTTAACTCCCCAAATTGACATTAACTAATCAAGTGAAACCCTAATCATGTAGTGACCTGTATCTTAGATCCATTCTAGTGTCAGGACTTGCTAGATGGTGAAACAAGTATTCTTTTAATGGAAGCTCAGAGTCATATACTATTGAATATATGCATTTTTTGAGGATGGTTGTGGTCATACCGTGGTAAGAGAATGGTTGTGGTTGCATCTTATATACTTATATATGTGATGTGTTTAAGGACAAATATGGTTGTACCTCAGATGTAAGGGTTTGTATACCCTGGTTACTAGTGTTGTCACTTATATACCAAGGTCAGACTAGGCTATTTTGAAACTTGACTTATATATCATTGCAGCCAATTCATACTGACCGAGGGAGGATGAGATCTTAGGGTTCTAGCTCTCCAAGATCTTATATGGAACTGATTTTGACATAGTAGTGGTTTGTTGGAGTTTGAGTGGTATGCCTCAAACTCTCCAGGGCTTAATAAAAGATGTAATCTAATCGTGTAGCATATATGTTTAGGGTTAAACATGATTCACATTGTTTGATAGCCCTTGTATCATTTCTCATAATGTTTAGCTGTTAAATAATGCGATAAGAGAGATTAATTATATAAATGGTGATAGCTTTACCCATTTCTCAGTAAACTATCCTATTCGTGTTGAACCTATTTTAGTTACTCAGACTATTTTATCTGCCTTAGTTGTTAATATGTATAGTCTGTTCAGTAATAACATAACCTATTGTAGTTAATGATTGTTGTTGAGAGTTATATCTCTCGCTAGCACATGGGTCTTGCCTCGTGGGTCACAACATATTTTTAGGTGACCGTGAACGACGTCGTCAGGTTTGTGGTGGTGAGGAAGAGTACCTTGTGGAGCAGTAGGGGCAGAAGGTTGGATAGTGGTTAGTGTATCCTAGAGTCGTCCATGTACTCTCAAGTCTGGTTAGGGGATTTTTTGTAGATGATATGTATATCGACTCGAGTTTTTGGTGGTACTCTGATGATGTATATAGCATGTACATATGTGGAACAATGTGGTTTTGTATACATGTCATGGTTGAGATTACATGACAATTATGTAAATACCTAATATAGTATGTTCTCTTGTGTCAATTTATGGACCTTGATGTAAATGTTCTTGGACATGTTTATGATGTTTCTTCGGTTTTAATATACCTCTTTTCTATGTGGTTAATTAGTAGTTGATCGTGTGTTTCATTTTGAGTAATCTCATTTACAGTGATGGGGTGTCACAGGCAAGACAATGTTTCTTGGGTTGGGAGTATCCACAAGGCTCTCCCAACATGGATATACTTATATCCTTTGATTATGTACTCTTATCGATGATTATATCAATACTCTTGGTCTTTGATGCTTCGCTTTCATGTTTAGCTACCATCTTGTCTCTTTGATTGTTAATGCCTCTAAAGAGTAGACATAGTCTATATTTTGAGTTATGGAGTAGTATGAATGCATAAGATGTTGGAATACTAATGCTAATGATCGTATGGTTGTATGCATGCCATCTTGAAAAAGAGAGAGTCACACTTATGATCTAGATATATACTAATCTCAAGTGAGAAGGGAATAGACACTAATGGTGATTTCTTATAAACTATGTTAAGGATATAAAATGGATGTAAGTATTGCATGTTAGTAAGTGACCTTAACGGTAGGACCCGGTCCAAGTTATAAACATATATTCAAAACACACCTAAATAGCTAAGTTCATTCTTAACTATTAAATATGGATTTACTTGAATTTGGTTGTTTATTTATTTGTTTGAATATCATCTTTCCACAAGGGACACTTATTTATCCATTTGGATAGATGTAACTAAATAAAGGCCTTATGTCCTACACACTTGTGAGCCCTTATCCATGTATTCGACCCCATTTACTATGTGGGACCCCATATAATCATTGTAGGTGTCTAAGTATTGGGTATAACATAAAGTTTGATTACTCTATATCATCCTTAGTGTTGGACACATAGTGCTAGAAATAAGGGCTACAAAAGGAGCAACACAGGGTGGGATTTGTAGCCGTGAGTTTCTAGAGTCACAATGTTGCTATATAGAACTAATTGACCAATCTAATGGATGGAATTAGAGTGTTTTCCTCATCTGCACCTATTTTTGTGTTAGGTATTTACCAAACATTAGTATATAACAAAAATGAAGCATGTTTTTGATATATTGGATTTTAGATGAAGTTTACCTAGAGAGATGAAAGTCTAATTCATCTGATGGCATTCAGGTTGTCAAGCATGCATGACCTTGCTTCAGGTTTTTAGGCATTCTGTCCACAATGGATTGTGTTGGAGGTGCATTCTTAAGATTGGGACCACCACCGAAACAACTAATGTCAGACACAAAATGAAATACTCCACAGGAGATGTGGAGGTGATGGATTCCTAGACAAGTTGTTGGCAGAGGAATGAAGTTGAGCGATGTAGTGTTGGGTTGAGAGGGGTAAAGGGAATTGAATGGATCAAAAAAAGGTGCCATGTGGCTGACATGGACACACCTTTTACAAAAAATTAAGTTTTACTTTTTGGGTAGTACAGTGTCACAAGTTTCAGAGAAAAAAACCTATGCAATTATTTAGGCTCATATTACATAAAATAAAGTAAAAAAATAGAAATAAACAAAATATAACAACATAAAGTAAAAATATCTCATACCCTCTCCAAGTTGGAGTAAGCATATCATTCATGCCCAACTTGTGACATAACTCCTCAACTCTATTGCCAAAGAGAGACTTTGTAAAAATATTCATAGTTGATCATGTGTAGGAAGAAAAGGGCACTGATCTTCTTGATCAGCAAAACTTATGTAATGACCCCGCCTCCCGATAACCCCCAATTAAGGGAGACCCGAAGGTCAGAGTCGTTATTCAATTAACAAGATCAAAGGTTCAACAAATAATCAATAATAATTATGAAATTCTACTAACTAATTGGAATTTGGTATAAAATTAAAACGTTACTTACCTTTGAAAACTTTGGAAATCTATCTATCCAGAGCTTGAATTATTCTATTTAATCCTCCTTGCACTTTATTTCTTATTTCCACAATGTGTCACTTTACTATTTGTTCTTTCAATTGTTGTTCCTAAAATGCCAAAAAACAGAACGTCGGTCAGTATATCGAAATATACTGGTATGTGGGAACAACCAAAAGTTTGCACATAAGGATAACAATCTAATTATCACAATTAAGTTAATTAATAAGCCAATTTACACTTTTTAGTATGACATTCTTCACTTCCTTTTCCCTAACTCTGGCATTCCCACCTTAGGGTTTCCTTTGCCAATGACTTAAGGCCACCTTCTCAATCTCGAGCTTGGTGCCTGGGGGTCACCACCCATGGTGCCCACTAGTCATGCAATATCATAGGCCACCTTCTCATTCCTGAGCTTGATGCCTGGGGTCACCACTCAAGGTGTCCATTGGTCTATCCATCTGGGCCTGACCTTTGGCATCATCCATCAGGGTGTCATGTAGGTGTGAGAATACATACTTCTATTATTAATGTGATAATCATAGTGACTTTATAGTTTGCAAGTATGAACATCCAAACTGGTAATTTGCATTCAATGCGGTTAAGCATCCGAAAAATCATCGGGAAACTAAGGTGGTTATTCATAATTAACCACATACCCGATATGACAATTTGAATAGAAATATCCATGCAAATAAGAATCCAAGCAAGCAAGCATTTTCAATAAGATCCTGAAATAATCACGTAATTCCCTTTTTATCATTCATGTCATCAAGATCCATTAAACCTAGCTCGCTTCCTAGGGTTTCTAATTCTCTTTTAGGGTTTCCCTTCATATTTTACTATTTCAAACCCTAATTTTATACCATTACTCATATACCCTTATTATTTTATCTATTCTTCAACATTAAGGTTATCTTAACGACATATAACCCTATTCTCAGATTTAAAGGCACCATTAACCATCAATTAATTTCATTAAGCTTCTTTTACATCAAAACTACTATTTTTATCCTTTTTACTCCATGAGGAATTCATTACACTCATTTATCATCAATTTGTAGTTCATTATGCTCTAATACTCATATGAACGTTATTTATCATTAATTCTACTTGATTCATTCAAAAACCCTAATTTCTATATTAAGGTTATTTATCCACAAATTAGGAACTTTAATGCTCGAAATAGCTTAGAATCATTATATCACATCTTTATCCACTACCTTGAATCATTAAAGCTATTAAGAGTCGAATTTACCCACATTAGGGTTTCATGGCCCATTAAAGTATTATTCATGGACATGAAACTCTAAGTTAAATCAATTACGTGCAAAATTCATCCAATGTAGTTATGAAATTACAAAAGAAATTACCTGATGGACCAATGGCTATGCGCCACGTCCCCATATCATGCAAAGCGATTGCTTTAGGAAACATAACCGAATTACGGTTATACCCTTGGTTAAGTCAGTCGTTGCTTCAACCCGTGAAGGGCAAAACCGTCCAAAGCCCACTCCTTCTACCTTGCGCGACCCAGCACTGCGGCCAACTGTAGCGGCTCGTGAGGTTCCTTCCTCACCTCCCCTACACCCCTAGCATGTCGGCGACGATCTTATGGCCTCCGCCGCCCTCCGCCTTACTTGTAGAGGTCTCTAGACGCGGCTGAGGTGGCCGAAGTCGAGTCCGACTACTGCGCCCACCGCAGAAACACCTGCAGGTGAACTGGCCTAAGATCCACAACTTGTTGGCAGGCGTAAGGCCGGTGGCCAAGGTGGATGACCCTCGTCGTCGCCCAACCCTGCAGTAGGGTCTTGATCATATCTCGAACTCCCTCATGGGCTTCACACCTCCTCTGGGATTGCACCTTCCGTCGCGGACAGAAAGGGATGACAGGTCCGGAGGAAAGAGACGCATGACGTCTGTGTACTCCCTGGGTGCGAGGATCCAGCCCAAGCCTTTATATAGCTGAGGATAAAGGGGATATCACACACAAGAGTCTATTAGTCAAAGAGGAAACGAGTCTTACTTCCCGCAAAGACTTGGTATCTTTTCTTGGCGTGAACTATATCATGTATCAAGTACTTGCCTTAAGCACATCCCTTGATTAGCAAGGAACCTCTTTCACCCTCTATATCTCTCTCGTGTCATGATAAACTGATTAAAATTAAATTGTTTACATAATTGTAGAATCCAGAGAGACATCGATTATATTTCCATATAATGGAAAGTACCTCTTTTGATAATACCAAAATTCATTCAATATGCATTATATGATCTTCCTATTTGACATCATTGGTATTTTCTCTTTCCTATTTCTTCATTGGAGATCCTTGGACCCCAAGAAACTCCAAGATTTCGAAATTCCTTCATAAGGATACTTATTATCCTTCTAGATGCATCTAAATGCATTATTCTTCATTATCATGTATATTTCTTATTAAAATATTTCTTTTTGAGGATTTCTCTTTTATTTTTCCTCATTAGTATTCCTTTTATCATTAAGAATCCTTGGAATATGAAATTCCACTATGGATAACTCTATTATACCTCTTTTCACTTGTTTTCCACCTTTTACCATTGTTTTCAATTTCTTTCTTAATAAAGAAATACTTAATTAATATTTTCTTTTCTTATTGCTTTTTCTTTGAAACTTTGGACTCCTTATAACCCAAGGAACCCATGTGGCACTAAATCCACCTTTGGATTATATTATTTTACCTTCTAGAGGTTTCTACATCTTTCTTTTCTCAAATATTCAATTATTCATTCACTAATTGAATTTTCTTGTTATTTGGGCCCAATAGCCAATAAAGCCCACAACACAATCATCAAGGCTATTGTAAACGAAATCCACTTATTCCAAACAAATTATATCATTTGTTGTTCAAATATCTTTAATATGAGAAATTACATTTCTCACCAAAATAACCCAAAATCGGGGTTGTAACAACATCTCAGAGAAGCTATCAATCCACATTAATATGCTTAATCCTTTCATGAAAGACAAGATTACTTACAATGAAGGTAGAAACACGATTGTCATAGTACATAGCAATAGCATGAATGATAGGAAACTAAAAGTTAGAAAGAATAGATGTGATCCATAATAGTTCATAAGTAGTATGTGTTAACATAGATTCTACATTGTATCTAGGTACACCATTTTGTTTCTTACTTCATTAGGTAACCAAGTTACCCCCTAAATAGGTACAATAACTAGAGGTAGATTTCTTATTTGATTTACACCTTGCATAATCACCATCAAAATATCCAGTCACATCTAGATGCACATTTCCATTATAAAATAGTCCTTATTCAATTGCATTCTTCAAATATCTCAATATTCGACATGTAGCTTCACATTGACACTACTTAGTTGATATGTGTAAATCGCTTATCCTAAAAGAGACATATTTTAAATAATCATACTTCAAATTTATAACCGGAAACCTTTAATACATCCTGCAACTCAATACGTAGTTGAAGTAGATATATAAGGTTGAATACAGGGACATGGGAACATTTAGATGTATAAGATTTTTTAGTTAGTTAGTCAAGAAAAACTAGATGGTAGAAACATGTTTATAACTAGATCATGTTTAGCAAAAAAGAACAAAGAAAAATAAACTAAAATAAATAAAATAGATTTCACCAAGTCCTACTAATCAAGAGAAGGAGATCCTGGATATGTAACCACGAATCAAGTAGTTTATGCACCTTGTTCTCAGGCATAGACAACCCTCAAACACCCTAGAAAGTAACTACCACCCAAATATAATGTGCAACGTGATAACTACTCCTATGGGGAATCATCCCACTTGCTCTCGCGTATGGTGACTAAAACCCCATCAATGGTCCAAAATCTCTCTTAAGGATAACATACCAACACTAGAATATTCCAGATTACCTTTCATATGTTATGAACAACATACGATCTACTTGGAGCATTGATGTGGTGAATCCAACTCGAGTTAAGGTAAATTGGGTTGAATTCAAGTGAATTTGGACGAATTCAGATGAACTTGGTCAAATTTAGGTGAACATGGTCGAATTCATAGCTCTGTTTTGTATCTCTTGATGTTGTCATCTCATTAAATCCTCCCTTGGATGTCCTCCTCTCAAATTTTAGTCCAAACTATCTCCTATAACCAATTCTACAACAAATCTCTCAATCTTCATAGAAATGGGGGTTTAACACCAAAAGAGACCACCAAACCAACAATCATAACTAAAATGTAAGATAGAATAGAAAATAAGCTAGATCTGGAGGTAAACTACTTCCTTAGGGTAAAAGGCATACCTAAAGTTGGCTACATGGCCAAGAAGGAGCTCAACTAGTCATGGACAAGCATAGTTGGCACCAAACAAAAATAGATATACATGGTTTGTACAGGAACAAAGAAGACCTATAGAAGAAAAGAGGAATAAGAAGAGATTAAGATGATGGAGGAGAGGTCTCTTTCGCTCCATATCCTCCAGATGGAATGGATCTCATCCTTGGGGTCGTCCTCCTTGATCTTCAGGACTACTTGTCCTCCTTTCTCCTTGATTCCGCCCCCAAATAATGGCTTGGATGGATGAATGGAGGTGAAAGACACTAGAAATGGTTGGAAGGTGGCTGATGGTAGTGGCAGATGGTGAGAACCAAAGAGAGATGGAGGAAAACTGAAGGGAATGGGTGTAGGGAAATCTCTAGAGTCCCTTCAGACCCTAGAGCTCTAAGATGGTGGTACAAGAACCAAAGAGCAGAACTACAGAAGAATGCAAAATCCATGTTTGGAACTCCTAGCCTAGTGTCTAAGGTGGGGTATATATAAGGGTAGGTGGGATATGTTTGTAAGATAAAATGGAATTGACTCAAATATAATGGAACCGACTTGAGTTTGGTGAATCGGGATCATGTTCTTCTAAATAATCAAATTTAAATATTCAGTTGTGAGGTATGGATTCTTTTAGAAGTGGGTTGATGTTAGGTGGTCAACGAAAGGCACCTTCGGAAGACAAACCATTAGAAGTGGCCACCAAAAGGTGCGATCAAGTTTGGCCTTGGGAACCAGCCTTCAATTGCTTCCATCAGAAGGAACCTTCGAAAGATGACCATCAGTAGATGGGAGTGGAAGCACTCCTTTAGAAGGTTGCTGCCTGTCAGTTGTGACTTTCACACCATCGCAAGATGGACCTTTGGTTGTGTTCTAAAGGAAAACAATTTGAAGGAGTGCCTAGATGTTTATATGTGTGGGGATGGATTTGACTCAAATTCCCCAAATTCAACTCAAATTCCCTAAATCCAACTAGATTTCATTGGTCAATTTTGGGATCTCAATGATTTACAAAGTTTAATGCTTGTAAGTCCCAACTACATCTTTAAAAAGGGATTCATTATAGAAAGATAAGTATTTAGAGTTATTTGGGGCATATCAAGGCTATAATGATACCAAACTACAAATAAATACTTAGCATAAATGCCTTAATTGGGGTGTTGTCAACCACCCCAAGATTAAACTTTTTTTGTCCTCAAGCAATACTTAACTCAAAGAACAAAAATATAACATGTGAATTAAGTTGGGCGATAAATTCTAAAGGTACAAAACCTATACCATGTTATTTCATAACAAACCCCCATAATTCGAGAAAAATCCTTACTAAAGTAAGATTAAAGAGCATCCATGCAAGTTGAAGTGAATTCACCATAATCCAACATTAATTATGGGTGTTTGAACCATAGTATTGAACATCAAAGAATTGTCACACAAGTAATGAGGTGGGGGCAATGATTTCGAATAATGAGTTGTCATCATGTTAATCATGTAGATCAATTAGGAACAACACACCTCCCACTTATTCGGGTCTTAAGAAGAAGTAATAAAAAATAAAAGACTCTAATGACTTTTCGAGATACCAATGTGCATCGGGTTGGTCCTTGTAATGAGCAATAGTCCCTACACTCTAACGACAAAATCCTCGTACCATTCTCAAACCAACCTTGCTATAGGGATGATCTCATAGGTCTCCTAGGGATTCTTAGGGATTCTCTAATAAGCTTTTGGGGTGGCGCTATGAGGCACAACATACCCACTTTAATGAGCACAGTCATACACTTGCTAGGCACCATCCTCAACTATCCGAAAAGAGGAAAAAAACACTCATGTTTTTTTTTCAAACGTAGGATTTTATGCTCTACATTTTATGTTTCAGGCATGAGTACCACATATTTTGATATTTTTTAGTATTTTCATGTGGTCAAGCCACTTTTTCAAATTTGTAAATTTTCTCTTGTGATTCGATCTAGTGCGGGAGGGCGCACGAACCTTCAAGGGTAAAAAATCCAACTTGATTACAACTCAAAACTCATCCTCACTAGCTTGACACCTTAGTTAGGTGTTTATTATGGTTCAAGGATCCTTATAATATAGTTGGATCTGTGAAAATACAACTCAGAGTTTGATCATACAAATGATCCATCCAATCAGGGTACTGAGTCCTGGGTTTCTCATTCACAACATGAATTGAGGTGACATGCAGTTTAAACTATAAAACAACACATAACTCGAGATCAATCATCAAACTTAAGGAAAGAGTCAATGAGTTGATCATAGCAAGAGATTAGGAAATTGACAAAGATGGGGCAATTAGACGCGTTGAAAAGCACTTAGCTATTGGGTTCACATCGTATCGCCTTAATTGTAAAGTCTAAAAATTAAGAAACAAGGTCCTACTGGACAGTAAAGCTAGACTAGAAAGGTGAAATTTTATAGAGTTTTATACTGAATGTAGGAAGTAAACATACATGCATTAAAAGAAATGAAGAGACAGAAGGGAAGATAGACCTACCACCCCAAACTTTAAAATTTTGTTGATCCTCAAGCAAGACTCAAATTTTGGTTAGTGAGGAAGGAATGGATGAATGTATTAGAAAGAAATTTATAAAGGTCTTAGAATAATGAATGTAAATAAACTATCTAACTAAGAACATGAATAACAAATTTATTTTAATAGATAAGGAAAAGAAAGGACATGGTAAGACTGAGGGAGTGGTTTCCCCACATGACTGACACTGGGATTTCAAATCCTAAGCTTTGGGGGCGGTGCCACGTCTGTCTTGCCGATGAGGTCCACAATATAAATGGAATACAACAAGCAGAGTCATATGCCATGTTGAGTCTGAGGTAGAGAAATAAAATCTAGTGACTCAGTGAATTCATCTCTATGCTAGGATTTATTGAAGTTGCATCAAAATTAATTCTTTGTCAAAGCATCTAAAGGTACCCTCCAAGGTAAGAATATAAATTGGTAGGATCTGCTATATTGACGCTAAATGAGATGGATCTAAGATAATGTAAGTTTTCTTGAGGACTCCTCTCTTCTCTCTCTCTACCTCTAAACTTGAAGTTGGATGCTAAAAAAAATTATGTTGCCCATCTGATTCATCCAATCTTCTTCTAGATAAGAAGTAACCCAAGTGAATTCATTTGTAGTTCTACCACCCAAGCCTATCATTTTCTATGGGGTTTGGGTCATTTACTTGTTTTGCAGCCATGTTGTGATGGATTGTCCATACCTCTCCTTCAATGCCAACCAACCCTTGTAAGAGGACAGTGGTGAATATCAACTCATGTGGCTCCAATTGGTTGTTGTCAATATTTTCACTTCCTTAAATTAGAAAGTTGTCATCATCCTCCTCAAATGTATTATTTCAAACCATTTTTGGTATGCCGCATGAAACAAAGTGACAAGTCTCAACTTGAGAGTTATCACCATGGTTTGACATTGAAATTGATTCATGCTTCTGACACTACACTTTCGACTGTGAGGCTACTTGGATCCCCTGATGAGGATATAAATCTTTGTCATCAAACCATACGTGCAAACCTTACATTCCCTCCATTGGTTTCTCAACAGACTCAACTAGATGGAATGAATTGATTCATGTATTGGATGAGTCTTGAAAGATTAATCCAAGTGAGTCTATCTGGCATCCTGAATAGGAATGCGAAATAAGTTCGACACTTAATGGATTGGTTTTGATGATTGAATTCATCATTATTGTAATCTGGGACTTGCAATTGCGTGATAACTAAATTGATGATGTCTTGAAGTATCCTATCACATTCAACATCCTCGTCATAAAATTGTTGAACTTGGGCAAAAATACTTTCCAGATTCACCAATTACACCATGAACTGTTGTTGGAAATCCACTATATCAAACTGCTTCACTTGGATATAATCTTGTTGAATAGCTTGCAATGCATTTATGTTGTGGGCTGCGATATCTGTGGCTACTTGAAGCTGACGATCCTACCTTTTGATAAGCTCCCGAAACAAATCTAGATGGTCCTAGAGATGGGACAACAAGGCATAGATAAGTCAACACCTTCTTTTACTAACACCATTGCTCTTCTCAGCTTTTGATTCCACATGGATGCACATGTTATAGGCTGATCAGCATTCTGCGTTGTTAAAGTGTTAACATATGATGGTGGTGGGGGTTGTTATAACTAAACTAGATGGGGTGCATGACTTTCAATTATTTGTCAATAGTCCAGGCTGTAGAAAATTTAGGGGGATAGGTGGATGGAATGACTTGCCTTGCTGAGGCAAGGTCCATGTCTGTATAAGAATGAAAAAGAAAAACTATATTAGTGTGTGTGGACAAGAATGTGCAAACTTAAGGAAAAATGAATAATATATGTACAAGCTTATGCTAACAGAACAAACTCTTTGGGATTATAAATGTGTAAAAACCACATCCTTGACAACTATGGCAAAAGTCGATATGTCTAAATTGCCCATCTAAAAAGATGCGGATTTAAAAGGACCAAACTATAAATTTCTAACCCAAAACCTTCAAGATATCTGCAACTCAATACATGGTTGAAGTAGATATTCAAGGTCAAACATAGGGTTGTGGGAACACTTAGATGTCTAAGACTTTGTGCATACTTAGTTAAGAAAAACTGGAAGGTAGAAATATGTTTACAACTAGATTGGGTCTAGCATAAAAGAACAAAGAATAATAAAGTAAAATAAAGAAAATAGATTCTATCAAGTCCTACTAATTAGGCTGGCTATGTAGCCATGAATAAGACATTTTATGCACCTCATTCTCAGGAGTAGACAACCCTCAAACACCCTATCAAACAACTAACATACAAACATAATATGCAATGTGGTAACTACTCTATGAAGGTCATCCCACTCGCTATCGTTCAATGTGTCTAAAACCCCATTAGAGGTCCAAAACCACTCTTAAGGATAGCTGACCAACACTTTGGGTCCAAAATAATTTTGAGTGTTAGAACAAAATCACAGCTCTGGGTCAAATCTCTCTGACTTTGTGTTCCTCACAGATCTTTCCTTGGACATCCTCCTCTCATATTTTAGTCCAAAATATCTCCTCTAACCACTTCTGCAACAGATCTCTCAATCTTAGTAGAAATGAAGGTTCAAGCGAGAAAGAGATCAACCAAACCCACAATCACAACTAGAAAGAGATGATAGAACATAAAACATACTAGATCTGGAAGGAAACCACTTACTTAGGGTAAAAGTGCGTAAATGTGTCCAAAGCAGGCTATGTAGTCAAGAAGGAGCTCAACTAGCCATGGAAAAGTATGTTGGCACCGAACAAAGATGGAAATACATCATTTACACATGAATTAAGAAGAAAAGAAAATAGGAGGAACAAGAGATTTAACCCATGGAGAGAAGGTGTCTCTTGCTCCTTCAACTCTAAATGGGTTGGATCTCATCCTTGGGGTCATCCTCCTTGAGCTTTTGGACTACTTGGCCTCATTTCTCCTTGATTCTGACCCAAACAATAGATTGGATGAATGAATGGAGATGAAATATGCTAGAAATAGTTAGAAGTGGCTAATAGTGGTGGGAGATGGTGGAAACTGAAGAAAGATGGATGAAAATCAAAGGGAATGGGTGTAGGGTGAGCTCTAGAGTCCCTTAGGACCTTAGAGCTCTAAGATGGAGGCCTTGGAACCAAAGAGTGAAACTAAAAAAGAATCCATAACCAAAGTTCAGAACTCCTAGTCTAGTGGATAAGGTGGGGTATTTGTAGTGGTAGGTGGGATATGTTTGTAAGTAAAAATGGAATCAACTTGAATAAAATGGAACTGACTCAAATTCAGTGAATTCGGGTCAAGTTCTTCTAAATCTGATTAAATTTAAACATTTGGTTGTGAGATATGGCTTCTTCCATAAGTGGGTTGATGTTAGGTGGCCAATGAAAGGCACCTTCAGAAGATGAACCATCAGAAGTGGCCACTGGAATACGCCATCAAGTTATGCCTTCAGAACCAACCTTTGGTTGTTGCCATCAAAAGGCACCTTCAGGATATTTCAATCAAAAGATGTGACAACGATAGATAGGAGTGGAAGGGCTCCTTTAGAAGGTTGTTGGCCATCGTTGTGACCTTTAGATCAGGCCATCAGAAGACAAACCTTCAATTGTCTTATAAAGAAAAAAGAGTTGAAGGAGTGCCTAGATGCTTAGTTGTGTGGGGATGAATTTGACTTGAATTCCCTAAATCTGACTTCCCAAAATTTAACTCGAAATCCCTCAAACTTGAGTCAATTTCATTGGTCAAGTTCAGGAGCTCAATTCTTTCTTAAGTTTGGTTCTTGCAAGTCCCAAAATGGCTATATGAGAAACTATACCTTCAAAAAGGGATAAATTACAAAAAGCTAAGTATTTAGAATTATTTTGAGCATATCAAGGCTATAACAACACTAAACTATAGATAAATGCTTCGCATAAACACCTAAATTTGGGTGTTATCACTAGAAAAATCCATAAATTGGGTAATAAGACCAACAACAAAGCATATATTTGGCCTAGTAACAGTAAGATATAAGAGTTTGCCAACCAAATGTCAATAGATAAATTTATCTTCTAAGGGTTAAGTAGATTTTTCCTACAGATCATTGGTTGTTCCATAGGGGAGACGATAGGACGACAACCAAGCATTCCTATTTCAGTAAGTAAGTTTAGAGTATACTTTCTCTGAGATAAAGATAATTCATCCTTTTAGTGTGCTACCTCAATGCCAAGAAAATACCGTAGACGCTCAAATCCTTTAGCAACAAAATGCTTCATATGATATTTCTTTTTATCAACAATTCCTACATCATCAATTCCAAACAAGATGATGCCATCCACGTAAACAATGATAATTTTTTTGGCATAAATAGTCAATTAGATAAATATAGAATGGTCATGAAAACAAATTTATGTAGTACAAGGGATAACTTGTCAAACCATGCTCAAAGACTCTATTTTAGGCCATAAATAACTCTCTTCAAAAGACAATCTTTCTTAGAATACTCCTCGTGAGAAACATAACCTAGAGGTTGTGACATATAGATAATCTCCTATAAATATACATATAGAAAGGAATTGTTGACATCCAGTTGATGTAAATACCAATCATTATGAATAGTAGCAAAAATCAAAATAAGAACAGATATTAGACGATCTACAGGAGAAAATATTTCAAATTAATAAATCCCAACTTCTTGTGTGTATCTATTATTGACAAGCCTGCCCTTTAGACGTTCAAATGTCCCATCAGGCAAGTATTTCATGGTAAAAGTCCATCAATAACCAACATGTTTACTACATCTAGGGAGATCAACAAGGTCTCATCTCCCACGAGAGTGAAGTGTATCTATATTCTCACACATGCCTCATTTTCACACAGAGTGGAGTAGTGCCACATGAACATGCTTTGGGATAGAAACTGCAGATAAAGAAATAGTAAATTAAGAATGAAAGAATTTAGATGAGTTGTAGAATATTCTGAGTACAATAATTGGTATCATATCATCACCCCTTCCACCATGCAATGGGAATGCCAGAATCACAAGTCGTAACAGAGTCAACAATATTGCAATTGTCTTCGGGTGGATCTTCAGTTTCAGAAGATTCCAAAGTAGGGGATATTTTAGGTAGAGTTGCAGACACAATAGGGTCAAGAATGGACACATTTGAAAGTGACACTTATTTTCTAGACTAAAAAAAGATAGATTTATCTTCAAAAAAGGTGAAATTTGTACCAACACAAAAATGATGTCAAATAAGATCAACACATATATATCCCTTTTGTGTACAGAAGTAACTAAGAAAACAACAACAAAATGCATGTGAAGATTGTTTATCACTCTTAGGTTGGTGATTAGGAACAAAACATAGGCAGCCAAAAATGTCTGGTGGTAAATCAAATATGGGTTCATGGGGGTAGAGAAGGTGATAAGGAATCTTATTTTGGAGAATAGAAAAGGGCATCTGAATAATGAGATAATAGGATAAAAGGATGGCATCTACCCAAGAAAACATATGGACTATCATTTCAATTAGAGAGTTTGAGCTACATCAAATAGATGCCTATTTTTCCTTTTGACAATTTTGTGGGCTATATGGAAAAGAAGTTTGGTGAATAAACCCCTTAGCGGTAAAATCTTTTGAAAGTTATGTTGCATATATTCCAAAGCATTATCAGTACAAAAAAATTTAGTAGTAGTAAAAAATTGAGCTTTCATTTCATTCAAGAGTTTAGAGAAAATATCTTAAACTTCATAGTGATCTTTTAACTAATAGATCCAAGTAGCACGAGACCAATCATCACTAAAAGTTACAAAATATTGTACACCAATATGAATAGCAATACGACATAGTCCCCAAACATCATAGTGAACTAAATAAACAATATTGGACTCCTATTGTTATAACAATGAGGGAACACTGTCTGATCATGTTTTTTTCAAGTTGACAAGTCTAACATGAAAAGTATTTGGGAGACATAGTTAGAAATGAAGAATTTAATCTAGAAGAAAAAGGATGACCAAGCCTCAACTATTGCTGATGAAGAGAGCTAGGTTGGGCCACAAGAGTAGTAGGAGGATGATTTGACAAAGCCTACTGGTAGTATGGACAATCTCCATCTTCATATCCCTCAATAATCATCATCGTCGTCCTGAGATCCTACATGAGGACAACGTAAAGAAAGAAGGCAACAATGTAGTTTAAAATTTTGGTAATTTTACTAACCAACATCAAGTTTAACAAAAAAATTGGTACAAAAAAAATCGATTTAAAAAGATTGTTATTCAAATATCCTCTTCCAATAACTGAAAAAGTGCATCCATCTTCTATACGCACATGTGTATGACAAGTAGATTTTGCGAGGTAATTAAATAATTTTTTATTATCAGTCATATGGGCTATAACACCTAAATCAATAACCCAATCATCTTTTAATAAAGAGGAAGAGGCTTGAAGACATGACTAGTCACCTGAGTGTTGGGCGATATTTGCTTGAGGCATAACAATAGCAACATAAGTAGCCTTGATCAGTTTGTCAAGGTTAGAAGAATTCAGTGTTACTATTTGATGATGAGAAACACTAGGACATAAGTAGATTCTCCATCAACATTGGTAGTTGACACTTTATTGGCCCATTCTAGTTTCCCATGTTTTAGCCAACATTTGTCTTCATTGTGATTAATATGCTTGCAAAAGTTGCCTAATATAGATTGAAAATGCTCCATTATTGTCACAGTATCTCTACTGTGTGTGTTAGACATTCATAATATTTCCTCATTATGGCGGGAGGTTTGAAATTGGCGGAGGCATCAGGTGTAGTGACAGGAGGTGCGATCCATGGTGGGGGTTGGCGACCTCCTCCAAATCCAATCTCTAGCTCTTAGTGTCCAAAACCTTCTATTAGCCAGGTAAAAGGGATTGCTACTGTGGTTGCTCCTAAGAAATGGTCAGATCTCCTGAGTGAGCGAAGGAAAGCGGAGATCACAAAGTTACATTTCTCGCCACTAGAGGTCATCGACGGAGAAGTTCTGTACAAGAGATTGAAGGCTGTTGAAATCTCCAAGAAGTGGGAGAACACGGCATCAAGGTATATCATTGGCCTGAAGTCTCACTGACCAACTCTTATTTGCCACTTTGAGACCGTCTGGAAACCTAAAGCGGGGTTTGAGGTAATTCCACGCAATAGAAGTTTTTTCATTGTGAAATTCGTGGATCTAGATGATCTGAAGACTATCGTAGAGGGAGAGCCCTGGTTCGTAGGAGGGAAGCCTCTAATAACCAAAAAATGGGAGATCGGGGAGCCATTAGAGAATGAAAGGCTCACAGACATGCTAGTTTCAGTGAGATTCCCTGGACTTCCTCTCGAATTCTGTGATGATGAGATCCTTGGACTCCTTGGAAGCTATATTGGCAAGCCAATATGTTCTGATTATGCCACTAAAATGATGAGGAGGCTGGATTATGCTCACATTTAGGTCTTGATCTCGATTGATTCTACTCTTTCAAAAGAGATCGTTATGAGAAGTGATTGCGGGGATAGAGATGTAGTTCAAGTTTAGTATGAATGGATGCTAGAAATTTGTAAAATATGTGGCTGCTTTGGACATGAGACGGAGATCTGTAACTTCAAGAAGGGAAGTGCTGGAGGTAAAAAGGTTTAGGTTCTATCTGAGAAAAATGTAGTGAAAACTTCTAATGTTTTTCGCTCCTCGTCTTCTACCATGGATGTTAATAATGCTATTACTAATATCCCTAGTACCCCAGTGATTTCTTCTAATACCTACACAGCTAGTGATGTTTCAAAATGCTTGCAAAGAATGCCAGATGAATTATATTCTATTCCAAGAGGTGGTAGAAGGAATGCAAGATTGAATGTTGATAGAATTCTAGGAGGGAGCTGGAGTGTACAAACACATATGCAACCGTTTGTTGATGAGAAAGTTAGAATGGTCACTCTGGGAAGTGATGAAGGATTTCAAATAGTAAGATATAAGAATTGATCTTCTCCTCCTAAGCTTGTTTCTAAATCAAATCCTCTTGTCAAGAGAAGTGATCCTAAAATATCTAATGTTTCCAAGAATATGTTTGAGAAACTTAATGAGAATGGTGATGAGTTTGTCTCTGATACTGTGACTGGAAGGCCTCCAGTCAACATTGAGCCGAATGGATGATTGCTTGGGCATATTCTCTTGGAATGTCTATGGCCTTAACATATGTGGACACCAGGAGAAAATAAAGGATAGCCTTGTTAATACAGGGTATCCTATGAACTTCATTATTGAAATGAAGATTAGATACAAAAAGATGAACAAAACTATGCACAATATATGGTCTAAAAGGAAGTGGATTTCTAATCATTCATCTCACCCTGTTGGGAGGATTATTGTCTCGTGAGACCAGAATATGGTTGATCTTGTGAAGTTAGAAGAAAGTGATCAATTTATCCGTTGTATGATTAGCTATAAAGGTAATTATTTCTATGCTACTGCTTTCTACGATCAGAATGAAGAAAGAAAAAGGAGATTTTTGTGGGATGATATTAGAAGAGTTAATCCTGATAGGGATGCTTGGATCCTTCTAAGGGACTTTGATGCTATCCATTTCTTTAAAGAGAGAAAAGATAAAGGGTATTATCCTTTCACTGCTATACGTAACTTCAATGATGTTATTTCTGGTTTGAGTCTTATTGAGCTTGATATGAAAGGGCCTGTGTTCACTTGGGATAACATAAGAAAGGGTTAATATATTATTAATTCTAGAATCGATAGATGTTTCTATAATGTTGAGTTATATTCTGATTACAAGGATGTCTGGGGAGAAGTCATTAATACTATTGTCAGTGACCATAGACAAGTTGTTGTTTCTATCAGTGGTAAGTCTAGAAGAAAGAAAAGCTATTTCAAATTCATTAATGCCTGGACTTCTCGGGAGGATAATCTGGATGTTATTGAAGATGCCTGGAGTATTGAGATAAAAGGTAATCCCATGTTTAGGGTTATGTCTAATCTTAAAAATGTAAAAGAAAAGCTTCTTGAGTGGAACAAGGATAAATATGGTAATCTCAATGATAATGTTAGGGATGCATAAGTTGAGGCTATTATGGCTCAAAAAAATGCAGACTGTTCACTTGATGATGAGACTGTAAGAAATATTGCTGATGAGAAAAGGAAAATTGCCTTTGCGGATGCTGAAGCTGAAGAGTCATATGCTAAACAAATCTCTAGAATTAAGTGGCTGAAACTTAGGGACAGTAATACGAGTTTCTTCTATAATTCTGTAAAGGTCAGAGCTAACTAAAATAACATAAGGTCTCTCATGATTGATAATGTGATGTGCTATGATGAGGAGGTTATCAATCATCACATTTTTTAGTATTATGATCAACTTTTAACCAATATGATAAGGGAAACAATGGTCTAGTGGTGTGGGATGATGACTGGTTTTTACCTACTCTTAATGATGAACAAATTAACATGCTTAGTACTACTGTTACTAGTGAAGAAATTGAGAGAGTTGTTAAAGAAGCTAATGGCGACAAAGCACCATGCCTTGATGGGTTCAATGGGCATTTTTTCAAAAAAACCTAGAGTACCATTGGCCATGATGTCACTATGGCTATTAAGAATTTCTTTAAAAGTGGTAAAATGATCAAAGAATTGAACAAGTCGTATATTATTGTCATTCCCAAGGTCAAAGGGGAAATCAATGTTAAGGATTGGAGGCATATTGCTCTCTGTAATTTCTTGTTCAAAATCATTGCTAAAGTGCTTGCAAACAGACTCCAAGCTCTTTTGGATACTCTCATCAGTAAGAATCAAGTTTCTTTCATCAAAGGCTACCATATATCTGATCCTCTTCTCCTGACTAATGAGATTATCAGTGACTTTAAAAAAATATGGGCTCAAACCTAAGATGTGTATAAAGGCTGATTTGGTCAAGACTTATGATGTTGTTCGATGAGACTTCATCCTCAATATTCTTACTAGAATGAGATTTCCTAATTGCTGGGTTAATTGGATTCATACTATCATGTATACTAGTAGTTACCATATCCTTATTAATGGTCAGCCTTCAAATGCTATTTTTCCTTCTAATGGCATTCACTAAGGTGATCCAATTGCCCCATATATCTTTGTTTTGGCTATTGAAGGTTTGCCAACTATTATGAATAGTGCTATTAATAAGGGCACTATAACTCCTATCAAGAACCCTACTATTCCTGTGTCACATCTCCTCTTTGCTGATGATGTGATGTTCTTTCTTGAAGCCAACACACATAATGATGAAGCCATTCAAAACATTATCAACAAGTTTGGTGATATGTCTGGTGTCAACATCAGCTCGTCCAAGATCCATGTCTTCTATAGACATAGAGCAGATAGTGGTTCTATTTCTGAAGTTCTGGGTATTCCTTCATGCTCTTTTCCTATGAGATATCTCAGTGTGCCCCACTTCTATGGTAAATTATGCAAATCTCATTGTGGCCCTTTGATTGATAAGATTAAGAGTAATCTAGAAGGATGGAAGCATAATACCCTATCCTTTAGAGGTAGAGTTGAGTTAACTGTCTCTACTACTCTAATGTCTCTTCACCTATTTTGGTCATCCACGCTCCCTCTTCCTGTATCTATTATGGATGAAGTAGAAAGGATATGTAGAAATTTCATTTAGGGGTGTGGATATGGAGAAGGAGATTCATCTAATTGATTGGGAAACAGTCTGTAAACCTAAATTTGAAGGATGTTTAGGAATCAGGAGAGTCAAAGATATGAATGAAGCTGATATCATACGGAATACCTGGAACATTGCCAGCAAAAAAGATCATTTATGGGTTCGTTGGATTAATGGCAAGTATATTAAGAATGACTCTCTCAAGTCTGTTCAAAATGATCCAAATGGATCATGGATGTGGAGGCAATGTCTTAGATTCATACATATCATTACACCCCATATTACATATAAAATTGGTAATGGGAGCTTGATTAAGTTGTGGAGAGATCCATGGGTTCCTGGTGGTAAGTTTTTGTCCAACTACCTAGGTCCTGGTAATATTCTCAAGTTGGGTGTTGGTTTATATGGAAATCTGGAGAAGTTTGTCTGTAATAATACTTGGACTCTAGACAACAAAAGAAGTTACATGGATTTTAATGCCTTTGTTTCTAATCTGGAGATGGTCCTTGGCGATAAGATAGTATGTTGTTCAAAGGGGTTGAATTCCCTTCTCTAAAGCTCTGTTGAGATACTGTTAGAGAACCTAGTATTAAGCATGCTTGGATGAGCTTTATCTAGAAAAGTTATATTTCTAGACCTTTCAATTTTTTGGTTTGGAAAATTTTTCTTGACAGGACAACCGCTCAAGACGTGCTGAGGAGGTTTGGCATGAGCATTGTTTTTAGATGCATGCTTTGTGAGTCAGATTATGAAGACAACGAACACATTTTTTTGAAATGTTGTTTTACCAAACTCATATGGAGGTATGCTGTTGAGAATGACTGGATTCCTCATCTACCTGGATCTTGGGATGATTGTCGTATGTTGCTTAGCAGGAGAAAGTCGTGCATTACATGCCTTACTATCTTTTATCATGTTTGGCATGAGAGGAACTACAAATTCTTTGAGAATAGAAGAAGGGATACTAAAGCCTATTGGAGGGTTATTGAAGCTTATCTTCATGGGTTGTATAGCATATAGTTGCTTTCTTCTTCTTTTCCTCCATTTTATTCTTTACAATTTCTAGATAACAATTTTCTTTTTGTAATCTTTTCCAAAAATCAATAAAAAGGGGCACAAGCGTTTCTGAGCAAAAAAAATATAGATTGAAAAGGGTGGGTAGAAGAGGATCTTCTCCCACTATTATTGAGAAATTTGGAGACATGTAGTGTCAATTGTAGTAAAATTGGTTTATATGGAAATTTGGAGAAGTTTATCTGTAATAATACTTGGACTCTAGACAACAAAAGAAGTTACATGGATTTTAATGCCTTTGTTTCTAATCTGGAGATGGTCCTTGGCGATAAGATAGTATGTTGCTCAAAGGGGTTGAATTCCCTTCTCTAAAGCTCTGTTGAGATACTGTTAGAGAACCTAGTATTAAGCATGCTTGGATGAGCTTTATCTAGAAAAGTTATATTCCTAGACCTTTCAATTTTTTGGTTTGGAAAATTTTTCTTGACAGGACAACCGCTCAAGACGTGCTGAGGAGGTTTGGCATGAGCATTGTTTTTAGATGCATGCTTTGTGAGTCAGATTATGAAGACAACGAACACATTTTTCTGAAATGTTGTTTTACCAAACTCATATGGAGGTATGTTGTTGAGAATGACTGGATTCCTCATCTGCCTGGATCTTGGGATGATTGTCGTATGTTGCTTAGCAGGAGAAAGTTGTGCATTACATGCCTTACTATCTTTTATCATGTTTGGCATGAGAGGAACTACATATTCTTTGAGAATAGAAGAAGGGATACTAAAGCCTATTGGAGGGTTATTGAAGCTTATCTTCATGGGTTGTATAGCATATAGTTTCTTTCTTCTTCTTTTCCTCCATTTTGTTCTTTACAATTTCTAGATAACAATTTTCTTTTTGTAATCTTTTCCAAAAATCAATAAAAAGGGGCACAAGCATTTCTGAGAAAAAAAAATATAGATTGAAAAGGGTGGGTAGAAGAGGATCTTCTCCCACTATTATTGAGACTTTTGACCCAGTCACAATCAAGATTACAACACCCTCATCCTGCAACAAAAGGGGCAGTGGCTCATTGGCAGGTAGTAGAAGACAGGAAACAAGATAGTTAAAGGTAGACATCATCTAACATTGGCACGGGTTCAGATGGAAGAATTTTTTGTGATACAACTTCATAACTGGGAGGTATAGATGTCAAAAAATGACATGATTGCACATCCTCTTTCTACTTCTTTACTTTGGATATATTAGATGATAAGGGAAGATGAATCTTGAGTTTGCCCAAATCCCTTTAAAATTGTAAAAATATGAAGTGAAAGTTGAGTTATCTTCATGTTTGAGAGAATGCAAATATTTTTAGTCAAATACTCAGTATGCATTTTCTTTGCTAGAGTACACTTGAGCTAGTTGATCCAAATGCCTCCTTGACTATTTCAGATGATAAGTAGGTTATATGTGATTCACAACTATTCAGAATGTAGGAGAGAATCATAGAGTCGTGTTCAACCAACTTTTCATAGTCTGTCTTTCTTTTGTTAGATTCTTCTTTGGTATCCTTATTTTTGTTAGATGTGTCTTCTTTTGGTGGACATAGATCTACGAGATGCTCCAATATACTCAAAGAATGTGCACAGATCTGAAAGGAGTGTGTCCATAGGACATTGTTGGAGCCATTAAACTTCATAGAAGTTACACACTTGGGGTGTGTCTTGGGGATCCCAATGAGGAAGAATATGAACCCATAATATACCAACACAAGGTATAATATAATAACATATATAGAGAAGAAGTTGGGTCAAAAGTTACAGACACGTCGTGTCAGGATGTTGACATGTAGTGTCAAGTGTAGTAAAATTCACAATAGCAGATTTGCATAGCAGAAGCAAACGACATCAAGTCATGTCAAAGTAGTTAGATGCCATATAAGGCGGAGAGACAACATATCTAGGCCAGAAAAAGACACCAGAATAGGTGGTGGACTTATGGATCACCAAGAGATATAAAGATATTTTTGATAGATCTAATCATATGAGGTAATACGTAGACAAAGACTTACAAAAGGTGGTCATAGATCACCAAAAGAAGGATTTTGTATGACTTTCCAAACAACCAGTCTTCAGGGCATAAGACCAATGGTAAGGCCATAGACAATGCCCTTAGATCATTTTGTTAGGAAAGAGGATGGGATTAGAAGATCTCCCTAGGTGTGAGTAACAATGGCGGAGAAAAAAGAAAAGGATGAACGTGGATGGGAGGAGAGATGGTGGCGACATCGACTTAGAAATAAGGGGCTCACGAGATGGATATACTCCTGCTCTGATATGAAATGGTCATCTTTTTATATCAAAAGAGTACAACTCTCTCCTATAAATAGGAGGAGACAAAGCAATGAAGCAAATAACTAACCCTAATGGACATATTAGACTTAAGCCCATGTTACATTAGATTTAAGTATATAGAAAATAGAAATACAGAGAATACAACAACTGAAGATAAATATATCTCAAGTACTTATAGGCAACTATTAGGATTTTGAACATTGGTAGATTTGATTCTAAAATATTATTCTACACAGTTAGAGTATCTACTACTTATGATTATTAAACCTTGTTAGTGTGATTTTTACAATTAGTTAAATCATGTAGTGTGATTATGGTCTAATTCAATAGGTAGAGCATGTTGTGTGATTATGGTCTATTACATTATCACATGTAGTCTTACGTATATTAAAATACAACATACATGTTGTATGTAATATGTCTTTTACGACACGTAGAACATTTTGTGTGATTATAGTTTATTACAACGAGTAGAACACGTTGTGTGATTATGATCTATTGCAACATATTACAGTATGTTGTATAATTATAGTCTATTACAAAGGTTTAGCAAACATTATAATATCACATATATTAAACAGGTTAGACCCATTCTATATTACTCAGACTTATTACAACAGATAGAGTATGTTGTGGTCTCATGGTATATTACAACACATTACAATATATTGTATGATATTGCTTTAATCACCTTTTATAGACTCACACATATTAAAATGGGCTTGTTATGCTGCATATACCTTGAGTCATATTAAATAGATAATAAATAACATGTAAATAGACATATTGTAATAAATATTTTTACAATATTAGTAGCATACCAGTTGTATTCGTTCTGTTGTAATTACTCATTTTGGTAGTAGTGCAAGAAGATATGTTCGAGGTATGCTACACTGTGGTCCACTCTTAGGATTTACCAATCCTCTTCTTCCTTGATGTCCACATCCTCCACTAGCAAGAAGGTCATGTTGTTTGCGCTCGGATGCAACAACTCCAATTGTTGCATCATCACCACGACATAGTCCCCAACTCACACCATAACAACACTCAACAAAGGTAGAGCATGGCAATAAAGTAATAAAGGAATAATCTTTTGTATGGGCTTACTATTTTCTTTTTTCTTGCCAAGTTGATTATATTTTTCACGCATACTCCGGCTTATAGGGTTATGTATTTATTCCCGTATTGTTGAGTACGTAAGTGCATTCCTTTCTAAACTTTTATTGATACAAACCTTATAATCACTTGTGAGGCATCTCAATGTAATCATATTTACCATTGTTACATACCTCGTCCTATATGATTTATATTTTCTACTAAAATACGTTTGGCATCACTATTCTGCAAACATGTGCTACTTTAAATTGATTTTCACTTATACATATATAGCGAGACATGTAAAACACAAGAAGTGCTGCAATTGGTTCATGTTTTTCAACATTAGTAAGTTATTTACAACAACACAATAGCATATTTATGCTGTTCAACATAGCCTACATATCTTGATGGGCATTGAAACTTTTTTCCAACAGTTCAACGCCCAAACTCAACAACATCTCACTGTCACCCAGCTTCCTAGTACTCTCCACAAACTTGAACCACTGGCTGTCGGGCTCGCAGGACTTGTCCTTGCTGAGACACTTGCACCTTGTGGTGATTACAGCCTGGTTGGAGTCAACGTCAAGGCACACGGTCTCGCCAATGCCTGTAAGATTGGTCGAGATGTGCATCTTCGAGTCAGAGATCAAGTCCCATTTTGCAGTCGGTGCATCACAGCTGACTTCGAGGTTCGCCGCTTCACCTATCCCTTTAGCTTGGAGGCATAGGTTAGTGTTTAGTGGTATAATCGTTCGTTGGTCAGTGTAGCTCCAACTGTATGGTTGATCACACGGGCTGAGTCGTAGTGATCCGGAATCGGCCATACTCACGCAGAGGCCCGTTGCTGGGTGGAACAACACTTTGTATGGTGGGAGTTCTGATATTTTTGGACCTGCTTAAAAATGGAGATTGTTACAGCAAGTGGTAAAATAGAATAACATCCATTGGATCAAGACGACCGATATCTGACTTCCTCACCTCTGAAGGGAGACTGCAAAGTATGAATCCTCTGCAAGAAGCCGGAGTTCCTCGGTCTGCACCAGTTGTAACTCAACAACCCATATGTCTCGTCCGTCCCTATGTTCCCTTCTCTGGTGTAGTAACTCCCCACAAGCACCCAATACGACCAATCCAGGTCCATCTCCGCCATGAACGCCATCACACAGCTCAGGTACCTATTGTCATTCACGTTGGTGCCCCTGAGATCCAAGCCGAACTCGCTTAGGAACAGAGGAAACCCTCTGTTCAGCAGGTACCCCGCCCTCCACATCACGTTGTTCACCACTCTCCCGCACACATCGTTGGGGTTCCCGTCCACCCATGCCGAGCCGTCCGTGAAGCCGTACCAGTGGAACTCGAAGACGACCTTCCCTGTGAAGGACAGGTTCAGCTGCTTCTGCGATAGGAAATTAAGGTCTGTGTCGAAGCTCAGGCCAGAGAGTATAACTAGGACGTTGGGGTTTGCTGAGTGCACGGCCTCAGCCCCTTTGGTCATGTATCTGGAAATACAAGTGTACAACATAAATTAATGCATGAAAATCATATGATTGATGCTTAAAATTGATACACTGTTTAAATAGTCACACACCGTTCCAAACATATTAAACTCCTGATTATTTCCGAACCTCTACTGACAGTAAAAGTTTCAGCACAAACTGCATCAAGTTATATCTATTTCTAGTCTGTATATACATCAATGCTTAAAGCTCCGTTACGTAATTTACTGAGATATACATTATACGAAGGACGATATTGCAAAGAAAGTAAGTTTCAAAGTGTTTTTCGTAACAGTTTGTGAAATTTTTTGATCTACAGATAGTACTTAGGAATCGAAAACGCTGTGCCCCCGTGCTAAATATGTAACAAACAATATGAAGATATAAACTATTTCAATCTCTTTATCTTAAGAAATTTGGTATACCGCCATGCCATATTGTATTCCGCTCATGATAATTATGCTTCTACGTCACATATAAGTGTTATTTTAACGTTTGTAAACCACCCGCCTTTTGTTTTTGTTCAATGTTGGATTGATGTTTTACAAAGCATGCTAAGTTCAATTATGATATATATTTATTATCTAAATGATTATTATTGATATCCTAATTATTTTGATTTACCTGGATGCTATGAAATATGCTCATATAGAATTTGCTTTTCTAGCTGGTGTAAATTATACTCGCTCTTCAACCAAACCAGTGGTTGGATACAACCCTCATGATGATTTGTTGCTCAGGATACATACCGTACGTGTTTCAAAGACAATATTAAAGCTGAATGCATAGTAAAAAATGTTCATCAAGACAAGAAAGTAAGAGATCAAGCATTAGAAATGGGACCAACCAAGGGAGTTAAGGTCCCATTTACCATCGCCTAAAAAACTATACAAGAAGAACTATAGAGATTTTCATAAGAAGACACTTGTTGCGCCATATCTTCTTGGAATAGGGTTAAATTGAATCAAAAGGAAGTTTTCCCCTTTGATTTGAGTATGTTCCTAAAACCACTCAAATACTATGAAATCTACATTTGAATTGGCATAGAGCTATAAAATGTCTTAGAACACTCAATCTCGATTGTTGAAAAATCTACCGTTTGAGAGAGAGTAAAACAACCAAAAATCCCAAGGTCTAATCCAAAATCACCTACTCCATTGACAAGCATAGCTACTTTGATTGCATAGGAAATATATTATGACTACCATTCTTTCCCATTTTATCTCTCTTCCATCTAACCTTTCATTGCATTGTTACTTACCATGGCACTTGCTACCTTCATTGCCACTAGCAACATTCTCCATCCCCAACATTAGATGTAGGGAAAAACAAGGGAGAGGGGAGAATATTAGTTCATTTTCATTCCATTGTGAATCGTGCCACCATAATCCTATGTTCTCTTTTTTGCAATTCCTTATCCCTTTTCTAAATGCCCTCTTCCTTTCTTTCTTTCTTTTGTTTCACACATATATACATGTTGTGTCCCTTTGTTGATTGTTCCCATTTATCCTCTGAATTTGATACTCATTTTGCAACCACTTTTCAAGATAGGCACGCTGGTCTTAATCTACATCAATGGTGCAGAAGACTCTAGTTTGAATCCTTGCATATGCACTTGTAGTGTCTTTCTCTAGGGATAGCTTGCACGAAATCCCCACTTTCTTAAATAAACATTCTACAACCACTAGAGGGAGAGAATGTAGATTTAGGAAAGAAGAGTAATATGAATGGGATTTTGACATTTTTAATTGCATATGCAACTTGGCAATATCAAAGATGGCCATATTGAGAGGGGGATGAGGCCAATCATGTTGTGATGTAGGCAACATTGAACCTTTTTCACAACATTGCATGCCTCAATACTCAGACATGCAGCCATTTAGCTTGTCCAACCATTTTCTAGGTTTAGGTCGCATGAGATTCAATGAAAAAGACCCAAGCCTAGTTCACTATCAGAGAATAATGCTTATCCTAGGATCAAGCCTATAGAAGAACATATAATTGACTTTATAAATTTTTGGTCTTTGCAATGACAAAACGAGCACACCAATCACCATGTAAAAAATTCTTACTATTTCTGAAATAAGAAAAGCAAATGAATCCATGTAGTAGAGCACAAACATGGTCCATAGTAATTCATGCCTCTATATATACAAGGTGAGAGATATCTGTAATCATGATTAAAGTGAAAAAATATGCATTACAGCCTCTCCCTCAAATAAAAAATCACGGCATAACTTATAGGTACATAAAACGATAAATCTAAAAATAAGAATAAACCGTATAGCTAGACTGACAGGTTAACCAAGTTTGCATGATCAAATCCATTTGGATTCTCCACCATTGTTTATTAAGCGAGAATCTCAACCACTGATTTATAAATAGTTCCCAGCTGAACTTGAGAGCAGAGCAAGGTTGACCTTGATAAAGGCTTACCCATTGATAAAACTTATCAAGGTTGGACATGGGCAAGTTTGATTGACCACGGCATAGAGACGAAGAGGTCAAAGGATAACGTGAAAATTTTAGGAATGTTGAACATATATTCTACACGAAATATCGAAGACTTGATCGATAATGGGTGAACGCTACACTAGTTTGGAAAAGTTGTTAGAACAAAAAAGTTTCAATACTTATTACACCTGTTGTCTATATCTTAAGTTTTGTAAACACTTTCCTATAAAAAAAGATATATATCAATCGCGTTATGCAGTTTTTGTTATTCTTCGACTAGTAGCTTGGTGGCACAAAGTTTTTCCCCCTTAAACAAGAGCCTTTAGCTATATTTTAGATAAAAGAAGTTATATTGCATTACTCAAAGACGGGACTACAGCTACACGTATTCTAATCAGAGTCAAACAGTTTCCTAAGCTGATTGTATATCCTATATCAGCATAATGATATATGCTTCATTTGTGATCTCATCACAGAATATATCTATCTAGACTCCTGACCTAAACAGCTACATGTAGCTTAGTGATAAAATAATGAATAAAAAATTTCGTTTCGATTTAATAAACAAGTATTGATGTCCTCATTCTTGATAAACTACTTAGCCAACCAGTAGAAACTTGGTTGGTGACTCTTACACCTAATTGAGGATACTTTACTATAATACGAATTGATGAATGATTGTGATTGATGACCGCTGAACAATATATTGTCGTTAAGCTATTGAAATTGATAAATGTTACTTTGGATATAAATATTCACGGACGTACTTGTACCAATCATTGGCGTTCTGGCGCGGGCCCCTGAGCTCATTCCTGAGGCTCATGCCGACGACATTGCTCGAGCCTTTGAACATGGTGGCTACCCGCGTCAGCCCCTGAATCCACAGGTCGGGGTCGAAGTATTTGTCCCCGAAGAAGCCATTCCCGTCGGTGTTGCCGCAGCACCATCCGGGTTTGCTGACGTGGTTGTCCAATATTACCATGATACCGTTGCTCCCGAGGTTTGCCACCACTGCCTGCAGAGCCAGGACACATGAGTTACCGGACAGGGGATCGAAACGGGTAGTGTTATCTCGACAAGAAGACAATCCACCTGGAAGGCCTGGACAACGGAGACGTCGGCCAGGGAGGGGTTGTTGACCCGGAGTGCGGCGGCGGACTCAGCAAGGCCGACGCCTAAAAGTGAATTCCGAACGGTGAGGTTCGCGAGAGTGTCGTTGGTGAACATGAAGATCGGCCAGGTGAACCTGACACAGTTGAAACCCATCGACGATATGCTCTTGGAGATGTCATCCAGCGGCAGCTTCCCCAAACCCTCCGCCGTCAGAGTCTCCATGTGCGACGGCCAGCTGACGCAGGCCAGCTTCACCCTCCGTCCATTCTCATCAACGATCCACCGGCCGTCGGTGTGCAGTGGCACGGCTGTTGCGGGCTGGAAGAAGCATGACTGGCTGATATGCAGGAGTAGGAACAGTACTGTTGTCGTGAGGACTTTCATTTTTGGCGGCACGTTGTACAATGTTTGGAAGCTAGCTGTCACTAGTTCCAGTTTTATAGCTCTTAGAAGCTAACGTGCAAAACTTACTAACACATAGAAAATGTACATTCCTTCCATCCTAATCCGATTGCCGTGACGTTGTGTGAAATCCATTTCCATTCCCAGCGCCACGGTTGTTTGAGATATTTTTTCCGAGAACCTGTGGGTTTGGTTGCCGTACACTTCAGCTAGCTTCCAAGGAAAGCGGTTCAATAAACCAGACTCCTAAGCAAGGTTGTGAAAATAGCAGTTTATGTAGTTGGAATGTCAGCTTGTAACATACCTCAACCTCTTTGCTTAAACTATTGCAGAAATTCTGTTGGCTTTGGAAACTACGGATTTTGTTCACATAACTTAAACAAGAAATGGTACTAGTGGAATACACAAGTTTGACGAAACAATTGTGAGGTAAGATTTATTTTTAGAGGTAAAACTTTTCTCAAGTAGGGTTGTTTAACAACGATGGAAAACGAACAACTGCTTTCAGTTAAAGCATGTCCAAAATCGGCCCTTGCAGTTTATCCACTTCGTCATCTCTCTAGCAATGCCAGTTTTCATATGGGCCACCCGTTTTCGTGGTACAACTGTCAATAACTAGATAGGACAAGTGCTGCAAATGCAAGGCGGTGGTCAAGTAAGATATTACGGTTTCCTAACGTGTAGATAGTGTCTTGCTACATCATATGAACGGATGTGATGGTGATCTCGGCCCACGACATATAGCCTCTTCTGGAACATATATTGGATTTCTATTTAATTTAATAACCTTATGAGATCAATATCTATATATGTGTGTGCGTGTGTATCATTATCCTCGTATAAAGAAGAAGAATACATTTTAAATAATATATGTATGAGACTCATTACAATTTAGCATACGAATTTTCATAAAACTATAACCTTTTTATTCAGCAGTATCAGAACATACATAGCATTATACCAAAACAAATAATCGTCAATTCAGTTTCAATATCTTGAATTTTGAATGAACACTATGTGCAATATCTTGGTCAAATCTCAATCTAGGCATGTATTATCTAAGTTCCATTTATTCGTAAGCCGGGATAAGAGGCTTATCTTGTATTTCTCATTTTGAAATTCTCTTTGCCGTATGCATAATATAATGTTGAGGTATGTGACATATACAACTTGATCCCTAGAGGAAATGCTAGCTATTACAACACGATAAGGGATAAGATTGAGTATCCACAATAACAGGGTGGCATGATGGTGTCCATCCTTCAAATCGTTGTTCCTTGCCTCGTCTCTACAACCACCACAAGGCTAAATGACTATGTTATTCTAGACGGTAAAAACACAACCTTATCGTAACTGTCAAACAAATATCTTATATACTATGAGTGAGATCATTTACATTGAAATTGGACCATCTTTAATTAAACTTAGCCATGATAAACATGAACTCACAATTATATAAAGTTATATAAGAAAAGTATTATATCACCATTTGTTTGCCACAAATTTGTCAATTATTTTTGTATACACTTGTGGTTACCTTGCAACCCAATAGAAAGAGGTTTTGTGATATCCTATAAATAAAACAAATTTGTTGAAGTTTTTCTAATATATTACTCGAAGTGTATGTTCCCAATCATATAAAATGTCAATTCTCTCCTTCTGAGGTCAGTAGCTTAGGACTAGGCCAACACTTTCATGGTAATAAAGGTATTTATAAACAATTATGTTCTAGCTCCTGGTTTATATATGTTATTATTGATTTTTGGATAATTTTTATATGAGAGATAAACTTAAACAAATTGAATTCATGGAAAACCTTTATTTCCAAATGGAGGAATAATTTTAATAAAATAGTCAAGGTACTCAAGATCATACGTGTTAAATAAGAAAGATGTAATGCTTTTGGGCCCTTCA
This sequence comes from Alisma plantago-aquatica, assembly GCA_963693085.1. Classification (NCBI taxonomy): domain Eukaryota; kingdom Viridiplantae; phylum Streptophyta; class Magnoliopsida; order Alismatales; family Alismataceae; genus Alisma; species Alisma plantago-aquatica. The sequence continues at coordinate 715,857,046 of OY856409.1, read as the reverse complement.
TTCTATGATATTTTCTAATCGAGTTGAAATAGGTTTTCGTAGAGAAAATAAAAATGGTAAATTTGACTATATTTTAATCAAAAGGATGTCATTTTGATCTATTTAAATAGCTTGACTATAATTTCGTGTTTTCTCACACCCAATTTTTTTTTGTGAAGTAAACTTGCATTAGATTGGGATGAAGGTTTCCTATAGTAGTAAGTATCTTAATAGAAATATGCTCATCTAATTTCTGCTCTAGTTTCAATGTGTCTCTACTATCTTGATCTTGTTCGTCTGTTCTTTTTTTGTATATTTGTGCATATTATCTCTTGAGATCCACACGGGTTTGTTTAAGGACATTTAACTTGGTGTATGTGCAAATGACTCATTTCAAAATCCCAATAATACGAAATAGTATGTGTTTGGAAAACATTTTATGCACATCATAAACTTGTTTGATTTTTAAACCCTTCCTTATGGCACCTAGAGATTAGGTTTAACAGAGATTTCAACCATAATGTCCAACCACAAACATGCTAGCATAATCAACCCTAACCAAAAGCTCACAGCAAAAGTAAACCTGAATTCCACCATCAATTGAAAAAGAACAATACTCAAATGGTTGTATGTGACACATAACCTATACAGACTATGACATAAATGTATTTCCATCATAGTAAGGTTAAACTAGAGCAAGAAACCTAAACTAAATAACATAAAAAGGACATATCACACCAAATGGATATAATACATGTTGATGACATTCCTTTTCATTTTTCCACTTAAAATTTTCATGTGCATAGAAGTTGGAACTGAAGGAATTCATCTTACTATTTTATAACATGTCAATGTTATAACAAGCTACATTATAAGAATATAGAATGAATATAACAAAGATATATCTTGTTTATTAGAAAAGGACTTATAGAGGAAAGCAACAAAAAGCTAAGACCTTGTCTGCAACTGGGTGTGCACCACAACAACACTAAGATGTACACCAAACCGCAACAAATAGGCTCAACTACTCCAGGGTACTTGAAAAATGTTCATCATTTATATGAGTTGTTTCCTTATTGTTTGGTACTTCTCTCTTAGTAGTCAACAAAAAATAAAGATGGCAAGCATGTATCATACTATGACTACCAAAGCAAATTATGTGAAGATCATTTAAACCTAAACATATAGTTTTATTCCCAACTGAGATATACTAGCATACTAGGGTTAAGTAATAAAGATGAATCATTAAATTGCGTAAGTAAGAAAAACACATCCATAAGTAAAGCAAAAAAGGAACACCTTAAATGCGATTAAGTGTCTTATTAATTTATTCATATTCATCATCATGTATATAATTTCTTATGATTATCTAGATGTAGGTAAGGAGTTGTAGCGAAGGTCTAACACCTTTATGGGATAGGGTTGTGGCTAAGGCCTAACACGTCTACCCCAACCTTTGACAACAATTATAGAGAAGGCACATCACCTCTCATTTATATACAAGTGTGTCTAAGGCTCACCCCTCCTAAATAGGTGGATAAGAACTACAAATAACTTATTCCCAACTCTTATTCTATACTAAGAGTGTTGCCATCACCCATCCTCTCAACAAGCATAAAAAATGCATGGGTTGTGAGTTGCAGTTTAGTCCTACTTTGATGTTTTATATGAGATTTGGTTGATCATTGATTTTTTTATCAACACGTTATAATGGATTTTTACACTTTAATTTAGTATTTCTTACATCATTTCACATCTTAATCATGACTTATGTACTTAAAACATAGTATCTCATACCATAATCACCATATCATGTTTATTTATCTCAAGTATCATCACTATAGAGCATACTACATCATTAAAATAGGAGTCGTCATTGAATAATCATATGTTCTCCAATGAAATTTGTTGCCTAAATTGGATACTAATGAAAATTTCTATTTTGTTTATAAAAATACCATGTATCATTCAAAGGTGCTTTTAAGTATTATATAGATCATATATCTTAGACAAAAGCTACAATGAGACTTGAGCTCTACTGATAATCTAAACCTATTTTTACACACACATAAGCTTATTAAATAGTTAGACATAATTAAAAAGAGTGCATAGGTTCTTTCAAAATTAGTAAATTATGTCATAAACTAGTTATCAATCATATTGTAACATACTAAAATCAAGGAATATAGGGTAAACCTCTCCACTGTGTGGCCCTTATCTGTATATATCAACATCTGGTATTTTCCCTATACACAAGTACATTAGGAATAATATGATTCAATTAGTATCATAAGATATATATACCCTTTATAAAAGATATTCAAAAGATAAAATATACCAAATAATTGACTTGGATCCAAGTCAACACTCTAGAATTGTCTTAAAGTATGAGATATAAGAAATTGAGTTAATATGGAATATGGTGTCACAATTGATTAATTGAGAGGAGTACTTAAATTAAATGTATGTCAAACATTTTTAAAAGTGAAAATTTATGCCAAATTCGGAATTCTCACACCCTAACTAGTCTACCTAGAAATTTCACATTATTTTATATTGTATTCTCACTCAATTGGATTAGTAAAGAAAGCCATTAAATAGCCTAGCTTCTAATATATATCAGTGTTGATTCTAGTATACCTAAAATCCATTCATTTCTTTCACGTAATGTTGGGCTCTATCTCTCTCACATGAACCCTCATATCCCTCCCACTGCCACAACAATAGTCATGCCACATCGTCTGTAACTGACAAGGCTTGTCCCCCACTACTTCTTCTTCTCCTCTTCCTCTTATTTTCTTCCTTGCCTTCCTTTCCTCTCATCTTCCTCACCTAAATTTGGTCATCGACCTCCCTTCTCTTGTGCTCATTGTCATTGTGGAGAAAAATATGTTGCCGCCATTTTTTTTTCTTCCTCTTCTACTTCGACTGACTCCTTATGGACCATTATGCTCAGCCTTCTATCGTGATTGGAACACATTTAAAACCTATAATTACACCACAGTTTGGCTAACTCTATAGTAAGCATCAACATTCCATCCCAAGTCTTCTTCCTCTCTTCATTTCTTACTCTACACATCAACTTATTTTGCCCACAAATTCTGGCATCCTAGAGGCTGACCAAGGCTCTAGTGCATGGGGTTCAAGTAGCCCTCGGCTAATTGAAAAATGTAGGGATGTCCTCTGGGTGTTGAGAAATCCTACACGATCTATGGTTTCCTTAACGTTTACTTTCTTCGAGTCAGAGTTATGTTCATCCTCGTAGGCAGGGACATGCCACATCCCCTAATGAAGGATTGATCGTGGTCTTTAGGCAATTTGCTTCATCACGGTTTTCCAATTGGAGTTGTATACATTTTATGTGTTTGTGTACCTTTTTGATGGCCACCCTACTCCTCCTCCCAATGCCTCCTTTCCATGGTGGAAGCAACCCTCCTTTCTACTTTTCCCTAGACATCTCTGGCCAAATAGTCTTGATCTCCATATTTGAGTCAAACTTTCTAACTTGAAGGAGATACTCCCTGGATCCATAGGAGTGTGAGTCATGGTAGCAGTTCTTAGAGTGGACTACAGATTATTTGTTGATGAGGTGTTCTCACAAAATGAAAGGCCAATTTTTTTATCTATCATTAGTTGGTTTGGGCATTTTGGTTTTTTCTACTTTGGATATTATACTGCAATGTGGGTGTTTAAGTGGTCAAAAGACAATATTTCCCTATCATGTCCCATTAGTTAATAATGAGGTGGGAGGGTATATGCAACTTTTGATATTTCTTTCAATACAAAATTATAAAAGGATTAAACTTGTAAAAACCACTACGAAAAATATGGTCTTTAACTACAAAAAAATTGTAGCGAAACCCCCAAAATTTGTAGCTAAAAACTTTGGCTACATTTATCCTTACATTTATAATATATAGCTAATACCCGTGTAGCTAATTGTTTAGGCTACATTTTTTAAAGTTGTAGTTAGTTATTCCTCTGGCTACAAATTTATATGTAACCCTAATTGTAGGTAAAAATGTCCTTACACATAAACATGTAGTTTCAATTGTAGCCAAATGTATGGCTACAATTCAATTTGTACCTATGATATGTAGGGAGAGATGACATTGCTTACAATTTGTATTTGTAGTTCATGTATAGAAAAAATTAGCACTTGTTACACATGTAATTATAGCTAGTGTGTAGTGAAAGACACCATGTACTATACATACATATGTAGTGAGAGACATTATATATCCAGTCAGTCACTTGCCAATATAGAGTGGTTTTCAATAAGAAAATAGATGAATGTTAATCAAGATCGAGTTGTGCTTACAATGTCAGCAATGATACTTTTATTTATACTTGAACAATGAGTACACATGGGGAGGACATTAACCTTGCCCCTGTTTTACAATATGCATGGAAAAAAGACACATGTATACAATATCTTCTTTTGACTACATATATCCACTGCAGACTACAAAGCAGAATATAAAGAGGGCTCATCTCCCTTAGTTCCTCCACCTAATTCACAGTGAGTTCAACAGCCCTATGAATATAAACTTTAGTGGTGAATCTTCCAATCCCAAACATGATAGAGGTATGTGCCATGTCCTCATCAACTCCCAGAGCTCGAGTTGCAGCCTTTCCTATTGGCAACTCATGTAGAGGTTCATATATGGTTAGTTTTGGTTGGAGAATCCCCTGGATCAGAACATATTGGCATTTCTTCTCATAATCTATACGTTCTGTACTTTTGTATGTTGTGGATCGCAAGTGCCATCAAGTTGATGGTAGCATCCACTTTGTGCGAACCACCATGGATACCTACAAAGAAACATACAAGTTTTGAGATATAGCTCACGAAAGAAACAAGCAAACATAGTTTCTCCTACTCATAACTTACCTATTCCATACGCTTTCTTCTCCCAGTCCATTTAGGAATAAGCTTCTACCTATACATGATGACCTCTATAGAACATAAAAATGTAGTTAAGGATTAACATTGCTGGAAAAGAAGTGACAGAAGCATTAAGAGGACTCAAAATACCTCAATGAGAATTTGAGAGATCCAAATTATCCCAAGTAATCGTGATAGAATCTATACAAAAAGAAGTCGAGTACCCACATCATGCAGAACCAAATAGAATGTAACTCATAATAGACAAAAGATAATTGTAACAACAACCAAAATCTTGGCATCATGCATGTTTATGTTTAAAATAAATGCAATACAAGACAATAAAGAAAGCACTAGTACTGTAGAGAAACAAAATCTTGGCATGAAATGAGAAAGGAAGCTTAGGAGGTTTGTTAATAGTTTAAGACTATATTGTTTAATTGCATACCTATTGTAAGTCAGTAGACACCAAATCCTCATTGGTGTAACCCAAGATTCCTTTTAAGCTTGCGCTCAGACTCCTCCCTGATACAAATAAAAGCAAAAAAAATTGAGATTTGGCTTTGACAATTAATAGCTTAAGTAATGAATAAGTTTAAGGAGAAGATAGAGCATGTATTAATATATCTATAAGCATCAAAATTAGTTCAAGCATGAAGGTGAAATTAATATACTTTCAGCTACCCTTCCCATTGCCACAACATAGTTTCATCCTAAAACTTTGAGTTTGAGCTTAACAGTGGTAAGTAAATAAAAAACAATAGAGATAGAAGTTGCCATGGATTTACATATAATCATGTCCTGTCAAGTTAGAGATATACAAAAAAAATCATCAAGCAACATCTAACAACAGCCTAAATAAAAAAATCAACAAGTGAGCATGAATTATTAAGTCTGAACCAGCAAAGCCCATCCACACAAACCATTATATCAAGTGTAGCACCAATAATGAAAATCACACCAACTCATGATTCACTTCAGCATCAATATGCTTGAGTGCAAGGTCTCCTAAGTGAAACCATCCACCAACAAGTGCTTCCCTGGTTGCCTTGATGCCTTTAAAGTAACCATTCAGTACATTATTTCCTCTGAACATGACCTCTCCCATAGTTTTTCCATCAGCGGGAACACTCTCCATAGTCACTGGATCTTTAACATCTATATCTTCCATGCCAAGATGCTGCAGCCCCTGCCTAGCCTTCAAATTTGCACGCTCCAAAGGTGGTAATGAATCCCACTCTGGAAACCATGTGCAAATTGTTCTGGGTCTGTATGTTTCGGTAAGACCATAAGAATGAATCACATGAAAACCCAGCTCCTCCATCTTAAATAAAACTAGAGTTGGTGGAGGTGCTCCACCTGTCATTACAGTCACCCTTCTAGGAAAAGGTTTATGTTCATCAATGGGAGCATTGACAATCATGTTTAGAACAGTTGGCGCACCACCCATGAAGGTTACCTTCTGAACTGCAATGCTATCAAATATTTCCTTTGTAGAGACCTTCCTGAGATAGACATTAGTTCCTCTCTGGGCCGTTACACCCCAGGCAAGATACCAGTCGTTGCAATGAAACATTGGCACGGTCCACAAATACACCGGCATGGTTGTCATATCATTGAAAAGAATAATGGCAATGACATTTAGATAGGCTACTATATGACTGTATATGATGCCTTTGGGGTTAGATGTTGTTTCAGATGTATAGTTAATGTTGATAGGATCACATTCATCTAATGGCCACATGATTGTAAATGGGAGATGTGTTGTTTGCAGAAGATTTTCATATTCCAACAATGAGGTAGAAGCATTTGGGGCATTTTGTATTTCTCATGAATCTGAAATTTTCACATCAAAAGCAATTTTTGATTGATGCTTCTGGCTTAAAATATCCACAACTCCTTGAGAAATATGTAAAAGCTGCTCATCAACAAAAATCACTCTGGCCTCTGAGTGCCTGAGTAGATTTGAAATCATGGCGTGTATTGAGAGTGTACATATCCCTCCCACTGCCACAACAATAGTCATGCCACATCGTCTGTAACTGACAAGGCTTGTCCCTCACTACTTCTTCTTCTCCTCTTCCTCTTCTTTTCTTCCTTGCCTTCCTTTCCTCTCATCTTCCTCACCTAAATTTGGTCATCGACCTCCCTTCTCTTGTGCTCATTGTCATTGTGGAGAAAAATATGTCGCCGCCATTTTTTTTTTCTTCCTCTTCTACTTCGACTGACTCCTTATGGACCATTATGCTCAGCCTTCTATCGTGATTGGAACACATTTAAAACCTATAATTACACCACAGTTTGGCTAACTCTATAGTAAGCATCAACATTCCATCCCAAGTCTTCTTCCTCTCTTCATTTCTTACTCTACACATCAACTTATTTTGCCCACAAATTCTGGCATCCTAGAGGCTGACCAAGGCTCTAGTGCATGGGGTTCAAGTAGCCCTTGGCTAATTGAAAAATGTAGGGATGTCCTCTGGGTGTTGATAAATCCTACACGATCTATGGTTTCCTTAACGTTTACTTTCTTCGAGTCAGAGTTATGTTCATCCTCGTAGTCAGGGACATGCCACATCCCCTAATGAAGGATTGATCGTGGTCTTTAGGCAATTTGCTTCATCACGGTTTTCCAATTGGAGTTGTATACATTTTATGTGTTTGTGTACCTTTTTGATGGCCACCCTACTCCTCCTCCCAATGCCTCCTTTCCATGGTGGAAGCAACCCTCCTTTCTACTTTTCCCTAGACATCTCTGGCCAAATAGTCTTGATCTCCATATTTGAGTCAAACTTTCTAACTTGAAGGAGATACTCCCTGGATCCATAGGAGTGTGAGTCATGGTAGCAGTTCTTAGAGTGGACTACAAATTATTTGTTGATGAGGTGTTCTCACAAAATGAAAGGCCAATTTTTTTATCTATCATTAGTTGGTTTGGGCATTTTGGTTTTTTCTACTTTGGATATTATACTGCAATGTGGGTGTTTAAGTGGTCAAAAGACAATATTTCCCTATCACGTCCCATTAGTTAATAATGAGGTGGGAGGGTATATGCGACTTTTGATATTTCTTTCAATACAAAATTATAAAAGGATTAAACTTGTAAAAACCACTACGAAAAATATGGTCTTTAACTACAAAAAAAATTGTAGCGAAACCCCCAAAATTTGTAGCTAAAATCTTTGGCTACATTTATCCTTACATTTATAATATATAGCTAATACCCGTGTAGCTAATTGTTTAGGCTACATTTTTTAAAGTTGTAGTTAGTTATTCCTCTGGCTACAAATTCATATGTAACCCTAATTGTAGGTAAAAATGTCCTTACACATAAACATGTAGTTTCAATTGTAGCCAAATGTATGGCTACAATTCAATTTGTACCTATGATATGTAGGGAGAGATGACATTGCTTACAATTTGTATTTGTAGTTCATGTATAGAAAAAATTAGCACTTGTTACACATGTAATTATAGCTAGTGTGTAGTGAAAGACACCATGTACTATACATACATATGTAGTGAGAGACATTATATATCCAGTCAGTCACTTGCCAATATAGAGTGGTTTTCAATAAGAAAATAGATGAATGTTAATCAAGATCGAGTTGTGCTTACAATGTCAGCAATGATACTTTTATTTATATTTGAACAATGAGTACACATGGGGAGGACATTAACCTTGCCCCTGTTTTACAATATGCATGGAAAAAAGACACATGTATACAATATCTTCTTTTGACTACATCTATCCACTGCAGACTACAAAGCAGAATATAAAGAGGGCTCATCTCCCTTAGTTCCTCCACCTAATTCACAGTGAGTTCAACAGCCCTATGAATATAAACTTTAGTGGTGAATCTTCCAATCCCAAACATGATAGAGGTATGTGCCATGTCCTCATCAACTCCCAGAGCTCGAGTTGCAGCCTTTCCTATTGGCAACTCATGTAGAGGTTCATATATGGTTAGTTTTGGTTGGAGAATCCCCTGGATCAGAACATATTGGCATTTCTTCTCATAATCTATACGTTCTGTACTTTTGTATGTTGTGGATCGCAAGTGCCATCAAGTTGATGGTAGCATCCACTTTGTGCGAACCACCATGGATACCTACAAAGAAACATACAAGTTTTGAGATATAGCTCACGAAAGAAACAAGCAAACATAGTTTCTCCTACTCATAACTTACCTATTCCATACGCTTTCTTCTCCCAGTCCATTTAGGAATAAGCTTCTACCTATACATGATGACCTCTATAGAACATAAAAATGTAGTTAAGGATTAACATTGCTGGAAAAGAAGTGACAGAAGCATTAAGAGGACTCAAAATACCTCGATGAGAATTTGAGAGATCCAAATTATCCCAAGTAATCGTGATAGAATCTATACAAAAAGAAGTCGAGTACCCACATCATGCAGAACCAAATAGAATGTAACTCATAATAGACAAAAGATAATTGTAACAACAACCAAAATCTTGGCATCATGCATGTTTATGTTTAAAATAAATGCAATACAAGACAATAAAGAAAGCACTAGTACTGTAGAGAAACAAAATCTTGGCATGAAATGAGAAAGGAAGCTTAGGAGGTTTGTTAATAGTTTAAGACTATATTGTTTAATTGCATACCTATTGTAAGTCAGTAGACACCAAATCCTCATTGGTGTAACCCAAGATTCCTTTTAAGCTTGCGCTCAGACTCCTCCCTGATACAAATAAAAGCAAAAAAAATTGAGATTTGGCTTTGACAATTAATAGCTTAAGTAATGAATAAGTTTAAGGAGAAGATAGAGCATGTATTAATATATCTATAAGCATCAAAATTAGTTCAAGCATGAAGGTGAAATTAATATACTTTCAGCTACCCTTCCCATTGCCACAACATAGTTTCATCCTAAAACTTTGAGTTTGAGCTTAACAGTGGTAGGTAAATAAAAAACAATAGAGATAGAAGTTGCCATGGATTTACATATAATCATGTCCTGTCAAGTTAGAGATATACAAAAAAAATCATCAAGCAACATCTAACAACAGCCTAAATAAAAAAATCAACAAGTGAGCATGAATTATTAAGTCTGAACCAGAAAAGCCCATCCACACAAACCATTATATCAAGTGTAGCACCAATAATGAAAATCACACCAACTCATGATTCACTTCAGCATCAATATGCTTGAGTGCAAGGTCTCCTAAGTGAAACCATCCACCAACAAGTGCTTCCCTGGTTGCCTTGATGCCTTTAAAGTAACCATTCAGTACATTATTTCCTCTGAACATGACCTCTCCCATAGTTTTTCCATCAGCGGGAACACTCTCCATAGTCACTGGATCTTTAACATCTATATCTTCCATGCCAAGATGCTGCAGCCCCTGCCTAGCCTTCAAATTTGCACGCTCCAAAGGTGGTAATGAATCCCACTCTGGAAACCATGTGCAAATTGTTCTGGGTCCGTATGTTTCAGTAAGACCATAAGAATGAATCACATGAAAACCCAGCTCCTCCATCTTAAATAAAACTAGAGTTGGTGGAGGTTCTCCACCTGTCATTACAGTCACCCTTCTAGGAAAAGGTTTATGTTCATCAATGGGAGCATTGACAATCATGTTTAGAACAGTTGGCGCACCACCCATGAAGGTTACCTTCTGAACTGCAATGCTATCAAATATTTCCTTTGTAGAGACCTTCCTGAGATAGACATTAGTTCCTCCCTGGGCCGTTACACCCCAGGCAAGATACCAGTCGTTGCAATGAAACATTGGCACGGTCCACAAATACACCGGCATGGTTGTCATATCATTGAAAAGAATAATGGCAATGACATTTAGATAGGCTACTATATGACTATATATGACGCCTTTGGGGTTAGATGTTGTTTCAGATGTATAGTTAATGTTGATAGGATCACATTCATCTAATGGCCACATGATTGTAAATGGGAGATGTGTTGTTTGCAGAAGATTTTCGTATTCCAACAATGAGGTAGAAGCATTTGGGGCATTTTGTATTTCTCATGAATCTGAAATTTTCACATCAAAAGCAATTTTTGATTGATGCTTGTGGCTTAAAATATCCACAACTCCTTGAGAAATATGTAAAAGCTGCTCATCAACAAAAATCACTCTGGCCTCTGAGTGCCTGAGTAGATTTGAAATCATGGCGTGTATTGAGAGTGTACAATACACTCCACCTACACCTCTGCTCCCTCCCCAGGCACCATCATCCCCCACCACCAGGACACCACCACAACCGACCCAAGAGTAGTAACAGGCCCTCTATTCATCTCGGCTGCAGAACATATAGCAGCAGGACTCCTGGAACATATCTGAATGGACAACTTCATAGTCTGCATATTAATCCTACAATTTTAGGTTACTAAGCTAGTTGCTTCCAAAAGTAAGAAGTATATGCACTTTTAGATTGTCATATGATACTATTAGAAGTAGATCATTGTCATATATTTGTCTTATTTTATATTATTCTAGGAAAAGACACATAAATGAAGACTCTTATAATTGACTAACAACAGTAGAAAATGAGAAAGAAATCTCTTTATAAAGGGAAATCAAGGTAGAAGAAGAATATGGCACCACAGGGAAATCAAGGCTGAATAGATCTTTTACCATGATCAGAAAACATGACACCATCAAAGACATCTATACCCATACCATCTATGTGAATGGTATGAGTAAATGCATTCTTAGACAAGCAAGCACCCACACTCATTTAATATTCCATATTACATATACAATGACTGACAACATTTAGTTCAAAAATTCTTCATATTAGCATCAACTTTTTCAGTTGACACTCAAAGCTGCAATTTTAGATCAAGTAGTCAATTCATATCAATTAACTACTTGTGCACAACCATAAGACTGACCTTTATAATTAACTCAACATTAATGTACTGAAGATATAACTTTTATAGGCCACCTAGGCAATTCCTAGGAGTGGCTAATGGTTAATGTGCTCAAGTCTGGTTTCCTGTCACATGCCACCTTGACAAGCATGTCAAACAACTGCATCCTCAAAGATCACTCTTACATTGCCTTTATGAAGCACATAGCTACTGATGACATGCAAATTATGATGTTCTATTTTAGAAAGTCTTATCCATGCTTTGTTCAGTTACTCTATGCTAAGGAGATCTAGGCATGCAACTTATGTTCAGTTATTCTAGGACATGCCCAAAGCTTCCTCATGCACTATCAGTAGCTGGTTGCTTCAAATGAAACCCGCAAGAATTCAGTAATGTGATGATCATATGTGTTACCATAGGGAAGTTTAGGAATGATGCAATTTTTGTTGATCACAATCCTAAGCCAACTGTTATGTTGGGTGGTATGCACACGTGAGCACATTAATCCATTAGAAGAAGTGACAAATCCCCTTTTGAGGCTAATTCTTGTCCCTTGTAGGACATTAATTCATTATCACCATTATGAGAACCTTAATTAAAAAGTGCCTTTTCTAGTGAGCAATAATGTTGATTACCTAAACCCCTTGCATCATATATTCCCAATGTCATGGTGTCAAAGAGGGAGTGAGAGAATGAATCATTGGGGGGCATAGAAATAAAGAAATATGAGATTTTGTGTATATACATTAAGTAGGTGAAAGGATTTTATCATGAAGAGGGCCATCTTTCCTTTGAAGGGGGGCTAGGTAGACATATAAACAAGACTGCCACCATGGAAATGGCTCCAAAACCAACGTCTTTATAGGGTTTCCATCTAGCACAATTAAAACAAGCAATCTAGTTTCAAAATATCTATTAATATCATTGTGTCCATCAAGATGAAAGAGAGTACTTAGTTGTATGAGACATCTACCTATGTAATGGCCCATGAAGTCTCTTTCCTGGTTCAGTTTGTAAGCTGGCATCTTCTCGTTGACTTAGAACTTATATTGTTATCCCAACATCACTGATTCCGATGTAATTTAAATTCCTACTTCCTGTAAGCATACAAAAGAGTAATCAAATCATCATTGGAATAGAAGGGATGCATTTTTTTCTATAAACAAATACATTCCAACACTCCAACTAGTGATAAATTGATGAAGTTAAATTTACAACTGTTCTTTAGATTAGAGTAGAGAAGAGGCATACAACCCAACAAGGAGCTCATTGGTCATCATTCTACAAAAAACACATAACACAACTCAAAATGAACTTTAGGACTTTCACTAACTTAAAAAATTTCTAAAGCAAGGTCAACATGACATTCGAGTATTACTGTTAACAACAGTAGAAAAAGGTATGCCCCAATTGCTGTCCAAATCAGTACACTACTATTCAAGCTGCCATTCAGGATACGAGTGCAAAGAATAAAGCTGTAATAGGTTGTATTATAGCTATTGTGCAGTGTATGCATTCCATATCACCAAAAACTTATCACTTGTACTCAATAGTTTGTGTTGAAGTCAAATGGTTTTGACCATTCAAATGTGCATTAATGGACAAATACTCTTCAAAGGGTGAAGTCAAACGTGTTTATGGTTTTGGATGCTCTTATGGTACTATGAAGCTTCAATAAATGGCTAACAAATTTGCAGTTACAAAGAGGTCAAGTTCTCACTGAACAACCTAGTTCTATATTTGACGCTCATAGTATAGTGGAGTCAATTTTTTTAATCTAATTAATAAGGCTCACAAAGGAAGTTTTTAGAATTATCGATAAAGACATGCACTACTGGTTACTAGAGGAGATACATATACAACAGTGTGGAAGATGAAGACAGGACCAGAGTTCTAAATATAACCCCTTCCCAAACCAATATAATTAACTGTATAGGTATTTGTCCCTGAACGGATGTTATAAAATCAAAAGTTCTTACTGTTTGGACTCTTTAAGACACATATATACTTGGACTTCCATGAATACAACTCAAATGATTGTTGTCTAAGCCCAAACCGGGAATCTTAACCTTCAATTCAACAATCAAATAGTTTGGTATTATGTATTAATTCAGCTATAAACTATACAAAGGCATATAAAGCAACATCCATGTGCATGCCCTTTTTGGGACCTTAAACAGACCTGAAAAAATAAGAAACGCAGAAAATGATACAAACAATCAACATAGGAAGCCTAATGTAAACAGAAAGCATGTGCTTTGACTTCATTGCCACCTTGATGCCTTTTTTGTGCATTCCTAATTAGTATAATGGACATTAGTGTTCTTTTCTTGTGTCAAGAAGGGCACTAAAATTGATGTTGGGGAAGCAGAGTCAACAACCTGATGTGTTAGTTATAGATGTGTATTTGCCTAAATGATAGTGAATATCAACTGTATACCAAGTAAGCATCTGACCAAGAATAAATTTCAAATTAATCTTTCAGCAAATGAACATACAATAGTTACATATCTCAGGAAAAATTACTACTCCCTAGCGTTGAGATTACTTTTGTGGTATTGGAACCCCTAACAACAGTTGCAGAGGATTATTTACAGGGTCTCATGGAGTTAGAACTCTGGATGCTTTAATCCATGGTATTGTTCCTGGGTCCATTGAGTCTGACTTTAGAAAGCTAGGCCCTTGAGTGAATTGACTGAGCAGAGACAAGTTGGGCCTAATTGTGGTCTATGTGGTGCAAAAGCAGGTTAGTTTAATGTCGATTTGGCCTCAACAAATTGTTCTACATGACTAAAGGATGAAAGGAAATAACATTAAGTTCCTTCCATATCAACCAAATTAGAAAAAAGATAGTTAGAATTTTGCAATAGTAGAGATAATAACATGTATACTGTAGTGAAGACATCTATAACCAGTTACTTGAGGAAAGTTAGACCTACATATCATTTATAGTACATTTTAAAGAAAAAATAATTAGAACAAGCAGATCAAAGATCACCAAAAAATTTCCAAGCTCTGAGAATATGACATACCATCCCATCCTTGTCACTCTTGATAAAAGTCCCAATTTCTTAAAGGATTAGCTTCAAATCTTCAGGAGGGCTCAACTGAAGTCCAGGTTTGTAGCTAATTTTTCATGAACCACCCATGGAGCACTTTGTATAGTGGACTCCTTTATAAATGATTTGAGTACATGTCTTCTGATAGGAAACCTTTTATACATAAGAGAATTTGCATCAAGCATTGAGGTTTCTGTGACATTTTTCTTGCAATCAAGCCATCCAATCTCATAAAGAACCTTTTTGGAACCCTTCATTAATTTTAAGATTTTTCACTGATACATAGAGTCGTCTTTTTCCCCAGTAGCTTGCAGTTTGCTATAAATTGCATTTACAAGATCATTCAACCCGAGTGTACCTACAAAATATGCAATTATTTTAAAAAAGATCTAATAGCATAAAAGTCAATTAAGGTCCTCGAAAAGAAGATAGCAAACTCTATAAACTTCAAGTGTTCCATAGGTATAGTGTTGGAGTTGTAATGTTATCAAAAAGCAAGCATCAAAGTAGCATCCTAGAGCAGAATATCTCAGAATATCTATAGGTATCTACAAAAATAGGCATGCTCTAAAGAACCAAATAAGAATTTGAGTCTCTCAAATGTATTCATGAGACAAGACTCAACTCCTTTGTAGTTGTTGCACTCTATCAGGCTAGTCTAGCATCTTCCTGACCATTAGTCTCAGATCTCCAAGGTTACTGCCACAAGCATTATGCTAGCAGCATGACAACCTAACATCTCATCTTGTGCAGCTTCAAAGCACTTGTAACCATGGTCAATGGGGTATAGAGTCCACTGAGGGATGATGGTACAACACCCACGAGTATCCATGATACCTCCTTCAGATCCTTCTTTGGGGTGGGTGAGGTGTGAGGTGAGGGAGGCTTTTACAAAGGGTTCTCAATCAAAGTGGGGCGAGGAGGGTACACAGTTGGTGTCATTGAAGATGTATGAAGAATGAGGTTATGGAAAATAATAACTATGCTTGGGATTGGGTCATCGTTAAGTCATGGAATGTAGTAGAGGACAAATATAGTTTGAAATCATGTACGAGAGACATAAAACTAGTCTTGATGTGCCACTAACCAGATAGCAATGGATACCGTTGAGAAGGAGATTTCCTACTTTGGGAGACAATTTACAGTACTCCTTAATGAATGTAGCGACATCCAAGTACAATGTGTCAGTACTAGTTATTTTGCTTAATGGTATTCTATTAGTCATCCATGTAAACAAGTTTAGAAACCATTCAGAGTATTCAACAAGTCTTGTAGTGAAATTATGTTTGAACAAGTCTACAGATCATTTGGTGTATTTGACAAGTGCATGAGGTAAACTTGTTGGAAAGAAAGCAATTGGAGGAGGATATTAGAGTAATTGAAATGGAACAAGGTAATGCAAAGAAGGATATCATAACAAAATATCATAAAAAATGACTTATTCTGACTCAGATTAATAATATCATTTCTAGTCTTATTTGAAATAGGGTACAAGCTTAGGGAGATCAGAAGCTAATACCTTCCTAGTTACTAGAAAGAGCATGTTCTTGGGAAAGTATGTTGGATACATATGTGAGGGAATGGCTTAGACGTAGGCTTCCATACTCACTACACCTTGCCACTTGCTCCAACATGACCTCTAGTAAGCACTGGATAGTAAAATACATGTAGGTTGTTGCTTAAAGAAAGTAACCACTAAAACATATATCTAGACTGCACATAGTTGAGCTCCCTGTTTATCAACCAAAAAGGAATTTTCTAGCACACTAGAAGATCCACATATGATACACCAAAATCAGTCACTAAGGAGAAAGAATTCAAGTATTTTGAAAAGAAAGTGGCGTTAAATGGTGAAGGAAAAAGAATAGAGAAGCACTTAGTTGACTGGAAATTGATGTAAATAATTTGATGAAAAGGATTGTTGCTTGGGTCCTAGATTCCACTGGACGGATTGCAATCCTCAATTTTAGAATTCACTTTTTCCTAAGAGGGATGAAGGGAATCAAAAAAAGTTTCTCAACCCATTGTTGCCATTTCAAGTGATCCCTTTCCACTATCACATTGTGAGCAACTGTCATTCACATATCGACTGTTGTGGCATATTCAATGCATTACAAAATGAATATTGTAGGCTTACCCCATGGAAAGATATTATTGTTCAGATGGTTTAGCATAACCTGAATATTGAAATCAGGCATGTCCATCACCATGAAAATTAGGTTGCTAACACACTGGCGAGGATGCATTTCAAAACAATCAGAGGTGTAGTTATGCTCTACTTCCTACTAGAGTAGCGAGCTTAGTGAGTAGTTTCCATTCTTGTAATGTCCAGGCATGATTTGCCTTTGTTTAGTGCCTGCAAAGAGAAAGGTTTGGTGAGTACACTACCTCCTGACTCCCATCGGAAAAAATACAAGGGATTAGCATACATAATCTGTTAAATCCTTTTCAAAATTGATACAAGGGAAATGGTTGAGATTTCAAATAAAACGAGCATGTTTGTTGCTACTTACAGATAAACTCATAAATATACATCAGAGTGCATATTTTGAAATCAAATTAAAAAGCCTTCATAGTGGGAACAAAGTAACTACTCCTAATAAAGTTGGAGGACTTAGAATTAGAAAAATAAGAGGATAAAATGTCTTGCTCCTACTGAATGCATTTTTGAACTTCATCATTCAGAGAAATGCTCAATAGTGCAAGGTCCTGGAAGTTATATATGGAAGTAATCCTTTATTTCTCATTTATCAGGTATGATACAAAGTCAAGGGAGATCTATAGCTCGATAAGCTCACTGCTAGGATACATGTATCAGCTAGATCACTATAACACAACAACTTACTATTAAATGTGAAATTCAAAATCCCCTTTTTTATGATCATTTAGGTCAACGAGGTGAAAAAAATATTTCCAACTTAATATTAAATGTGAAATTCAAAATCCATTTTTTTATGATCATTAAGGTCAATGAGGTGAAAACCAAAGTATGGATTATTTTGAGTACTTTAGCAAAATTTCCTCTTACTTATCTCTAATACTAGGGTGTCATCACCAAATTCACTATCACTTTAATTGCAACATTGACATGATCCCTAAAAGGTGGCATCTCCAACAAGAAAATAATCTTGTGCTTAATATGCTATATTTTAGGTAGAAATTTCTACGCATCTGAATACCATAATTCATCATTGGCAATGCTAAATGAATGAATTTTAGAATGAATATGATAACATAATTAGGATTCAGGAACCATAATTCATCATTGGCAATGCTAAATGCATGAATTTTAGAATGAATATGATAACATAATTAGGATTCAGGAACCAACTGTCACTATCTTGAAACTACATTGATAAGACAGACGTATGAGGTGAACAGTAGACACTCTAAACATTTCACTACCTAGTCAATGTAACAGTCATAAAATTAATGGGTGAAAATCAAGATCACTTCAGTTTGTAAACTTCAAAGCATTGTTTTTCTGTTAGGGAGTCAACATTATGCAACATCAAAATGACAAAATCAAGTTTTGTCCTATGTTTCACAGAGATTTAGTTTGTAAATAAGAGGAAGGGGGGTCCTTGGCTACCACACAAGCTGTACAAGTACCATTAAGATATATATATATATATATATATATATATATATATATATATATATATATATAACTGGGGTGTTGGACAATGGAGAAAAGTCAAAGGAAAGTAATTTAGTTCTGTGAAATACCAAGCATCAAATTAGACCAATAATACATGTAGTTTACTCAATTTTGAGTTGGTGTTGGTCACAGACTCCTCAAGAAGTGGACCAAGGATTGGGACTGTCAACATGTCCTTTTTGGCTTCCCAAACTTGTCATCACATCAAAACCTTTGACTAGAACTGTCCATGTTGACAGCTTAGTTAGGATACAATTGAAAGAGAATGAACAATCATACAAATGAAATATCATTTATTAAGAATGTAAGCATAATTGTGTTGAGAAAAGCATGGTGCATTCTGATTGCCCTTTCTTCCCAAAAGGCCAAGGCATGATAGAAAAATTACTACTACACATTCCTACTACACATTAACATAACAATTACTCAGTAGCATTGATCCCCTTTTCACAAGATAAAATGATTAAGAAAAATTAAAGTAAGATTCATCACCAAAAGCAGAGGACTAGTAGCAGCAACTAATACTAACATGAAGAAATCACTACATGCAACTATGATTCTTGAGACCAGAAACTCCCAGCTGCATACAAGAAATATTAGCAACGTTAGAGATGTACAACTTCAAGATTCAAGAAGATGTTATTTTGAATGTGCCTAGGTAGACCAGACACCAACTAATTTTAAATCTATATAACTAAAGGAAAATGGCAGAACAATGCATGCTCATTGGGTTATTATAGGTATAAGGTAAAAATGTTACTGAATAGGCACATCATGCAGTATACTCTTGGATGTATCCATTCCAAATGCTTTGAGACCAACAGTAACCTGGTGCAAATTCAAACAAAATTTCAAATATTCTTTCAGATTTACTTTCTCATGTATCTATATAATTAACAAAGACAACACTTGCATGAGAAGGTGATAATGATATAATGTAGTTACCCCAACCGTGAAAGGGGTTGAACTTCTCAAGTATGAAGGAAGAACCCTCTCAGTCTTTTTGATAAGATCACTAAGTAAAATTGCAGCATTCTTTGTAAGAAATAAGATTGCAGATCATGGAAATCATTCACTTAGCTCATTCAAATGAAACATAGCATTCTACGATCAAGAAGAGCACAAAACAAAACAAAAATCCAAAGTACATGCAATTTGAGACCTTTAAATCATACACCCGTCCATTTTCAGTTCCATCCAAGCATTCTAGCAACAAGTTAGCAATCTGAAGAATGAACAACTTGTTTCCAAAAGCAGCTTAAACCCATAACCAAGCAACCAGTTGTCTAAATCTGATTAACAGAAGCTAATGCATTACAATTATATCCAACTCTTAACTAAACATTCTCCAAACTTTGTTCGAGACCACATTAATTTCCTTAGAAACAACTTTATTTCTCAAATTCCACACATGATAGAACAGTAGTTGAGTTATGGCATGGTGAATCTTGCACAACACTGACTTACCAGATTTAACAAGAGGATAGAACGGGCTAGAGAGGGGAGAGCGGTCAATATCCCATCAATGTAAGGACACTCTATGTATATAGGAAGGAACCAACCTACCTCCAAAAATCCATTCTTGATAGAATTTCCATGTACAAACCAGACAGTACCAAGATATAGTAATTGTATGGAGACCACCTTGCAAATATATCAGTGAAAACTATTGGAGGCATGTTAGATATCCCAAATATTGATGGTTGCCTATCTGGTTGAGATTTTGGTGCAACGTAATTTGTTACCAACTAGTGGACAATCTGGAGGTGATGCAATGATGATATGTTCATTGAAAGGGAACCAAGAGTTGAGTATAAATTAAATGGGTTAAGAACCTGATCACTGAATACACAAACCATAATCATCAGGTTGACGACAAAGACAAATCAAAATAGGGTGATCACTGAATACACAAACCATAAAACCAAGATCGTTGCAATCAAAAAGTGCCATCCGCATAACTTCCAGAAATAGTAGAAAATTTGAAAGCTACTCAGATCAAGAAGTAAGAAGGCTTCCAGAATCTATTCATAAGCAACCAATTGAGCATCGAACATGACAGAAGTAACTTCTTTAAAAGACCAACTAAATAAGATTTTTTCCTTTGAATTTAAAATCAAGACAATGAAATAATGAATGGTACTACAATATGTGTGACATCCACATTTATTGAAAACCAACTAAATATAATAAAGAATGGTTGACTTCTACTTTTACTAAATCCTATCAATTCATAGGATATGTGAATCGCTATATTGATCAAAGGACTGCTACCCTTAGTTTCCACGTCTCCAAATGGTTCACCTATAATGATGAAGAAATAGTTAAGAAGTGCACTTCTAGTATTGAGATTAATTTATAAAATATTACCTGACAATGAGTAATTTCTTTTTCCAAGCTATCACTGTCCCAATTACATCCTAAATGACTTGGTGTTGACCAAAAGGCCTAATCAACTGCTCTTGATGTTGGATTGGTACAGTAATGGACACGTCAGCAAATGAGGACCCCAACAGTGCACCTCCTATGACATATGTTGGACTTGTAGAAGTAACATGTCCTTATGATACAATTGATTTCCCATCCTCAAAACTTAGCAAGGAAACAACCTTTAAATATACAAAGACTGTGTCAAACATTATTTATACTTAAAAATCAGATTGAAAAAATTAATCAATAAATGTTTGGATATAATAACCTATCCTTCGGTAATGGGTGTTTCACTACTCGATTGATTTGGTCTGTGTAGTCTTTCATTGGTGGTCCTTGTGATATTCTACAAAATAAATACTTTACTATAAGAAAATCAATTTTATTATGTAATCACATTATAAGAATTTGAAGATTTACCTCATTCAGCTGAAACGAATCACTCAGGTTGGAATTTCTCAGCATCATAGCTTCAAGATTTTCAAAAAATTTCTTCATTTCTAACAACTCCTTTTGTTGAGCCTCGTATATCTGGGTATGAGCATCAACAACCACTTCTAAGTCTTTGATTTTATTTTCATATACATTATGAGACACATGAATTGCATGTTTCACAGGAATCTTCTTTAGGCCCAAAATATGATCAAATATCTCGTCTTCATCGAGATTTTCATCAAGACTTGCAAGTGTTGCATTCAACTTGTCTTACATACAATATTAATGAGAATATTTTCATTAAACAAAAAATAAATTTGTTAAATGATTGCTTACAATCAATTCTGCAGATTTTGCATCCACAGCAGTACCGTCCTTCTTCAAATGGGTGGCTTTAAACAAGTCTAATCTGCTAAAATTGCCACCATTTTTCTTTTCTAGTAACTATTTGTAACAGTAGTAGCATATATGAGCATATTAGTATGAAAGTGTAACGCACATTTCAACCAGAAGATAACTCACATTAGCCTTCACACAAGCATACAACGTTGATCCCGATGTATGTCTCGTCATTATGAACTTTCTGCTCATAATGTTTTTAGCACTCCTTAACTACATACAATGAATTATTATATAATTATATACAATATACACTACTAAATTCTACAAAATTAAGGAATAAATTGTGTTACCTTTCCATCGTCAGAATCCCAAAAATTCACAAGCAATTTCCATTGATCGAGATCAACACGGGAGGAGCAATCATTAATTCGGTCAGAATTTTCTTTGTGCTGCATATAGTGGTTTTTTTTATATCCGCTTTGAAGTTTCTCCAACAATCCCTCACCGTTTGCAAAATTGAATTCTTCCCCTTTATGTCGATAACAAACTTTGTCTGTAACAAAAGAATAATTTTTAAATAAAAAATTCACAACATTGTGTTATATCTCTAAGACTAGAATTACCTCCACATAATTCCATATAGCGGTTTTGTTTTCTACAAGTACTTGTCGCCAATCAAGATAGTTTAATGGTACAAGATCAGAATTTCTAGCAATAGTTCCCAAAAAGGAAGACATGTCATTCTGATGTGGTCCTATTGGATCTCCATTCTCATCCAAAGTAATTGACAGTTTTTATCCCTTGTCTTACCCCATAATCAGATACACTTAGAATAGCCCCTTGTTTTTTTATTTGTAGCTCCCCCTACAAAATCATGAATATGATGCAAGCATTTATAAGGATATACATATTATACATATATAAATAAGTAATAGTTTGTGGAAAATGTAATGCATCTTAGTTCTAAATTTTCTTACCTTCACTCTGCCCAGGATCAACAGTAGGAGAATCAACAACCGAATGTTGATCATTATCTAATTTAACAATTTCAACCTCTTGATTGTTACTGACATCATTTACCAAACATTGCATACTTGCTCCTACAGACACTCCTGGATGACTTCTTTTTTCTAAGTGTCTTTTAGAATGACTTCCTTCTCTAGCATTATTTGAGTTTGCCACCACATGACTTTTACCAACGGTACCAACTCCATCATTTGACAAAGAGAGATTTTTTTTTCTTTTGCAAGGTTCAAAGAAGAACTTCTGTTGTTGTTTGTAGATGATCCCGCCACGGTTTTACTGTTTCTAAGTCCTTCTTTTGCATTTGAACACCCCCAATCAACATTTATCGAACCAAGATACCCTCCTTTTGGTCTTTTGGAAATACCTGCAACTAAAATGATGATATGAGAGGTTCTAAGAAAGATATTAAATGATGTAATTTTTTAATTTACCTATCATACTGCCATGAGTTAATCCTTCATTGCACACATCGTCAATAAGTGGAGACAATAGCTGACTGTGTCTTTTCATTCTCCTAAAAAGACATTTGATACCAAAAATACATACATTCTCTAATTGTGTTCCTCAAATAAAATTAAAAATTTCAATAATATTTATATGTTTCTGATTAAGCCAACATCCAACAAGCAAACTCATTAAGCAGATTAACCCAAAAGAAAAAAATTGTGCAACAAATGTATTATCATGTAAAAGAATAAATGACCATTTTAGAAATAAAAGAATAACATGATGTTTCCACTATTTGACCCAACTAATAAAATAAAAAGAGTTACATAAGATCAATGATGGGGATCATGACCCCCTTCATAAAAGTTCACACCCTCCATGTCTTCTCTAACTAAATTAAAGTCATCACAAACGTCACTTAAGATGTCTTCCAAATCACTTGGAGATTTATCTTCAGATAAGTAGGTTCCATCCATGAAATTATCATGAAGCTTCTCCTCCATGTCATGTGTATCATGAGGAATAGTGTGCACAACAAAGATCCAATTTTTTTGATTTATGTCTTTCATATAAACACTTGTTGTGCTTGGGAGGCCAATGCAAATGGACTAGGTACAACAATATGTTTTAAATTGACCATTGTGAAGTCATTTTCAGATTATTTGATGCCTCTGTTTGCATTGACCTAGTCACATTTGAACAATACAACTTTAAGTTGCACATAATAACTGATCTTGAAAATGTCCCTTAACACCCCGTAGTATGTAACTTGACCCATTATAGGATTTTTGTCCTTGGAACTAGAAAAACTTTCTATCTGAGCATTCAGCATAATTCCACTATTTTGTGTTTTTCTGCCGCATTCTTGATCCTTGGTGCGAAATCTATAACTATTTGTTACATATCCCACATATTGCATCGTCATTTGTTGCGGTCCTCGAGCCAACACTAAAAGGTTTGGTGACACAGTTGTCGACTTTGCCTTCTCCTCAATATGAAAATATTATGAATTTTATTATTTATATATTTTTGTTATCATGCTAATGGAAATAACTTATTTAAACTTACATGTTTCTTAAACCATTCATTGCAACTGTTCATATGAAGATTACTGATTTCCCATTGTCGTGCACGTGGATTGATTTTCTTCAAGTATCAGATGTGCTCCCTATTAACAAACACGTGTGACACACCTAGACATAAATATGAAATTACATAATGAAAAGTAAACAACGATCTTACTTCACGTATGCATCAACTACATCACAGTTGGCTAAAATATATTGATGCACAACTTTAAGCATTGTGCTATCAAGCGTAATAGGAGTCTTCTTTCCTAAACGATGCCCTTTATGAAAGAATATAGACCACTCTTCATCATTATCCATATCTTTATCTTCCACATCATTTCTAGACAATTTAGTGAACCTTGTCTCAACTCCTGAGAGATATCTCGAATAGAATGTTAAGCATTCGTCTGCCAAGTAACCTTCTGCTATAGAAGCTTCTGGAGCAGCTTTATTTCGCACATATCTTTTTAAAGTTTGTAAGTGTCTACAATAATAAGAAGAAAAGACTTTGTTAGAACTTCACATACGATCGGATGCAAAGTCTGAATAAATTTAATTGTTAGAAAGATTACCTCTCTACGGGGTACATCCAACAATAGAATATCGGTCTAACTATCTTCACTTCTCGTGGAAGATGAATGACCACATGCTCCATCACATCAAAGAATGATGGTGGGAGAATCTTCTCTAGGTTATAAAGAGTCACTGATATTCTGGATTCCAACTTCTTAAAAGTATTTGGATTTATGACCTTAGAGCATAAGTCTTTAAAAATCTTGTACAACTCAATTACAATATATCTAATATTTTTGTTGGGCAATGCTACTTGTAAAGCTAATGGGAGAAACTGTTGCATCAATACATGATAATCATGACTCTTCAATGCCATCAAATTTCTTTCTTTGACGTGTGCATTTCTAGCTATATTAGAAGAATACCCATCAGGAACTCGAGAAGATTTCAACAGCTTATATAATGATTCTTTTTCCTCCTTCTTCAAAGTAAAACATGAAGGTGGGATAATATTTTTATTTCTATCCTTAATAATGTGGTCTATACCTTATGCCCATCTCTTTGAGGTCATATCGAGAATTTTCAGTGTCCTTTGACTTATGCATTCCTAGCAGTGTGTGAATCAAACTCTCACATACATTCTTTTCTATGTATATCACATCAAGATTATGACGTATAAGGTTAGGCTTCCAGTATGTCAACTTAAAAAATATACTTCGCTTTCTCCAGTTATATAGTAAATTATCGACATTTCTAGTTTGATATAGACCTTGACTTCCAGACAACATCTTAGGAGCACTTCTAAATTCTTCTTTTCTATCAAATGATGAAGCATCTTAACGAAATTTATGATCCATTGGGAGGAACCTCCTGTGACCCATGAAACATGCTTTCTTACTATATTGTAGAGCACACATCTTTGTTGCAGAAAGGACATGCAAGATACCCACTAGTTAGCCAACCAGATAGATAACCATATGCAGGAAAGTCACTTATTGTTCACAGTAAGGCAGCATGCAACTTTAATACCTCTTTACGATTAGCATCATAAGTATCGACACCAGCTTCCCACATTTCTTTTAACTCCTCAATCAACGGTTGTAGGTAGACATCTATGTCCATTCCTGGTTGAGTTGGACCAAGAATAATCATCGACAAGATAAAATTGGGAGACTTCATGTACAATCATGGTGGCAAGTCGTGCGGAATTAATACGATGGGACAAATGCTATATGATAGACTCATGACGCCAAAGGGATTAAATCCATCAGAAGTTAATCTAAGGTGAACATTGTGAGAATTAGAAGCAAACCCAGCATGCATATTATCAAACGTCTTCCATGCTGGAGAATCTGCTGGATGTCGAAGAATCCCATCCTTGGTATGACTTTCATCATGGCACCACATTACGAGTGACAGTTTCGAACACATGAACAATCTCTTCAACCTAAGAGTTAAGGGAAAGTAGTGCAGGACTTTACAAGGAACTCCTTTCTTGTTTGTATGAATGTTTTCTACACCAGCTTCATCAATTTTGATTTCTTTATATCTAGAAGCACCACATTTTGGACATGAAGTCTTATATGCAAAATCCTATTGATACAAAATGTAGTTATTTTTGCAAGCATCGATTTTATCATAGTCAAGTCCAAGGTCCCTGATTATTTTTCTGAATTCATAATAAGAGCCGGGAAACATCTCACCTTCTGGAAGCAATTCCTTCAAAAGCTCAAGCATCTCAGAAAATGACTTATTACTCCAATTATTAACACATTTTATGTGAAAGAACCTCACAACAGTGTACAATTTAGAGTACTTCTTACTTCCAGGGTACAATTCATGTGCAACAATCTCTAACAGTTTATAAAATTGCTCAGTTTTCGCATCATAAACAAATACAAATCGATGGTCGTCTTCTTCCATATTTTCTCCATCATGTGATACTCTATACGCATCATGCAACATGTCTCTCATATCATCTTTGAACGTGTCATTTTGTATTTGTGAATCCTCAGAGCTATCAAATGAACCCTCACCATGAAAAATCCAATTTGTGTAGGTGGTCAAGAATCCATTCCATAACAAAGATTCAGTTGCGACTTGCTGATTCTGTCTGTGCACATTTAAGCATTGCTTACAAGGACATAAGATAGTCCCATCCCTGCTGGATTTTGCAAATGTGTGCTCTATAAATTTAACCACCCCAAGTAAATATGGCGTGCTTGTTCCATGTTCCTCATGGATCCAACTTTTATCTATCATAATGACCTATGTCAATAAAAACAAAAAACATATATATATATATATATTAGAAAAATGTTATATACTATAGTTTCCATACAGTAGAATTAAAATGTAGTCCCTAACTTAGTCTTGATGTTAGAAAAAACAAGACATGCTTGTATGTTGGGTACTTAGCTTGATTTGGGGTGCCTCCACAGCCTAAGTGGGCATGTGGGTCTTGTACTCCTTTTTTCTTTTTTTGTATTTTTTTCCTTGAAAAATATTGAGTTCTTTTCAATAAAAAGAAAACTTCCAGCTTTGAACTTACTCCGTCAAAGGTTCTAATAGTATATTGATTTATAAATTTAAATGTTTGGTTGGTACAATGTTAAGTAACGATCTAGGTAGATATGAAATATATATTTTTAGATTCATGAATTTTGCCTCTATGTTTTCATGTCAATGAATTGTGTATAAAGAGAAAACATATGATTCTACAGTTGCAGATTAACATATTACAAATTTAAAAATATTTTAAATCACATATCAAATAAAAACAACACCCTTTTGGAGACGAGACGATCAACGGTAAGGTGATGAGTTTCAAGCGGAGGGCCTTCCAGCAGTGAGGCAGGTGGCGGTCGTCTGGCGAAGGGTGGACACAATCAAGCGGGAGCGGATGGTGGCTTCTCAAAGATGAGACATGAGGTAGGGGATCTCCTCATTTCCTTCCTGGAGATGAACATGGGCTTCAGGCTCAAGGCCTTCCAGTAGCCAGGCGGCTATCGACCGTCTGGTTTGGGCAGACGGTGGCTGGGGGAGGGGGCACACAGAGCAGGCGTCATCGTTGTTCGTTGGCGAGTCGGGCTGTGAGCAGGTAGAGACAATGTGTCATTCATTGGCCGGTCGGACTGTGAGCAGGCGGAGACATTGCATCGTTCGTTGGCCAATTAGGGTGTGAGTAGACAGAGATGGTGTGCTGTCCATTCCTGTTCGATCGGGTGAGGGAGACCCAGTCGCTTGGCTTGGGCAGACAATAGTTGGGGTGGGAGGAGGCAGACGGAGGTCGGCGTGTGAGGGGGCAGACGGCGGCCAGTGTGGGAGGGGGCAGACAGCTTTGAAGAAGACAACAACAGCTCTGAGAAGAGAGCAGGAGCGGAGGGCGCACGATCGACTGACGGCATATTGGGAGAGTCGTGCGTGAGGTCGGGGGCCGCGGGGGGGTGTTTAACCGTCTCTACACTGAGATAATAGGGGGACTATCTCCTTACATTATTTTTAATACAATTAAATTTGTAGCTACATCTTATTTATTGAGGTGGCTACAATCATTTACCTTACACAAATATGTTTTATAAGTAAAAATATCTCTCGCTACATATATATTAAATGTAACTGAAGCAATCATAGCTAAATCATCATTTTTTCATAGTGAACCATAGTTAATTATTAGATGATCAGAAAGATACATATATATATATATAGGTTGTCATAACCAGGAAAATGTGTATACTTTAATGAGATGGTTTTCAAGGCATGATTTTGAGTTCAAATAAGGTCATGTTAATGGTATATGAGTTTAATGAGTTAGATATAACCCCATTGCATATATATTATAGGTAGGTGTTTGAAGGCTTGACCCTGACTTTAGGAGAATTTAGGAATATTTGTTTATCTTTTAGGGATGTACTCCATCCCAATTTATTTGGGCATTTTGTAACTAGATCCTAATTTGTTAATTTAAGGCATAATTCTATTACCACTCCTATTTTTGAATATCATTCAACTCCTTCTTTGAATATTGAATATTATGTATGAAACTTTCCATTATTGATTATTGGATTCATAATTCCTTTTTATATGAGTCACATGACTCCATCCCTTGTTTCTTGAATCACTACAACAAATATACCCATTAGTGACTTTTGGCCAATGCATGTAAAAGTATAAATAAAACTCAAAGTATTTCATCGCATTTGGTGACACGTAAGAGAATGACTTTGGTACCAATGTTACTAGATAGATAGTGGCATAAGTTGTAAATGCCACTAAACATTTGGTTTTAGTGAATTTAAAAAAATGCCACTATAACATCAATTGGATTTTAAATATGCCACTATAACATCAATTATATTTTATATAAATGCCACTATTGTGTATTAGGATGTTGTGTGAAATTTTTCATGTTGTGTATAATGGAATATATAAAAATGCCACTATAATGGCATTAGTAGTGTATATGATGCCATTTTCATGGCTTATTATGGTTTATTTTTCAGTTCATGACCTACATTTCTAAATGAAAGTCGTCTGCAATTTGAACTCACATTTACAAAAGTATATATATTGTTAATATCAATCTTTTTATATATAATAAAAATAAAATTACATGGGGATGATATATTACCTTTCTTATTTTATTATATATAACAGATACATGAGACACACTCTTTCATACATGTATACAAGTTTCTACATCCTTTGACCATCTCTTCCTTGATTTTAATATAGGTCAACTAGATGTTCTTAGATTTTTATGATGTAATTGAGTGTTGAATTGACATTAAGAAGTTGAGCATGGTGAGAATTCATCTTCACAAATCCTACTTTGTAAATCTTCAAGAACGTGGTCTTCTTCTCAATCTCCTTACTAGAACACTTTTCTATCTTATTTGAAGTTCTCAATGAACTTGACAGCTATTGATCAAGGACTAGTGCATATCCATTTCCTATCTATCTAGGGTAGTTCATGATGACAACATGGGTGGTGAAGTTGTCCATTTCCTCCATTGGGTCATCCTTGTAGTTGGAACAACGCATCCACACTTGAGATCCATGATGACAACATTCTTCATAGTAAAGCGACACATAAAAATATTCAATTAAATGACAAAGGATAGGTAACTAAAACCAATTATAATTACGTATCAAAATACATTTTAGAAAATAGAACAAAAACCAAATGCAATAGAGTACCATGAAGTATCATGTAAATATGTAATCTAACTAATATTTGGTTGGCATTTCAATTGACAGATGATAATTACATTTCTACTAGTAAAACCAAATCCATAGGTAAGAAAAGAATAGGAATTCGGAAATATACCTCTCTAAGAAGAAAACGAAAGTCAAAAGCTCATCCCCTTTTTTATTCTCATGATTTTGAATAGCCCAAAAACACACAAAAAAAGATAGAATACAGATAGAAAGGTGAATATAATTAGAACATACTCTAATAAAGTGGTTTCCATAACTCAAGTGATATTCAAACTAACTTAAATCACCCAGAAGACAAATGTACCTAAGCATCATTCAAATAGTCTAGGACCAAACTAATTGTCTTATTGAGGCCATTTATCACCTTCATAAGGACACCCTCAACAATTTGATTTCCTAAATTTCTTATATAAACAATACAATATGCCTTAAGAGAGAGGCAATTATGAGACTAGAAAGAAAGTAGATGAAGTCACAATGGCAATAAATAAATGTAAGTAAATAAATACACAAACAAACATAATCTTAAATATATCCTTCATGGTTCTCTGATCTAGTTTTATGAACATATCAAATCGATGATACCAAGAAATGAGTGAATCACCATACGTCTAAAACAGGAAATAATGATAGAAGAAAATTTTAATAAGATCATCTCAACAACTAATTAAGTTTTTTGTCTTTATCAAATAAATCACTTGAAATTAGTTTGATAATTTTATTCATAAATGAGAATCGATCCAAGTATATGAGATATAAATGAGGTGATTAACATGAATGAACATAAATGATTCAAGGTAGAGGAACCTTGAATATTTCAAAATAAAATGACTATATTTTTCTAGAAGTAGGTTTATACTCTTGCAATTGATACTAAAATATTGTATTGCATGACGTTATCATCGAGGACACTTTGGAAAGGCCACTTGACAATATGAGAGTAAACATGACAATACCCAAGATGAAATTGACATGGAAAGTAGAGTTCTTTCACTAGGCCAATGACCCAACAACTGAGTAGCTCCACCACCTTAGACCTGTGAGAATTGTGAGCCAAACAATACTTGAAGATTGAGACGTCTATATATATATATATATTTAGATAGAAGATAAATCACTTACACATGTTGTTATTAGTGGTAAATGATCCAAGATAGTTTCATAATCCTTCCATTGAATGTGAAACAACAAGATGGCTATAAATGAAAAGGATATACATCTTGAATTTTCTACTGTGACTTGAGTTCATCAAATAAGAGTTTCGTAGATGAAAAGTGAAAATGTGACTGGAAGTATGATGTTTTCTACATTTTTCTTGTAGTGTAACAGATCATATATTGCTCACATTGACAAAAAAATCTTCTTTTCCTAATGGTTATGGATTATTCTTTATCTCCATGATAACATTAGAATGTATGATTCCTTTGTATTTGTAGCTTGCATCTAATTGTTTAGCAATCATGTGATGAGTATATTTATACCCATATTTGCATAGTTTGTTTCAATTTCCTAGTTTTAATTTTATATTCACTTAAACGCAATTATCTCCTCTTTCTTGGACTTTAATGCACTTTGTATGTTTTTTAATGCAAAATTAGTCAAAAATATACATAAATGCCTAGATGGATGATCAAGCCCTCAGGATGCTATGCCTTGAGGGAAGGAAGGCCCCAGAAGCTTTCCTTTGTTCACCCTCCAACCACCTAGTCAAGCAATCAGCTTCGCCACTCGCCTGACTCGAGCCACTCTGTCTACCTAGAGTCTTCTAGATTCTTCTGTTCTGACACACGCTCCTAGCATTCAGCCTAATCCGATTCAATCCATGTTGGTCTACCAGAGAACCAGACACGACATCCAAATTGAGTAACCCATATGAGTCACATGTTGGATTGATTACGGGCCATGTAGTTAGCTGCCTTTGACCATAAGTATTCAATATTAGGGTTTTGGCAGCAAGGAATGCATCTACAATATGAACCCTTATTGTTCATTATAGAGGGTCTCTGCTTAGTGATTAGAAGCCACATTGCGCAATGCAAACCCTAAGGAGAAGGTGACGACCGAAATTGATATATTGGTCTTCCTGCTCTAGGATTTATGGCCCCCTCTGTTGTTCTTTCTATCAATCTGTTGTTGTCTCTTGCCATGAGTGAGTAGACTTTTGTACTGGGGCATGGGGACTAGCTTCAATAGACCATATTTTATCCTAGAATGTATCTAAACTCAACAATACTATTTCTAAATAAAGTATTATTTTGCTTATTTCATTTCCTTGCAAATTGACAACTTACTTTGCATGTATGTTATAATCATGGATATGTAGGTTGTTGTGAGCGTGATTAGAACTACTGGATGATCTTATTATCCCCATGAGGTGTCAGTAAGGAATAGTGAGGTGATTGGGTTATGATCTGCTAACGTTCCAAGGATGGTCGGTCATAGTGACAGTGTCCAGTTGGAATGAACTAGGAACTTGAGTGTCGAGTTTGGTCAGTTCGTAGGATTTTAGTCCAAGTAACAATTTCTATCCCATGAGGGTGCAGTAGCTAAGCCTCTATTTAGTAAATTATTATTAAGGAGTTAGACCTTATTAGGCTAACTATGCAGACTTTAGCAGCAAAACCCCTTGCCCATGGTCATCTTTATTATCATTTATGTACTTCTTTAATCTCTATTTCTACTACAAAATTTAGTTTAATCAATCAACTTCTCGGTGATAAATATTCTCTTAATACTTATGGATATGTATAACTACTTAAAAAGATTGTCATTTGGGTTCGATCCTAAAGTATACAATAATAAGGCTTCCACTAGTATGGAGTGGGGAACCATTGCACTACTTTTGGTTAAACCTACAAGTCATTATTTTAAGGTTTACCTTGGTGCAACATTTGGGGCCCCATAAAAATTTGGTGCCATTGTCGGGGATAAAGGTAGTTAAATAGTTTTCAGAAGTATAAGTGTAATTAGGGTTTTTCTTTTTGTGCTTGATATTATTGAAAATCTTCTAGAACTCAACATATCAACTTGCGATCATCCTGCCTCTTTTCAGGTACTCCTAGCATATGCGAAGATCCAAAAGTCTTGACTTGGGATTTCTATTCAATCCTGAAATCGAGAGAACTCTCAAAAGACTTCGCAAGGAGAAAACTATGACAGAGTAGCAGCTATGGAAGCAGCTATCCAAGCAAGAATTGAAGTGGCTATCGTGGCCCAATGAGAATCACTCGATGTAGAAACAAGGGAGTAAGAGAAAGACGAACACAAGACCAACTTAGAAGCCGCCCTAGCCAGATAATGTGCCAACAAACTTTGGGATTTCTCTATCCCTAAAGGCACTAACTTGACTCATCCAGACCAACCTCCAGGTGACCCAATCGAGATCAGGGCCCTATGGGTTAGCCTATTATAGAACTCCATCTTTACAGGGAGGATTGGAGATGATTGTCGGAAACATCTCGTCAAATTCATCAACCTTTATGTGATGATGAAACCATTTGTCCCCACTGATGATGCCATGCAATTGAAACTCTTCAAATATTCCCTTACTGACAAAGCTAGAAAGTGGTATAGCACCCTTCGAGGGGACTCAGTCATGACATGGGAGGCCCTAGAAACATGTTTCTAGAGAAATCTACCCACCCTTGATGACATATTTGATTAGAGGACAGATCATGAGGTTTAATTAAGTAGCTAAAGAATCTCTATATGAAGCATGGGAATGATTCAATGAACACCTATGCAAGTGCCCACACCATGGCTTCCCAGAAAATAAAATCATCATTTTTTTTCTATTGGGGGTTGATGATGAGACAAAGAAGTTTCTTGACTCTTTATCAAATGGAAATTTCATGTGATAGAGTTTCGACAACACACTAAAGATAGTCAACCTTGTGGCTGAGAATTAGACTCACTGGACCAGACCCTTAGGCAAGGGTATCTTAAAGTATCTATGAAGGAGGATCATTAAAACTCAAATCTATTTCTGAAATAATTAAAGCACTCTATCAAGTAGGATAACCTAAAATAATCCTTCATCGCATATGAGAGGAAGAACCATATGCCTCAAGTACAAATCATCACACATTCCTGCAAGTTTCACCATGCATTAGATTGCAACACGATCTATGGTCAAAAACTATATATTGCATTCCATGAGTACCAAGCTGAGCAAAAATATACAAACATCGAAGCCGAAGACATGAAATCAATTCATATTATACCAAGACAAGAGTACTATAACCCAAACCAAACTCGTAGCCGCCCTTGTTTCCAATACGGGAAACCCACTAGAGTCGAGAGTCCAAATCAATTGACTTTGATGCAACCCACTCAGGCTAGAGTAATGTCAAAATTACTGACCCACACAATCAAGGAAATTTCAGATTTAATTTTCCAAGAAGGAACTACCACCACCACCAGTAGTATTAGAATCTAAATTAAGCCCCGCCACTACAAATAGAGGCAACACCAGCACTTGATACAGTGAAGACACTTCATGGGATGATGGATATACCAAACTCAATTAGCAAATACCATGACCAATCAGAACGCATTGGAGTCTCAAATCATCTACTTAAAAACAATCACGAGCATCTAGAGCAACTAAACATCATGAAAACTAGGTCAGGAAATGTCTACTCCATACCTATGGACTCTAATCCTCCTATCAGAGATGAAAGCACCCCAATCGTCGCCTAGAGTCACTCGAATGACCATCCAGAAGTCAATCCAATAGAAGTCCAGACATCATATTCCTCTATGATGTTAGCCCAGCCAGGTACCAGTGAGAATTCAACTATTGCACCTTTGACGACACCCAAAGAACTTGTATACAAGCCACATGTACCATATGTAGGTCACATCAAGAAGATCAAGCTGGAAGACAGATTTATGAAATTCAAAGATACAATGAAGAAACTCCACATTGACATATCATTCGTCGATGTACTAGCCAAAATGTCTACATGGTGCAAACATGTCAAGAACCTTCTATCCAGAAAGTATATAATCGAGGAATGTGAGACCATGAAGCTAGTACATATGTCCTTCAACATAGTTTATAATTAGATGCCCCAGAAGAAAAAAGATCTCAGCTCATTTGGGATATACTGCTTCATAGGAGATGACACTTGCCGCAAGGGACTGGTTGTTGTAGGCACAAGCATATCGATTATACCATACACTTTATGCCAACGTCTTGGATTCACTAATCTCCTACCCACAGCTATGACCATTCATTTATTTGATACATTCACAACAAAGCCTATGGGGATAATAGAATACATTCCGATCAAGCTAAAAAACACATATATCCCATGCGATTTTGTAATCATGGACATTAATGAAAATGATCAGAATCTGTTGATTTTCATAATGCCTTTTTTAGCCACAGCACAAGCCTTAATCGATGTTGAGGTGGGAACTCTACTCATATGTCTAAGCAAAGAGACCCTTGAGTATCGATTCCTCGATGGATTGAAAGCTCCCATTTTGCCATAGAAGTTTTTCTAGTTGATTGTGTCGATGAAATGAATCAGTTAGAACAAGCGCCTTGTGAAGATCCCCTTCAAACAACACTGAATGGTGATGGAGTCAATGAGGTAGACAATCATGTTTTCGTGTTATCAAACATCTAGACACCACAGAAGAAGAAGAGGAAAGCCTTGAAACATTCAAAGACTTGAAGATGGATGAATAAATCTCTAATGAAGCCCCAACATAGACACCGTCTGAGTTGAAAATGTTGCCTGAGGGACTCAAATACTGATTCCTCAATGAGGAAAACATATGCCCAGTAATAATCAGCTCCAATCTCAACACAATAGAAGAAGATAAGTTGATGACAATCTTGAGAAAAGGAAAGCAAGCCTTAGGGTATAGCATGAGTGATCTCATCAGAGTCAGCGCTGCTATCTGCATGCACAAAATACCCATGATGGAGGACCATAAACCCCTACAGGACGCATAGTGCAAGATCAATTTGAACATGAAGAAAGTCGTGTGAAAGGAGGTGATCAAGATTTTACATGCAGAAATCATAGATCAAATATTGAATTCTCAATGGGTAAGACTCGTTTAGGTAGTACCTAAGAAAGGTGGAACAACGTTTGTCCAAAATGACAAATGAGAACTCATACCCACATGAACTGTCATGGGATGGAGAACTGTGTATTGATTATAGCAAACTGAATAAGGCAACCACTAAAGATCACTGCCCACTCCCATTTTTGGATCAAGTATTGGAGAGACTAGCTCATCAGGAATACTTCTATTACTTAGATGGTTACTCCTAGTTTATCAAATTCCAATCCATCCTAATGACCAAGAAAAAGCTACTTTCACGTGTATGTTTGGAACATATGCCTTCACATGCATGCCATTTGGTCTCTACAATGCCCCAGCTACCTTCCAGCACTGCATGTCATCTGGGCTCACAAAATCCATCATGGAAGTCTTCATGGATGATTTAATGTTTACAGAGAGTCAGAGACTCCTTAGACAACTGCCTCAACAACTTGGACACTATCCTAGCTAGATGTGAAGAAGTGCACCTTGTCATTAACTGGGAGCAGTGCCACTTTATGGTACAAGAGGGTATCTGCATGGGCCATAAGATCTCCAATAACGGAATTGAAGTCAATCCATCCAAGGTAGAAGTAATAGAAAAATTACCACAACCTAAAACCATGAAGGAGATACGTGCTTTTCTTGGCCATGCCAGTTTCTATCAAATATTCATCCATGACTTTGCAAAGAATTTAAAACCCCTTACCAATATCTTGTTAAAGGAAGTTGAGTTCAATTTTAGAGACGAATGGATGAAATGCTTCTCCACACTAAAGAAGGCATTGACTACTAGCCCTATAATCTATGCACCTGACTGGACTCAACCCTTTGAGATCATGTGCGATGCAAGCGACTATGCGGTTGGGGCCATCTTGGGGCAGCGCATTGACAACAAACACCAGGTGATTTACTATGCTTCAAAGACACTCAATGAGGCACAATAGAACTACACTACAATGGAGAGGGAGATGTTGGCCATCGTATATGCCTTCGACAAACATTGCTCCTACTTGGTGGGTCCAAAGTCATCGTTTACACCAAGAACATGGCTATCTTATATTTGATGACACAGAAAGACGTGAAACCAAGACTTATTTGATGGATACTACTTATAAAAGAATATTGATCTTGAAATTAGGGATAAAAAGGAAAGTGAAAATGTCATTGTCGATCACTTGAGTAGACTTACCCATGAAGATGATAAAACAACAGCCATTAACGAATTCCTCCCATACGATCACCTGCTGTGACTCGAGGTAAGTTGGTCTTGTTTTGTTGACTATGTTAACTATTTTTCTGTAGGAATCATTGACCCAGAGTATAAAGGACAAAGTAAAAAGAAATTCTTACATTACACCCACAAATACTACTAGGATAAACTATTTCTTTTTAGGCTATGTGCAGATGGTCTCTACCGGTGATTGTTACCAATGAAGAATCAAAGGACAACCTGTAGCACTGCCACTCTAGGCCTACAGGTGGGCATATGTCCTCTTAGAAAACTACCGCCAAAGTCCTACAATGTGGTTTTTATTGTACAACCATTTTCAAAGATGCTTATGATCATACCCGCCTATGCAATCAATGTCAATGATCAGGCAAATCTCCAGGCGCGATGAGATGCCTCTTACACAATGGCAAGAATTGAAAATTTTTAAGTATGCGGGATCGATATATGGGACCATTCCCTCCATCTTATGGGTTCTTGTATATATTAGTGGTAGTAGATTACGTCTCTAAATGGTTTGAATCCATTCCTACAATCTCGTATGACTCAAGGCCCATCATCAAAATGTTTAAAAACATCATTTTTCCCCGATTCAGAGTTCCACGAGTCATAATATCGGACATGGGTTGTCACTTCACCAAAATAAATTTGAATCGCTACTAAAGAAGTATAGGGTAAACCATAGGACAGTGTTCCCTTATCATCCCCAGACCATCGACCAGGTTGAAGTCTCCAACTAACATATTAAAGCCATACTATAGAAAACCATGAAAAAAATAAGGAAAGTCTGGGCCTGGCCGCTTAGAAATGATTTATGGGCCTACCAAACCTCATTCAAAATACTACTTGCAACAACCCCTTTTATTCAGGTCTATGGAAAATCCTATCACCTCCCAATGGAAGTGGAGCACAAGGCCAGCTGGGCCATAAAAACCCTTAATTTTGATCTACCCACTGTCAAGTATAATCACCTACTACAAGTCCAGGAGCTAGACAAACTCAAAATGTCATCCTACAAAAATGCACACATGTACAAAGAACAGACCAAAATCTGGCATGACCAATATCTAAGAAGAAACGACATCAAAGTGGGAGATCTCATCTTGGTTTTGTAACTTGAGGTTATGGCTCTTCCTAGGAAAGTTGAAAACAGGATGGTATGGACCATATGAGGTAAAACATATCTACCCTTATGGAGCGTATGTCATGTGGGATGAGACCAAAGGCAAAAAATTTGTGAATGGCCAAAGGATTAAGTGATATTTCACCGATGATGACTTCATGCCTCGTGAAAATAGCCAAAACAATGGGTATGCAATACCCGATCAACATAAGAAATCACAAAATCTTCACACCCTACCCAATTCCCGATGATTTTGACTTGGGGTCATGCAAATTTTGTAGGTAGAATCAATATTATGTTGAGCCAATCAACGTTAAAAATAAGGTGCTTCTGGGAGGCAACCCAATTTTTATCGTTCTACTTAAAGTAAAAAAAAGGGTTTCCTCCACCCTAATATAAACATTTACTTCGCTCAAGCTAGTCACCCGACTCTCCATCAACTATCCATTTGAGAAAATAGTAGCGACAATTTGCCGCCGCCTGGTGATTGACAAAAACCTCTGCATCTCTAGGACATTTTCAACAAAGACATGTCCAACGACAAGACTGGAATCTCCCCAATGGATGAGCAACCCCAATTAGGACACTGAAGTAAAAAGATAGCCTTTCGATCTCTCTTGTAGCCACAGTGCTGCAATCTAAGATCTTTGGCACATCAAGTAGCTTCGGCAATACCAGACAACCACCGTCCAGAGCCATGGCACAATGATGTCGAGATTCTTTATGTTATACCTCCATCAGGCCAAACAAGTTCCATTGACCCTAGAGCATCCTGACCGCCAATCGAGGATAGGAATACCCCTCTTCTTAGAACATATCACGTGTTCCTAACTGAGGAATGTCGATAATGCCATGAAACAATATAGAAAGTCATGATAACCCTCCCTCGATGGGCTTGTAGGGATACCTTATCGAAGTTGGGAATACAAGGCCCTCTTGACAATATCCTTCGCCACAGCCAAATTCACTCCTTTGTGTATCACATCCTTCTAGTCATTCCAGCATTAGCAATGGAGTTCTTGTCATCCTTTGAAAAACAAAGTACTACTGACGGGAAACTTAGTTGTGCATTCCAATTATTCTGAGAAAACCACAATCTCAGTTCCTACCACTTCTAGCTATTATCTACTAAGACGTCGATGATGAATGGTTGTCAAATTGTGATACACAGAACCATCCTCACCCCAACTACATGGCAGATGAATTCTGGACCAAAACACTGCTAAATCTGGTCCCAAGTCAGGAAACATGAAGGCATCTATGTTACAAAGTCCCGTAATCTGATATTTCTTAGGATGCATTCATGCACAATTTTTTGTAGAGATTCCACTCAGGGTGTCTTCACCACCACCGACCTTTATGCTATTTGGTGTGTTCTTCATAAACACCCCTTTAATTGGGGAGGTGCATTAATAGAGCTTCTTGGGTTGCAAATCTCTCATGTCATTAGTGGTAAATTCAATCAGGGTGGTATGGTATCTATGATCACTTTTACTATGAGATTCCTAGATATCCAACACAAAATCCTTGAACAAAAAGGGGATTAGCACTTGATCGATATTTCTTATCTTATATCTAGGAAAGTTCTCCAACTAGGACCCAAACCAAACACCTATGTATTTTTTTTATAATTATCCAACTCATCTGATCATACTTACACAAAGTTTGATGCGGCAAATTTATCTTATGAACATGAAAACCTCTTGGAACAAATCAAGCATTTCTACCACGCACCAAACTGGTGTCCCCTTCTCCATCTTTCATCAACCCAAAAGTTCAAGCTGCATGTTTTGATACTAGAGGCCAAAACTCGAACAACCAAGGCTTTAAGAGAAAACAAGAAGTCTGTGATGGGACTACAAATTTCATGCATTACAACTAATGCTCACGGATATGGTTGTGATACAATATCATATTGAGACTGAACTGCAATGACAAGCTCATCAACTGAATCAGATCTATCTTATGTAGCAAGCACATGAGCAATGGCATGTCCGTCAGGGTGATAACATGCCAACATCTTCAGCTCCTACGGATTCTTCCCCTCCATCCTAACTTTGACTTCCTTGGGAAGAGAAAAGGTTTAAGTGTAGGGTTGGGGTGGGTGGTAAGATTCAAATTCACCCATTTATATTATTTTAAAAGCAGCCTCTTATTTGCATCAGTCTTGTTTTCCGTATGCAGTTTATCTTTTTTTGTGTGAAATGTGACCTTTATATAGCTGGCCATTTTGATGTATGCAATATTGGAAATATATGAATTAATTTTTCCCTTTTTCTTGAGCTAACCCATGCAAAAGGAAATTTTAAGGAATAAACATGTCTTGATTAGATATGAGCCCTAATGAAAACAATTGAACATTCTTTCCCCTTGGAAATGATGATAAGCAGAATGAGTTAGAAAGGTCAAGGCACATGTGCCTCTACCCTACACTAACTGAATTAACTGAGATAATATGATGATCTAATTCCAATGCAGCAATAAAATGAAGAAGCACAAGTCAATCTCTTATTCCCACTCATCGTCCATCATTTCATATCTATTCGCCAAAACCCTAAGT
Source organism: Alisma plantago-aquatica (assembly GCA_963693085.1). Taxonomy (NCBI): domain Eukaryota; kingdom Viridiplantae; phylum Streptophyta; class Magnoliopsida; order Alismatales; family Alismataceae; genus Alisma; species Alisma plantago-aquatica. The sequence continues at coordinate 715,816,132 of OY856409.1, read as the reverse complement.
CTGGGGTGGCATCCCTTCCATAAATCTCCCTTTGATCTTCATCCACAGACATGGCATAAATAAAAGAGGCCAATGAGCCCAAAAAACATGCAGTCAATGTAGTTGCAGCCAAATAAAAGTCTCGAGTGGAATAGAGAAGAGACAATTAAATAATCAAATCCCAAATAAGATCCCAATTAGAATATAGGAGAGATTGGGGAAACAGGTTTGTGTCATGTCTTTATCCCCTTTCGTCCAATTTTTTATGCCCTGGGGACTTTTCAAAACTCTTCTCAAAATAACCAAACAGTCCTGACTTGTGCTCCCTTCTATTTGCAAGGACTAAATTAGGAGTATTATTGAGATAAAGTCAGTTAATCATACTTTATGGAGTCTAACAGATGGAGAAATAATCCCAATCAGGAGATATCCAAGTGTGACTATGTGACCCCAAAGGAATAGGATCGCTTGATCGTGTTTGGTGGAACGGGCACAAAGTATGCTCAGTTGGGAGAGGAAAGCCTATATCCTAGTATCAATTGTTGAATTCCTTCATATTTTACATTACAAAGGAAGAGCAAAGGATTAAGCTCGGGGTAGTTTGATGAGTATTTATATACCCATCTTTGCATACCATTTTACTCACTTTTTAGGGGTTGTTGTGTTTTTGTTTCCTAATTTTAGTTTTATATTCACTTAAATGTAATTATGTCCTCTTTTCTAAACTTTAATGCACTTTATATATTTTTTTACACAACTAGTCAAAAATATACATCAATGCCCAGAATGGACGATCAAGCCCTCATGATGTTATGCCTTAAGGGAAGGAAGTCCCTGAAAGCTTTCCTTTGTTCACCTTCCAACCACCTAGTCAAGCGAGTGGCTTCGCCACTCGCCTGAGTTGAGCCACTCTCTCTACCTGGAGTCTTTCAAATTCTTCAATTTTTACGCACTTTCCTAGCATTTAGCCTAATCCAGTTCAATCCACATTGGTCTGCCAGAGAACAGACGCGAGGTTCAAAATGAGTAACCCATGTGAGTCTCCTGTTGGACCGAGTACAGGCCATGCAGTTAGCTGCCTGTGACCACAAGTATTCAACATTAGGGTTTTATCAGTGAGGAATGCATCTATAAAATGGAACCCTTATCATCCATTCTAGATGGTCTATGATCGGTAATTAGAAGCCACATTGCATAGTGTAAACCTTAGTGAGGAGTCAAGAGAAAGTTGTTGTAGTGGAGAGATTGGTCTTCCGGTACTAGGTCACATGGCCCCCGCTATTATTCTTTCTATCTTTCCATTGTTGTCTCTCTCCATGAGCAAGTAGATGTTGTGTTGGGGCATGGGGACTAGCCCCAACAACATGTATTTTATCCTATCCTACATCTAAACTCAACAATAATATTTCTAAATAAAGTATCGTTCTGCTTATTTTCTTGCCTTGCAAATTGACAACTTACTTTGCACGTATGTTATAATCATGGATATGCTGGTTGTTGTGAGCGTGATTAGAACTTTAGGATGATCTTATTATCCATGTGAGGTGTCAGAAAGAGATAGTGAGTGTTAGGTTATGATCTGGTAAAGTGTCAAGGATGGTCAGCCATAGTGAGGGATTCCAGTTGGAATGAACTAGGAACTTGGATGCCGAGTTTCGTCAGTTCCAAGGGAGTTTAGTCCATGTAGTGATGTATATCCTGTGAGGGTGCAGTAGCTAAGCCTCTATTTAGTAAATTTCTATTAAGGAGTTAGATGTTATTAGGATAACTATGCAGGCTTTGGCAATGAAACCCCATGTCCTGGTTCTCTTATTATCATTTATTTACTTCTTAATCTTTGTTGCTATTGGAAACAATTTAGTTTTATCAATCAATCAACTTCTCGGTGATAAATATTGCTCTTAATAATTTTGAATATATATATATAATTTCATAAAAAAGGTTTTCCTTTGGGTTCGATCCTAAAGTATACTTCAATAAGGATTCCACTCGTGTGGAGTGAGGAATTAGTGCACTTCTTTCAGTTAAACCTAGAAGTTATTCTTTTAAGATTTTTCTTGGTGTGACATTTGGAGTTCTATCACCAAGCAAAATAAATTTTGGTTTAGAAGAAGAAAAAAGTATTTGATTTTTTCTGAGATTTACCATCATAAATCACATATGAAATATGAGAGATGTTTCATAGTAGATACAAATCCATTGTAGTTTTATGTGCAATGGAATGAACATGTGAAACTTCACCAATATTATCTTGATCATGTCAAGATGAGAAACTACTGACTGATTGTGAGAAATTGACATGAAAATTTCATTGAGAAGAGCTATTAATATGGTAGGTATTCCTTCACCTATAGTGAATAAATCAGTAGTATTGGAAGAGTAGATAAATCATTCATGTTTGGTGAGTTTATTCCTCAAAGAAGGCTGTAAATCTTTATAAGTGAGAATTGACGGAATGGTATCCCTATTTTGTACTTCAAAACCATGGTTGACATTAAGGGTCATTCTTAATGACAATTATGACATAAAGAATGAAGGAGCCCATGAAGTAGGTAATAAAATCAAGGTTGACAACATTTCTACTCTTGCACCCACTCATGTTGATGATAACTATATTCCCAAACCAAAGAGCCCAACAAAGCATATCGTATCATGTTTTAATGCCAATCTAGACTCTATGTCTAAATTTGAGATTTGAAATAGTTTAAATTAATTCTCATTTGTGAGGTAACAAGGCTTGAACAAGATAGTTGACAAATATCACTTGTCACACTAATAATAATTTTATAACTTTCAATAAGAGATACATGTTTGTAACATCCTAAGATTTGAGGCCTCAGATAAAATTATCTTAAAAAGAATGATTGGACTACCAATATCACCAAGGTGCACCTCCTTTCCAAGGATCCCATCACTAAAGAATTATGTGGTTAAGCATGCTCATCTCAAATTAGTACTAGGATGGGCAAGCAGTTAGGAAGTTTATCCTGGCTTGTGTGTGAGTGAGGATAAAGTGTGCAGTTAAAGCTAGTGGTGGTATGTGGGGCCATTCATGATACCTAAAACTCAGTTAGATCCATGGACAGTGGGCCCAGGATTTACAAATAGTATCAGAGGCATAACTCTTATGATAGGTGGGACCCACATGGGCCTGTGGCATGCCAATCTTTGAGTTGTGCAGTCCAGGCATGTTGGAAGGGGCTATATGAGTTGATGGAGCCACCCTTGTGTTGTGTTAGTTAAGGCTAGTGGTGGTATGTGGGGCCAATCATCATTCTTGAAACTCTACTAGAGCCTTGGGTAGTGGGTCCAAGTGTTACAATATCTCAAGTGAAAATGATTACTAGAAGGATGGTGAAACCCAAACACCAGTAAAATAGTAATTGGATCAGGACAATATAGAAAAGATAAATCATTTCAATTTATTAGCCAATGTTGGCCTTAGTCCAGTCAAGTTCAACTAGATTTCCAATATGTGATTTAGAATTGTTCATAAATGTGTCTTATCTAATTAGTGTATATGGATAATTGAAGTCAGAATATATGTGGATATAGAACAAAAGTCAGACTCAACGTGTAGATTCCCACAAGTAATATAGTACATTAGCATATGACGTTTGTTAAACAAACCAAATGTGTCCAATATAAATGAGTACAATGTGATTCATAGATCTCACTAGATGGTAAAGTTGTTTTCTTATTCTAGATAAGGTCAAGGATATTATATATATATATATATATATATATATATATATGTGTGTGTGTGTGTGTGTGTGTGTGTGTGTGTTTTATCGAAAAGGCACCTGTATAATTGTTAAACATAGAGTTCAAGGTTCTATGAAGATCATGTGTCTCATTTAATTAGGTACCAAACATTTTTACATGGTTAAGAATGTATATTTACTTTCACATTGTAAAACATAAATTGGCATGCTCTGATAAGTTTAAAACATGAGAGATGAGAGGTAATAATATATAAGTGATTGCAGTGTTCTTAGGGTACATTTACTAACCTTTTATCTATATAGAAGAAATGCATATTACATAGTTAAATTAGATATACATATATGTATATATTTAAGTAAACAATCATTGTTCAACTCATTAAAATTGAAACCAAAATTGAAACAAGTGTACAACAGATATAGTTTAAAACAAGTCATACATGTCTCTAGCCAAAATGAGCCATACAAGAAAATGTAATTCTCTAACTAGCACAAGAGAACAATGCTAGAGAGGTGATAATGGTGAGTCTCTAAAATTGCATCTCATAGTAGGGAGTCGAGGCCTTTTTTGGATCTTGGATTCACATATATCACCTACAGAAAAGGAATACATTTTGGTTCCAATAAGCATCCTCTTTAGGAATTGCATCGTCCAGCACACGATACAAGATAGTTAGCATGGAGGTCATGAGATCCATTTATGTGGTTGCGGAGTTTCATTTATGTGTTATGCATCCCCCTTAAGTTAGAAATATGCATACTCTACATTTACATGTTACACATCCCCCTTAATTTGGAATTATTCATGGACAACGTAGGTTCAATAGGTAATATGGTTTACTATCTTTTAAGTTTAATTCATCATTGTATATTTTCACAATCATTACTTTTCATTATTTTTATAAAATACAAAGTGATCATAGATTTCTTAATATGCTTTAAGTCTACAAGTTTATAATCTATTTTTATGATACACTTTGAAATATGAATGAACATGAAAGGTATAGTGTAATGAATATATTTCAAGCTCCTCGTATATGCACAGAAAATGTGATAAAAGTATCATAGGTCCAAGCATAAATAATACATTCATATGTAACTGGAAACATATATATGTTTAACACCATCTCAAGGTTGAATACAAAAGAGAAGTATACTCAAACATTCTACCACACACCACATAATAGATTTCCCATTATCAAATAATTATTTGATGTCTCCAATGAGAGAATGCACATCATTTACACTAGTAAACTCATGAAATGTGGTATCTAATAATTATTTCCATCTACATGAAGAAAACTGTAATAGATTTCTAAGATCTAATAATGAATAACTATGTTTGAAGTGAACACATGGCTCCTCCTTAATCGATAGCTCATGGATAAGAAAACATGAATAATCATGTTAAACTAATTTTTTTTGCTAATGACATTATTAACTAGAAACTAGACTTTTACTTATTCAATCAACACACTAAAATATATTCCATTAACTAGCCCATGAGTACACATCATTGGATCTATGTCCACACTAATACCATTTAACTCATCAAAACAAGATGTGAGTATTTCAAATACACTTATGTTTGACTTAGTGAACAAATAATGTTATGTGGGGAATGAATTACAAATAGATAAAGTATGTACAATCTTTCCTATGCTACATTTGTTACACATTACAGAGGATTTGAGGTGAATGATTGTTGAAGTATGAGTTGATAGAGCATGTTCATTGAGGGGACCAAGATGTATTGAGGAGTAGGAGAATGGGTGAATGAGGTGATGGTTCCTTACTTCCATTCTTGCGGGATTCAATTCCGATCCCCCATAGTGGTTTTGCTCTTTGTTGAGAACTCCCAATAAGTGGAGTCCTTTCTCCTCCCAAGCCTGAGCAAGGGGGAAATGACATTCATCTCTTTTCTCAACTACCAGAACATCTTCGATGCTTAGGCCCACGACTGACCTTACTTTTGATCAGGTCAGCGGCTTCTATGAGGAAGGCTAAGCAAAAGAGGCTCGAGGGCTTGTTTAGGAAGGAGGCGGCGGAGGGGGGGAGGCAAGGCCTTTTTTGGTCCCCACAACTGGGGGGAGAGGGGGTGTGCTAGGATGAAACAAGGGAATGAAAGGTCACTTTGCTCTTTTGGGGGAACTTGTCCCTTCCCACAATGACAGCTCCGTTGTCTTGGGGAGCGTTGAAGCTTGCTTCTTCTCCAGACTTTTCATGGTCTTCAATAATATTTTTGGAGAGAACCGATCTGATTCTATGAACAAGAGAAATTTCATGCTTCTGTCGGATCCTCCCTATCTCCTGATCGAGCTTGCTTAGGTAAATGTTTCCTGATAGAGTCGATAGTAGTACACTGTGTGGGACGGAGTTAGGGCTGTGAGAAAACATTGAAGTGGTTCTAGTGTGTGGAGCCTTTCCAACTACCAAACGCCAGGTACTTAATAACTTCAAAAGGGAACATATGACGGTTAAAGGATTTTATGCTATTTTTTTATCATAATGGTTATAAGGATGCTCTATTTGCTTCCCATCCACCTCTACAACCCAACTACCTCATTTTTGGATGTAATGAGATAGGCATGGAACAATCATGACTCAAATGGTTATAGTGACCTTGCAACTATCTTGTGTCAGCTAATAATAGTTTTCATAGTTAACAAAGAAGTTTCCTTAATCATACAATTCTCATGTATTGCCATGTGTTAAGCATCAACAAAATATTTACAGTATCTAATTTGTCTAATTCCTTTTGTTTTTCTTGAACTACGATGACAAAAATAACTTATAGATTGCAACAAAAGGAGAATTTATCATGGATGAATTAACACTAAGGGTATCACCTACAACCTACACTAGCTACTTTCTGTCAGATTTGGCCATTATAAGAGCTAGTTGGTTGTTCCTCTCGGGCATGCAGCATGATTTATTACTTGTCATTAGCTATCATGTTTTGATGGTCATCATCATCATCATTTAGTTTCAATCATAATTTTAATTATCTCCCTCGTCTATCCTATCATGAACCATGTGATAAGAATGGCATGCTCAGAGTGACTTACCCTAAATGTCACTAACACTTACTTTAACTAGAGGCTCAATATAAAGCTTTCTGTAGCATATGATTATTCTATAGTCAAAGTTGTGTCTTGATAGCACCAATCAGTTCAACAACATAATATATCTAACAAAAACTACAAGATAAAGGTAAAACACTTGAGCTCTTGACTTTATCAATTTAGAAAGGGAGAGGAGAAAACAACCTAATCAGGTGGACATAGCTGAAATCACACAGCATAATAAAAACATTGAATCAAAGAATGCCAAAAATAAGAACATACATGTAATGGATGTTGTATGAATGCTTATTATTATTGAGTGATTCAAATGGCTATTGGGAGTTACTGGAGAATGAAAACTTGGAAAATTCGACTTTTTTACAATGAAATAATGTGAAATGAATTAGCAAAAAGAAGCATATAATATTAATTAGACATTAGGGCATTTCATAAAATAATGCATATATTCATTAGAAACTTGTATGATATTATATGTATGTTAGGAAACATAGTTGCAAAGGAATGAGTTCAAAATGACTTTACCCTTCATGTGCAACAAATTAAAGAAGTTACAATATAAATGCCACTCTACAACAACCCAACAATTAAGTGACTAAAGATTGGGATTGGTAATTCCCTATTCTTACAAGTTGCTAATTTGAAATGCAATTGTCTAGGTGTCTTGGTAGTCCATTGTATAAAAACTCTTGCATGGCAAGGCTACTAACTGCATTTTATTACAACAAATACAAAATTGAGCGAACATGATCACACACCATACTTGGTGTCAATGTTGTTTCCACTTTAATACAATGGATACAGAACATGTGTATTACTTTAAGACCTTGTTCAAAAACCCACTTGGTTGTATGCTTTATTTCCAACAGGAATACATTGCTAAACTGTCCCAAGATCCAAAGGACACTTGCTTATATAACATTGAATAGTAAGAAGATGTAGGATACAATGGTGAGGAGAAGTACTACGGTCATGGTGCAGCTCTTCTTATTAGAAAAGAAAGACCTTTCTCGTCTTCTTCATCTTTCCCTCAAACTCAACCCTCATTGGCATTTTTTTACTGAATTTGACTCACAAAGGGTGTAATTTCTAGTAGTTACTAATTTGATTTCTAGTGGAATCTGGAACAAATCCCAGTTGCCTGGTAGAAGACGGCATATGGATAAACAATTTTGCATTTCATCTCTTGATCATATTTATAGAGTTTAAATGGTGGAGAGAAGCGTATGACTATGGTTGAGGGTTTGTTTATGATTCAATGGATATGATTTTTGGTTCGTTTAATTAAATATACATATTAGAAATTTTTGTATCAAGGTTTCCGCTATAGAAAGTTTTAAATGCTTATATTATCATCTTCCACAAACAACATGCTCCATGAGTTACTTAGCATCTTCTAAAATAAAGACCATTATAGCAAATTTCCCTATATTAAATGCAACTAATGGATGATTTTCGTATGGTGGATGTTCCCATCCCTTTAGTATGTGAATATTAATTGGATTGCTATGATCTTTCCTACTATATTTATATGTAAGATTTTGAATAAGTAATAAATATTAGTAGTGTAACCATGTTTTAGGAGTTGAGTTTTATTCCCCTTTCATACACTAGATTTTATTCTATGTAATGTTATGATTATAGACACTGGGTTTTATTCTTCTTTTTTAGGCACTAAGTTTTATTCTCCCGCCATGCTTTGTATATGGGCACTGAGGTTTTATTCCTCCTTCCATGTATAATGGTTTTTGGTTTCCTAGCCCTACTTTAGTTTATTCTAGACTTCTTCTAATCTAGATCACTTTTTATATGTTGTTCTCTTGGATAAAAAGGCAAGAAATTCCATGAGATTGCTTCTCTAAATTGGTAATGCCTCAATCTTTTTGAACTTTTTTTGAACCTCCTAAATGTTGATATTCCTCTTTGTATTGGAGCACTCTCATGAATACTTAAATCTTTATAATGCCCTAATTTTCATATAATATACACATGATCACTATTTATTGATCCATATGTTTTATCTATTTCTTTTTGGCATGGTTCTCTCTCCACCCACATCATGAGTAACTGGTGAACCCATAATCTTTTGAGCTAGAATTTGGGGACCTAGTTTTTGAAGAGCCCTCTTAGGGATAAAAGAAGACCCTGAGATGTCTAGGTAGCCCTTTTTATTCCTATCATATAGTCAATAGATTCATTTAGACTTTCTTTTGCCAATCATGGACTAATATGTTGAAAAAATGTTTGGTTTATAATAGCTTAAGTTTTCTTCCACTACAAACTCTCCACACTGCTTTATATTTCATACTATTTTAACTAATACAATGCTCCCCATCCTTTCTAAATTATTATAACATAAAGTAAGGAGTGGTCCCATCATTGGGACCGAATCCTATAGTATGTTATTGGATTTGTAGTAGTTGGCAACTAGCTATATTGGGACTAATTAAGTAGGCTTCTCATAGATATTCCTATTTTTTCATGAAAGGATGTCTATTTATAGATATAACTTCTACATCTACTATAACTGACCCATTTGGGTACTAAATCCTCTAAACCCAAGGTATGGGATGTCATCCTTTGATCCCCCTCTCTATACACTGGAAACGCAAGTAATTCTTAGAGTACAACTTACTCATGCTCAATCTATGGTTATAGTGGCCCAAAATACATCCTTTATATCTACACCTTATTTTCCTCCTGAAAGAGATCTAGCATTCCTTTGTCAATTGTTCACTAACACTATGAGGGGAAGTATTAATGGGATTCTGAGTTCTGATAACATAAAGAATACTCGTTAACAAGATTTATCAAGATGCAACCACCTTTTTGAAGGGTGAAGGTGAGATTGAGATAGTGGATAGAGCCAAGAATTTGGTGTTGTCCTTGGATCATACTTTAGAGGGCATGGAAAGTCCCCCACATCAAAAGGTCCACTTTGGCTCATATGTGATGGATGGCCCAACTTAGGTGTGGTGGAATGGGATCGCCCGTTAACATGATGTTTCTAACTTGACTTGGGAGCAATTCCTCATTCTCTCTCATGAGAAATGTGCCTACTCTTCCTCCCTAACAGAGAAGGAAGAATAATTTTATAGCCTGAAGCAAGAACATTGCGTGTCTCCACCTACATTCAAAGATTCTTCCTTCTTGAGCTTTACACCACCAATTTTGAGGATGCACGATGAGTCACTATTTTATTGGATGGTTTAATCTACCATTTTAGATGTGCATTGGTCCCACAACTTCCTCTCACCTTCCAAAAAATAGTGGATAAGGCTCTTGTGGTAGAGTCCTACCTTAGTTTTCAATGATCAATCCATAAATACAACAAAAATATAACAAACAAGTGAAAGAATTATGGGTATGAACAAAGACCTTCAAGACCAAATTGCTATTATCGACACCATCCTCTGGGTAAGTGCTCTGCTACCCTGAGAGATGACTGGAACCCCATACACCACGATTGTGGTCAGGCTGGACACATTTCACTAGAGTGTCCCCAAATTCATTGTGATGTTGTCCCAGTTCAATCACCTAGAAACCACAATGATCTCTAAGGGAGATGACCCCTAGTCGAGGGGTGTGCATGATGTACCTATGCTATGTATGATGGTATGTATGCCCATAGAACCAATCATATGATCATTGTAATGTGGCATTAGATACTTGATTTGATGACTATAAAAGGTATTTGTGTCTATTATGTTTTTCCCAATAATGAGATGATGACACAAACATGGTAGATGTTTAATGAATGATGTTGCTCGATGACATATTTCTTTAGTTTGAGGACTTAAACAATGAGATCATATGTAAGATAAGAGTACATACATTCTTGTATCCCCTAGTCAGATATTATTATAGAAAATAGATATTATTATTATGCAAGATAAGAGTACATACATTCTTGTATCCCCTAGAAAAGAGTTATACATAAAATAGAGTGTGTGTTGGTTGATTATAGAATCTCATTAGTCATGATATGTGATGAAAAAACCAATCATATAGTTACTTGTTAGAGAACAATGTATCAGACAGACCCACCCTGATAGTGATACATGGATACCATGCAATGGTAGTCAAAATCATCTCTCATAGTGATAGTGGTGATTGTGGTTCTTAGACATGAAGCCACTACACTCATCACATGTTGATCAATGTATTTTGACATCGTCCAACATGACCTTGAATAAGGTTTGCAATAAAGGTGATGATCAGGTATGTTGTAACAAATGGGGATTGACTGTAACGGATGTAGATGGGATTTGTCCCTCCTATAGGAGACTGATATCATGGACACTTGATAAGAGAGAATGGAAAAAATTTATGGCCCATGTGACTCAATATGTGATATGTGAGCTCACATACATCTCATACATTCTGCTCTAGTTCAAGGAACATGGATTGAACATTGAGAGGATGATGATTCCATGCCTCAAGTTCAATTCAAATACTAGAGACAAAGGAACTATATGATCACTGTAACATTGTTCACAGATTGTAGGCTAAAGTTGTTCTCCAACTTTCCAATTACTTGGATAGAAATAATGTGTTGCTAGATTCCACTCATTGCTTGTGATGTTATAAATTAGTTATGGGCATTCACTACCAATGTAACTTGGGACCTATGGGGTCACACACATATGATTTACCCAGAATAGGAGTTTACTCATGAATATTGTTTGAACTCGAATATCAAAGTGTTAATTATTCAATTTTAACAATATTGGCTATCAAAAATCTAAAATGACCATTTCAGGAAGTGAACCGCTCAATTTAGATGTATGAATTAACTGATTTAGGTTGTGTACTGACTAGTTGGATGATCAATATGATTGGATCAAGGATTGAAGTTGGAGTCATGGTGTGCATTAGTTGTCATATTAAAACCAATGTGATTGCAAGTAGGAAACCTAGTGACCTAATTGATTGTCTCTTGTGTGAACTGACTGGTTCACTGGTGAACATACCTATTTGTAGATTGAAAGTTCTAGAAAATTCATGAAATTCTATATCTTTGACTCATAGATGATCTGGAAACCCTTACCCTAGCCTTCCTATAAATAGAGGGGTAATCAAGGCTTTCAAAAGATATAACAATAAGCTCTGACAATTGTTGTATTCTCATACTTATGTTAACATGAGAACCCCAACAAGTCTTACCCCTCAAAGGGAGAGACAGTAAGGGAGAGACAAAAAGGAAGAGCAAGTCAACACTAGAATGCTGACATTTGAAGGGTCGACTCCTTCCTATCCATTCCAAAAGAATGATAGGAGTTACCAATGGTTTTTGTGTACTATGCAGAGGCAAGGCGTCCTTTCCTATCCACTAAGAGGATATCATCAATCTCTATCCATGGTGATACACTAGGAGGCCACCTCCGACAACCGTCTATGTGCCTCTTATAAAAGAAGCATCCCACTGTAAGGATAGTCATTGGTTTTGCTCTAACACTAGGTATATGTCTTGCAACCTTCCTTCCCAATCTATAATTGTTGACATGGTCTGCTTTCTAAAGGGAATATGGCAAGAAATTTTTATTTCTACTATCATCTCTATCATCATATTTCCCTACAATGGCATCAAAGCCACATAAATTTACTGTGTTTTGGGATTTAATCGATGTGATAGATTTTATTTTATCATTTTTTATTGCATATGATGTGAATATTTAAAACGATTAATATGGATATCCATTTAAATACCACATATGATCCCAATATATATATATATATATATATATAGAGAGAGAGAGAGACAGAGAGAGAGAGAGAGAGTCAGGCTAGAATACACTCGAGTGTATCCGGAATAGAATACACTCAAGTAGTTTTTCATGATGCAATATTTTTTTTTGAAAATATAATCCATTGATCTTCTTAAATATCTCGTGAACAGCTCATGTATAAAATTTGAGTCCATTTGGATATGTATAGCTCATGTTATGAAGATCACAAAATTATACATTTCAAATTAGTTTTGTGCGTCGATTTTGTTTCCCTTGGATGAGTGACTTACACTCATCTAAATGGGCTCAAAATTTGTATGTAGCCTAGTTATAGTATGACAATGAAGATCAATGGTTTACATTTTGCAAAAGAATAGTGTTGATATGCAAACATACTTGAGTGTATTCTAGCTTGACTATATATATATATATATATATATATATATATATATATATATATATATATATATATATATATATATGCAATTTATACTCATCGCCCTGGAATTAGTTTTTATGATCAATGTTAGCATAGTTATAGTCAATAACCCCTGAATACTTGTGCATGGTTGAATAGTTTTTATTCTTATTTTATAGTTTGATTATCATATTGAGCCTCTCTCTCTCATTTTCCAAATGTAAAAGTATTAATGGTTTCCTTCCTATACTCCCCTCAAATGTAACTTGAAGTTTTTGCATTGCAATGCAATAAGATATGAATAGGATAGTTTTATTTCCTATTATGGCAAAGAAGGCATTCTGCACCAAACAAACTGACTGACTCAGAAGTTGAACTGATTGATTGGACGACTAATGAGATGATAGGAGGAGTTGATCGATCGATCGGTGGACCAACTAATCGATAGGATGAGTCCAGACATTGCTTGAACATGAGACTATTCGATCGATCTACGGTGGACCAACTAATCGATAGGATGAGTCCAGACATTGCTTGAACATGAGACTAGTCGATCGATCTAAGCGACCAACTAAACGACCAGGAGGCCAACCAATCGGCTCAAGAGTTGAGTCGATCGACCCAGACTTGTTCCAACATAGATCTTCTTCAACAATAGGTTTCTACATATGATGTAGATATTATGTGGTATTCATTCCTTTTGGATCTAAGGAATTACATTAGCATGGTCATAACCATCGGTCGAATTGTATAATTGCATTTCTCGTTAGCTGATGTAGTATGCATGTGATACATATTATAAATGTGTAGTGATTGGATATGTATATGTATTTACAAAAATATAAAATCCCTCTATCAAGTATTATGTTTTAGATGCTTTCCATAAGAAACACACATGAAAATCTTGATCAACCAAGTGTGGGCATGCCAAGGTGGTGTGTCGTCTATCTCATGGAAGTCTGATGGTAGTTACGTGGGCCTACCAAATAGGGTGCATAATTGTCATGTTAGTTTTTGGGTCAAACTTAACTAGGTGACCTTAATGAGATTAAGTGCCTAGAAGCATGCAAATGGACTATGTCAAGGAGTTACTCATATCATCTATTTAAGAATTTATAAGATCCAATTGGAAAAATGTTGCCTATCTTAATAATTGATTGTAGACGTTGGCGTTGGTCGGGTAATAACTTAATTATTTTGGGTTTGGCTCGCTAGAATGTTGTACGTTGCAATCTTATGAATTGATATGTGAGGGCTATCAATTTAAGAAAAATAGTGGTAGTGATAATTAATCAAAGGTCTAAATAGTATCATCAATATTATCAAATCCAAAGTGTTTTGAAAAAAGTTTCAATTTTTTTGTAGAATCTAATGCAAACACAAACATGTTTTCTTTGCGACCAGTCCTTGAGAAGGACATGTTAAAGGGGAATAGCTTCTACAACTGGTTTAGGACATTGAGAATCTTTATCACTCAAGAGCGCAAGCTCTATGTCCTAGAGACACCAGAGCCAGATGAGCCCCCCACCTGTCACACCTAAGGATAAAAGGGATTCTTAAAAGAAGCATATCGAAGATGTCATGGATGTCAAGTTCCTGATGCTATGTTTAATGAACTTTGAGTTGCAGAGACAATATGAAAACATATAATTCATCGAGACGGCAACAAATTTCAAGAACATGTTTCAGGATCGGGTAAGACAAGAGAGATATTATATCTCAGAGGCATTGTTTCAAGTGCAATATGACAGAGAGAGATCCAATGGGTCCACATGTGCTCAAGATGATTGGGCATGTGGATAACCTAACGAGACTGGGATGTCCCTTAGGAAAAGAGTTTGCCACATATGTGATTCTACAGTCATTACCATAATCATATAGCTAGTTTGCCATGAACTACAACATGAACAATTTTGATTAGCCATTATCAAAATTTCTCAACATGTTGAGAACTATTGAAGCACAAATGAAGAAAGATATCTATGATGATGATCGGTAGAGGATAGGGAAAGTACAAGGGCAAAGGCAAGGCCAAGAAGAGTTTTAAAGCCAACCAGAAACCCAAATTTTCTACACTTAAAGAAAAGGGAGGAGTGAATAAGGGAAGTACCATCACTACCACCATCAGGGACACTGAACGAGGAACTGTCCTCTTTATATAGAGGAACTCAAGAAGAAGAAGTAGGAGATAGATATTTCCACTTCGAGATCCAAGAAGAAGCAAGCTAGAACTGCATGGAGCAAGAGTTGATGCCACTGTGGTTGGAATCTTTCATTCAGCCTAATGGGCATGTAATAGAATTAGTGAATTGCTATTATGTATTTATCATTAATGAAAACATCATGTATCTTGTATGGACACGAATATTATGAGTATTGATATATTTTTTGAAAGATAAGATCTTATGTGGTAGTTTCATGTGTCTCATAATCTATACTTGATAGTTCTAAAGACAAATATGTATAATGCATACACTGAATGATGAGATGACTCAAACAATGAACACCTATAGCATTGTCATCTAGAGCACATAAATAAGAAATGCATTTTTAGAATCCATAATGATGGTTGTGTAGACTGTTTTGGTTATTGAACCAATAAGGGACATGCAAAACTTATTTATTGAGAAATTGTGATAAAAGCACCTTTCACTAGATGTAGTGGGAGAGTGAATATTCTATTAGGGTTTATACATACTAATGTATATAGACCCTTTTTGATTAAATGCTAGAAGGGGTTAATAGTACCTCTTTATATTTAATGATGATCTCAGTAGATATGGTAGTTTGTATTTAATGAAATACAAGTCTAAACCTCTTGAAGTGTTCAAGAAGAGCATGAAAGAAGTACATGACCAACTCGGTATAAGTATTAAAACATTTTGATATAATCAATATAGGAAATACTTCAAACTAAGAGTTTGAGGACATTATGGAATACTGTGATAGTGTATCACAATAAACTCCATCTGAAACATAATGATGTATCAGAAAGAAATAATTGCATCATGTTAAATCATGGAGTGATTATTAATAAATCTATCTAATCTTCCAATTTCTTTTTTGGCACATGCTTCACACTAAATAATGTACCATCTAAAATGGTTCAAAAGACACCATATGGATATCATTTTCATTATCATGATTCTTTAACACATGAGGAACATTTAATCATGTAACATTTGCAAGTTAACCCCTCAACTTGGGTAATTTGCACTTTAGTCCAAAATAAGCAAACATTGCTTCAACATTATTCAAACAAGACCAAAATTGTAACATAAGTTCCTCTTGAGCCTTAATTACTTTTCACAAAATAAAATGAAGGATCTAATTAACTTGATTAAGAAAAACTCCCAAGGTTAAGGAATAACCCAGGTCAGGCATGTTACATGGAGGTTGACTAAGGCTCTAGTGTGTGGGGCTCTAGTAACCCTCAAGTCACAAAAGCAATGTAGGTATGTCCTTTGGGTTACATGGAATCCTACATAATCTATGGTTTCCTAAAACAAATACATTTTACTTTCTTTGAGTTGGCGCTTTGTTCTTCCTTGCAGTCAGGTACATGTTGCATCCGCTAGTGATGGATTGATCGCGGTCTCTTGGAAATTTTCTTCATCGTGGTTTGCCAATTGGATTTTTGTTCGTTTTCTATGTTAGGGTACCTTATTAATGGCCACCCTAATTCTCATCCTAATGCCTCCCTTCCATGGTGGTGGTGATCCACCTTCTACTTTCCTGAGGACATCTTTGGGCAATTGGTGTGGGTCGCTAGGTTTGTCTTGAGTTTGGTAGCTTGAAGGATCAACTCCTTGGATACATGGGAGTGTGAGTCGTGAGTGGGAGATCATGGAGTGGACTCCATATTAGTTTCAACAAGGTGATCTCACAAAACCAAAGTGAAATGGTGTTTAGCATGAAACCATAGCACAGTTTGTTATCTATCACTGATTGGTTTGGGAATTTTGGTCTTTCTGCCTTGGGAAATTATATTGTATTGTGAGTATTTAAGTGGTTAAAAGACAATAATGTCACATCACGACCAATTAATGAAGCGGGAGGGTATATGAGACTTTCAAGATTTATATGAATGCAAAATTTATATACTGAATAAACTTGAAGTTAATTTTTGGATGATCAAAAAATACATACATATATATGTTTTTAAAACCAGAAAGATGTGTTGTGTTATGGGATAGTTTTCATGGCATGATTCTGAGTCCACAATAAGGTCATTTTAATGGTTTGTGAGTTTCATCAAATAGATACTAACCCTATTGTATAAATATTGTGGCTAGGTGTTTGAAGGCTTGATCCCAA
Source organism: Alisma plantago-aquatica (assembly GCA_963693085.1). Lineage (NCBI taxonomy): Eukaryota > Viridiplantae > Streptophyta > Magnoliopsida > Alismatales > Alismataceae > Alisma > Alisma plantago-aquatica. The sequence continues at coordinate 715,798,881 of OY856409.1, read as the reverse complement.
CTTTAGGAGAATTTAGGACTAGTTATTTATTTGAGGTAGGAGCTCTATACCGATTTTATTGTGGCATTTAATTACTAACTCCTAATTTGTTAATATTGACCCATAGTTTGTTTCCACTTCTCTTTTTGAATATTATTGAACTCCCTCTTAAAATATTAAACATCATCAACTAAATTCTTAATTATCTATTATTGGAATTATATCCCTTTTATATGAGTCATGTGACTCCATTCCTCATATATTTGATGTTTTCATTCCTTCAATACATAAATATTAATTGGATTACACCATGATCTTGCCAACTCTATATGCATGTAATATTTGAATTAGTAATACTTGTTAGTAGTCTACCATGTTTTAGGAACTAAATTTTATTCTCATGCCATGCATCAAGTTTTATTTCCCAATAATGTTATGATTATAGGTATTGGATTTTATTCCCTACCAGGAAATGGGTTTTGTATATGGGTTTTGAGGTTTTATTCCTCGTACCATGGTTGTGGTTTGTGGTTCTATAGCACTACTTTAGTTCATCTAGTCTTTTTCTAACATGTACTTTTTGACATGTTATTATCTAGGATAAAAAAGGCAAGAAATCCTTTGTTTCATCATATTGTTTCTATAAATTGATAATGCATCAATCTTAATTTCTTACTTCTTTGTTTATTTATTATGCTGATACTTATTGTCTTGTTGAACTTTTATTGAACCTACTAAATGTTGATATTGTCTTCCATGGGAATAATCTCTTGCATTCTGAGATCTTTATAATACTCTAATTTTTGTATAAAATGTACATACTCAATATTTACATACTCGTACATTTTATCTATTTCTTTTGGGCATGGTCCCCCCCTCCACCAGAGCATAAGCAATCGGTGAAAGCATAATGTGTTGAGCGAAATTTTAAGGACCAAGTTTTGGGAGACTCCGCTTAAGGATAAAAGAAGAACTTGAGTTTTTAGGTGACCCTCTGTATCATCATTATCTAGTTGATTAATTCATTTTGACTTTCTTTTATCCATCATGGACCATATGTTGAACAAATGTTCTTTTATAATAGCTTAAGTTCTTTTCTATTGTAAAATCTCAATACTACTTTGTATTTCATATTATTCTAAATATTACCATGCACCCCATCCTTTTTATCATTAAGGATATATCTTGGACTTGTATTGATTATTATAATATATTGTAAGAAGTGGTCCCATCACCGAAACCCACTCCTTACAGATATTGTAGTTTGACAAGAATTATGTTCGTGGGAATCACTGTTCTACCAAGAGATTCATTGAATTGTTATGGCCCATGTATTGTGTTGGTGAAATAAAAATTTGACTGAGCACCAACCAGGTCAAATGATAGTTCTATTGACTCCATGTCTATGGAAAAATTAAAGTGCACATTTATCCCTTTTAACCCTAGTACATATATCCTAATTTCAACACTTAAGTCATCATAAAGATAATTAGAAGCTATTGAATCCATCTCCAATATTTCTTTATAAATAGGATATCTACGGAAGCTAACAAATGCACTTCAGCATTGAAGGGTTTTCCTACTCTAACAATACATTAAGTGATTAATATTACCCACTTGCTCGCAGTTTGTCAAATTTCAAGCTCCACTCAAGATTCTTAGTCCACATACAATAAGCTTGTTTGGACCTTTGTGGAATTCAACTCATAAGTTAATCATAGGATCTTTGTAGTATATGAGTTGAATTTTACTTTTTATTCCTACACTCACGTTCATGAGCTATTCTTGTTTCATAGAGTTGCTTCTTGCAAGAAGGTGAGTCTGGAGGTCAGCAAGGAAAAGAATTTATCTTCTCAAGGGTGATCTTATAAATCATATCAAATAAGATGTGACATTAAGTGCCCTTCTACATACCAGTAAAGGCGAGGCACAAGTGTAAAGGCCTTGTAGGGTAATACGGGAAGACATACTTATTATATTGGATTCAACTTTAATCCATGCATTATGCTTTTGTGATTACTCTTTTGTTTTATAAATCTTGTATTACTTGTATGTATTTGAGAAATCAATTTTCTGTATTCACTACACCTAGATATTTTACTTGGTTGAGAAAGTCTTCAAGGAACATTCATAAGTCTAAGAGAATGGGGGGGTAATGTTCTCAATTACATCAACCTTGAAGGTTTTGATGGAAATTGTCAGCAGGTATCTGATGACTCTAACAACATTTACCAGAAATGAATCATGTTGTTCTATTTTTATAACATTAACTTTGATATATATGTGGAAGATAATAATTCAGCTATGTGTTCTTTCAACCATGGATCTTGAAGATTAGGATGTGAAAAGTGTGCAACCTTTAGTACCAAAGATACTACAACATTTATAGTTCATTTTTTCTAAATGAATTTAATCGTGTTCCCTCATGTGAAGTAGAAAAATAACAATGAGAGGCTTGAGCTTCTTAAAAAATATGAGAGTAGTCTTCTCCTTATAGAAACTTATTAGAAACAAATATTAAGACACATCAAATAAAGGAAAGTGACAAAAAGATAGCCTTCTTTCATAGGGAAGACTTCAATCTTTGTAGAAACTATTATGTATCTTCTATCAATATCAATAATTTTCCAAATGGGAACAAGGAAGCCATTATCAAGCCCATTCCCTATAATATCTTAGACATGCTCAAACTCCTTCATCCTGCATCTCAAACTTTCTCTACCACATCTATATTTGTCTACCATCTTTCCCTACAAGGTTCTAGAGCATTACCTCCTTAGCAATTATTTATCCTTTCAAGAAGTTAAATATGTGATCTTTACTCAATGGTTTATTTATGTCCTTCTACCATTCTATACAAGATCCCCTTCCCCGCACATTCTTAATTTTTTCAACACCCTTCATAATAGTCCCATGTCCTCTAATATTGGTAGGTTAAATACAAATCATATAACTCTCTTCCCAAAAATTATCCAAAACCATTTGCAAACTTGGTCTACATACCTATAATTCTTATTAACTTCTCTTACAAAGTTATAGAAAAATTTCTCATATTGAGGCTTAAAATATTTAAACATGTTAATTCATCATGCCCAATTTTCCTATACCGTAGGATGGAAAATTCAAGACTGTTGACGAGACCATTCATTACTTTCACTCCTCCAAATACCATACATGAACCTTCATAAATGATTTTAAGAAATCATTTAATCATGCCAATTGGTACTTCCTTCTTCTATGTTCAAAAGGGGAAAATTTCCCTCCTAAGTGGTGCCAATGGATCCATAGATGCACCACTATTGGAAGAAAAAAACCAGTCTGGATCAATTTTTCTTCCTTATGATTTTTCTCTTCTAGTAGTGGCCTTTATCAATGCAATCCTTTATCTCCTTTCCCTTTTATCATTCTATCCCAATACTTTGATGGTTTATTTTTAACTTACAACAACAAACAAATTACTTGAAAATTTCCCTAATACTCTCTTCAACATTCCACTAATTCTCCAATTCATTGATGACACACTCATTTTTTTCAATCCTACGAACTCCAATGCTATCGAACTCAAAAGAATTTCCAGTATCTTTCATTATTTTTCAAGAGTAAATATTAAAATTTCCAAACCCTCTCCCCTTCATGTCAATCTCATTTATTTAATAAAAAATATTCACATCCATATACTACCATTTTACACTATAATTTTCTGAACAATACCTTGAGCTACCTATCTCTCCATCTCACCTCCACATCTCACTTTTGCATCCACGAATTGATAAGATGCATAACATATTTGTGGGCTTGAGTAAAGATTTACTCAGTCTAGTAGGTTACTCACCATTCTAAACTATTTCCCCTTCCTACTTCAGTAGTATTATTACTCTCCCAAAAGTCATCTGTAGTACAATTTATTGTTTAAGGAATAACTTCTTGCAAAACTCCTCTATCAATAAAAAATCAGCTTTTGTTATGGGAGAAAAAAACCTGTCACAAAGGTTTCAATGGATCAAGAATCATTAATCTCTAAATTCATTTCCCTTGTTCAAACTTAAAATGCTAGCTTGGATTTTTGCAAACCAGTCCCATCTATGGGCCCAAATAGTTCAATACTTATATCATGAAAGAACCTCATTGGTTCTCTTTTGGAAACTGCATACTCATCACTTTGAAAAAGTCTTAATGAAATGACTCATTTAATAGGCAACTCATCATTCTCTCTCATACTACCTCACACTCACCATCCTTTTAGTTTAATAATTGGCTTTTTCCCGTGCCACTATAATTAAAATATTCCCATAGCATTCCTCCTCAATCAAAAAACACAACCTTTAAATTTAACTCTGCCATCAATCTTCATATATCCCATAATTACTTAAATGCCTCTAGGGTAAGGTTTTCTTAATTAAAGTATTTCCTCATTTTCTTTCTAACATGGACATTGTCTATTCCTTTTGTTAAGATATTTTGGAAAATGAAGGATTATCTCTACTCATAGGGCACATTCATTTGTTAACATGTGACCCTCTTATTCCGCTGAGTTTCATGGTCTTTTTTATGTTTTTGTGTTGTTATGATTTGGAAACCACTAAGCATTCGTTCTTTTAGTTCCCCTTTGTCAGACATATATGGCTTCATTACAATAATCCGTATCCTAGGTGTTTCACATATACTATGCAGATTATTCTTAAACCAAATTTATATTTTTCTCTAATCTTTCAATTTATTCTAACACGTTTCCTCTACCATCTCTTGAATATATAAAAAGAAAGGAATAACAAAATTATCAATGACACCTTTAGTTTATATTTTAATGTTGTTAATTATATTAACATATAATTTGATATATGGATCAAGTTTTGCTAGGTTTTGATGCATCACTAATCTATTATGAATGCCTCATACGTCCTCCCAACTCCAAGATAAAACTTGCCTCAAGCTCCAAAGCACATGGTATCACGAAGGGACCTACTTTTCAAATAGAATATTAATAGAATGTTTTCAAAACTTTGAACTGTGAAACTTTTTAAGGTTTGTTGTAGGTTTCAACATGTGGACCCCTAATTTTTTGTAACTTACAATGAACTTACCTTTCCCTCCCACTCTTCTCCTCTTTTTTCTTTAATTATACTCTTTTTTGTTTACCTCTTTCAATTGTTTGTCATGGTTTTTATTTCTTTGATTTTATTTGTCTTTTTTGCAAGATGATTAATGATTGACATGTTTTGTTCCTTTCTTCTCTAGTGACTGCATCACTTCCTAATTAAATGGACTTTTCAATATTTCATTAATGCTATAAATTTTTTATGTCATCTGCTCTAATGTATTTGCCAGCCTTTTATTGTGTTCTTTTTTCGTACTTCATACAAATATTTCCTCATACAAAAACGGGTGGCCCGTTACTGTATGCACACTCATGGGGTTTAGTTATGGAAAGAGAAAATGTTCGGCCAATACATTGAGGTTGTGTTTGGTTGGCAGGAAAGGACTTTTATGGGATATGTGAATGGTTGGATATGATGGAATTGGCAAAGGATAGGTTTTTTGTTATCCTTTCTCATGTTCGGATGCACACGGGAAAGTATTGTTTTTCTCTTTGTCTTCTTGGTCATCTTCTATTCGTTCATGAATGGCAGTCTCTACATCTTCAGGTTCAGTTGACACAATAAGTTGTATCATCTATTATTTAATCAAGAAAGCCAAAAAGCACAGACATTGACTCAGGCGGCAATACGAATGAACAAATCAGTACCAAAGTTCAAATGATTTTGATAAATTATAACTTATCACTAGAAAACAGTGGGCATGGCTTCAGGACGGTGGCTTGCCTTTTTTGCAGCTTATGCACCCGTTTACATAGGTTCAAACAACTAATTCAGAAAGTAGGAAAAGGGTACAGCTGAGAATTGTGGTGTGCTTTGCGCCGTAGAGAAGCGCCGGGATGATCAGCCTCGCCGGCTGTGGCGGGTGAGGCAGCGGCGAGGAGTGTGAGGGCAACGGTGTCATGGGTGAGTCGGTGGTGGTGGTGCACCAAGAAGCAGCAGCGGCCGAAGCAGGGATTCCGCCTCCGAATCCGGCAGAGCTTAGCGTTCTTGACGCCGACGTCTTGGGACGGTTGGGGTCAACCTCGACGATCTTGGGGCTATCAACGTCGGAGCTGACACAGGTGTAGTGGTCAAGATTCACAGATAGGCGGCGGCTGTTATAGGACTCCGTAATGGTAGAGTGCAGGGGTACTCAGACGTTGTATGTGGCGTAGGTGTTGCACGAAACAGCATCGCCGACGAAAGTGTATCGGGGCTCAGGCTGAGTGTCGAGAATGTTTTATTGGGAGCGGGGAGATATCCCAAGCAATACCAGGGTAGGGTCCGAAACTCAAAAGTCCCCAGTTAATTAGGACTTCAGTACCGCTGATTACCTATCCTAATGCGAACTTTTCACAACCAAACATAGGATCAGATTTCAAGCGGGATTAGTAGGAGTCCCATCCCTCTCTGTATCCAGGGAACCAAACAGGTCGTGACTACCTACATAAAGCAAGCAGTGGCACAGCCAACCCCCTTATGAGGGGCGCAGATTTGATGGTCCTGCCCGCTGCTCCTTCTTTCATTTATTGCCACGTGGACATATCGAGTTCTATAGCTTTTTCTCCTCATCACTGGGCTTCTAAAGCGTACGTTTCAATATCAAACTGATTTTGGACATTTTAAAACATAACCCTTTAGCGGAACGAATATTAAAACATTTCTCAACAACAAATCAGTTAATCTTTGATATTGGATGCGTCACCCCTGTCTTCACAACAATTTGAAAAGTCTATATATATTATAGTCTCGTACAAAGGAATGAAGTTGGGGAGGAAATATTAGAGAAAGAAATATCTTAGATTTAGTTAGATTTTGGTTAAAAAAGGATTATATGTTTTCTAATAGACATATTGTAATTAACTTATTAAGACCTTGACTTCAATAGATTTACTTATTTATCATTAATTTTCTTTTTATTAATTTATTTCCATTCGTAATTATGTACACTTTTATTATCATGGAACACTAGTTATATCAGGACTTGCCACATTTGATCTTGAATTACTTTTTACATTTCTTGATAATGTTAGCTTGCTTTTGAAATTTTGTAGTGTTCGTCCACAATATCTTTAATAATCTGTATGATATGATCATATATATGTCTCCAGTTGTAGATAAAACCATAACAGTACCACGGGGAGAAAACATATACACAAATTTTGTCATATCCAATGCACTTTCTAATATGAAAAATGAAGTTCACAATTTGAAACAAAATATACTTGACATGACCAAAAGTCATAAGGTACAGACTAGTTTTAAGTTGGATAGAGTGATCAAAATTTGAGCCTTAATTGGCATCAGATCTGATTGTCTAGGATTGTCAAAATTTTGGATCTCGGTTAGTTATGTGTCAAAAATAATTGACCAAATTTATTTCGAACATTAGACTCAGAACCGACTCAAATCCAAATTTTAGGCATTTGGTCCACGCCTACAATTGGCCCTTATGGTTAATTTTGAAACCCATAGTCGACCCAAATTTAGACCTTGATCAACCTTGAATTTATTAAAATCAAAATATACAAGCTATATATGTCTAAATTTTAGTTATATATAATATTTTATCTTATATAAATCAAAATACCCAACCCGAATTTGTTAAAACATGTAACAAACCCCAATCCTAAAACTCAGATAATGTGAAAATAATCGAATCAAATCGTTGATCGATCCAAAACTGACCAAAATATTTAAAATTAATACATGTGCCAATTTTTTGAATCGTATAAGATTGGGTTCACATATTTTGATGTATCGTTCACATGTTTTGATATACCACGGACAACCTCACTTAAAATCAAAATCTTAACATCTGTTATTCCAAACCCGTTCTCACCGTTTGATATTCTTATATATGTAAACCTTTAAGTTTTCATGCAATCTCGTGCATAGAAGGAAATGTATCCAATGTCAAACACCAATTTATCTGTCAGGGAAATATTTTGATTTCATTTGTTAAATGAATTGTGTTATAAAATGTCTAAAACATGTTTGGTACCAGAAACATCTGCTTTAATGGCATCGTGGGAGGATAAAAGTCACAGAACTTCACATATCCACGTGGCAATAAAAGAAGAAAGGAGCAGCGTGCTCCCTACTATAGGCAGGACTAGCAAATCCGCGCCCCCTTATGAGGGGGGTACAAATGAAAATTGCTTTAATTCTTTATATGATGTTGGTATTTTTTATGTACATAAGAGCTTAAATATTCTCTTGAGACAAATATAGTTTTGACACGTCTCAAAGACATGATAGACATGTTTGTTTGGATCTAGATAAGAAAATATATAAATCTTAAAATAACCTAAAAAATAATTAGAGACATAGCTCATGTCATTGTCTTACTTTCTAATTTCAAGATCTGATTAAGATATTTCTACATTTATAGGTTCTACTTCTTAATCTACTTTGAGTAGGTAACCACCGAAATAAAAATTACATGACTTTCCTTGTATTAGACCATCTCTTCTTTTAATTTTTTTTCTCGATGAAGGTAGGTCATATTTACTAAATTACATAAATTTTATATCCATCATTGATTGTAGATGATTATTAATTATTTGGGATCACACAAATACAATCTTATGTGAAAAGTTTGACAATTTTAGTAGTCATAACATAATATATACCTAACCAAAATTTATTTATATAGGTACTATCAGGTAACAAATTATTATTTTTTATGAGTGAATGACAATATAGAAAATTAAAAGTTGAATAGTATAGTTATCTAGGTACTAAATTTATTCTTTAGTGTTACTTAAATAAAAAAATACTATCATAATTTATTATAGACTACAATATAAGCATAATGTTTTCTATGCCACACTAGAAACTAAGAAAATATCAAAATCCACTATCTTTGATATCATAACAAAGTAATATATAAACCCTAAAGATTTTTTTTGCATAACTTGTGAGTGGAAGTATAACAGTGTCGTTGATCCATAAGGAAAATGTCTAACATTTTGTGAGTAAGGTGACTAACATGGAATACATGTTGTACACTCTTGGTAAACATCAAAACGTGAAAATGATCACATAGTCACAACACAAATCATAAATTATATAGCTAGATTCATAATCACACACAATGTTTATTTATTTTAACAAATGTGTCATACTATTGAAAAATAAAGAGAAAATAGAAACATTATTAACAAATACATCATGTACCATGTATTTAAGAAACTATCACTATTTTTTTCCCTCTCCAAGCATGCATCACATCAGATATAGAAAACAAGTCAGTCTATGCCATTTGTACAAGCAAAATATACACATATTGAACTGTATATTCACTAATTTAATGTAGACATGCTTTTAAAATACTTGTTATACTCATATAACATAGTACTAATTGTGTCTGCCAGATTGTTTGGTTCATCATTATATAAACATTGTTTGTTTCATCATTATATATATACATATTTAAGAAAAAATTAGCAACTTAACATTGTTGTATGATTGTGATACATTTGTTAATATATTTAACAAAACAAGTACAAATTTTTTATCTTTGAGATTTCAAAATATATTTGTCACAATGAGCAACTTTTATCTATTGTTATAATTTTTTTTCATATACAATATATAATATATAATGCTTTTCTCAACTTTGATGTATTCTTTTGTTATTTTTATACTAATTTAATATATATTTAATGTGATCTTTTAGTTAAATATAAATTAAAAAATAATTAAATACTTAACATTATTGTTTATGTGTTTTTGATGCATTTGCTAATATGTTCAATAAACCAAGTACAAGTACAAGTTTTTTATCTGTAAAATGTGAAGATATATTTATGAAAATTAAGAAAATTCATATATTATTACATAACATGCAATACTTCTATAAGTTTTGATATATTCTTTTTAATTTGAATTGTATTTTTATATATATATTTACATGTAATCATTAGTTAAATTGTATTTTCATTGATATTATTTATACATAAAATATATCAAAAAAAGTAAATATGATACCATGTGAAAGTTATACAATAAAAAATTTACGAAATCAAATTCGAGGGGGGGGCACGTGCCCTGGTTGCCCCCTGGCTCCATCAATGAAAGCATGTCAAAAACACCTTTTAACAAAGTGCTTTACTTTTTCCAAAATGTGCATTGTTGCAAGGGTATTAGAAGAAGAAAAAAGTATGATAAATAGAATTGAATTGAGAGAGTGGAATGATTAGAATGAGATAGTTTTTTTTTTGGATCTGCATGGGCCGAAGCCCACCCCCTCTCCAAACAGGTGCCAGAGCCCGGATGACCCAAGAGGTTGGTAAATACAGCTGACCCGAGCGGGGAATCGAACCAGCAACCTTCATGAGGGGCGCGCTGGCTTGACCGCCCGGGCTACGCTGGCCGGGTAATAGAATGAGATAGTTGGTAGAGTATGAATGTGTGTAATAAATATAAAGAGGAATGATAGAAGGAGATATGTATAGTAAATACAAATAGAGAGAGATCGTAGATGAAATAAGTAGACTACTTTTATGCATTGCTCAATTAAAATGGTATGCATGAATTATTTGTGTGCACTATTTTATTTCAAATATAAATAATACGTACATAAATATATAATATGTAGAATATTATATCATCATGTTTAAAGGTGGCACACTAAATTTATATTATTATGCAATACTAGAAATTACATGATATTTCTATATATATGACACCACTATTATTTTTCTGAAACAAATAATATTTGGAAATTGACTTATAATACTTATATATATATATATATATAAGAGAAATAAAGAGAGTGTCAGGCTAGAATAAACTCTAGTGTATAGACTACACCATGCATTCAAGTGATGTTTACGTATCAACATTAATTTTTGAAAAAAAATCAAATCGTTGATATTTATTGTTATAATATACATATGTTACATATAAACTCTGAACTCATGCAGACATTTGTAAGTCATTTATACAAGTCAAAATAATTGATGTGTCACTAATTAAAATTTTAAAAAAAATTATTATGTTTAGAGGCATGACCTTTAAGTGTTTAAACGAGCCTAAGTTGTATATATAGTCTATTCATAATATATTTATGAAAATCGGTAAATGGAAAATAATTTAGACGTCGTATTTTAGCTACACTCTAATATGGTTATATTACTTATTCACTCACTCTTCTCCACTCTTTATTTTCTCGCCTTTCTTTATATTTCTCTTTCATTTTCTCTCCATGTGCAAAATTTAAGGAATCTTCTCAACTTCTCTAACTACACGAGTAACCGGTTATGCATTGTCCCAAGAAAGGGCATAAAAATAGATGAAGAATGTTTTTTTTAAGTGAAGTAGGTGTGTTTGTTAACAGCGATCTTATCAAAATTGATTTGATATGGGTTCTCTGTATGACTACTTGTTCCCATAAAATTGACGAAGCCTTTTTAGACTCCTTATGGTGTTGTCCAGAAGCAACAGCCAGGTTTCCATCAGATAGCTTGCTATATAAACAAACAACCAATGGGGTTCGGTTGCTTGCATTTGGACTTGTGACAACATTACCAAGTATTATGCAGAGAAACCGTGCAGTATCATCTCCTTCACCATCCTCCATCCCTTCCTCATCTATGGAGCTCGCCATACTTCTGCCCCTCCTCTTACTAATCCAGTTCGTTGTCATCCCCCAAGGAGCCAGCGCAGATACTCTGCCTCGCCAAGGTATCTCTGTCAATTTTCTATCTATTTCTTTTTGTAGCGATTCTGCCCTCACCCGGGCTTCTGATTCCCATGGCGCAGCAGACGATCAACTCGAATCGTCCCTCCAGACGCGGCCGCGATACGTGCTACTACACCCTCCGACGGGAGACTGCGTGATAAGGGATCTGAAATACGTCGACGACCCGCTACTGCTGGGCCCCTGCTCCCGCTCCGACTCTTGGTACTACTCCCCTCAACAGCTGCTAATGATGAAAGGTACCTATTACTGCCTCCAGGTCATCGGCGCCGGAGAGAAGCTGAAGCCGACGATCAGGTGCTCCCCACGGTACGACACCTGGGAATTCGTCACGGGACCCTCCGGGAAGACACAGATCATGCAGCGGCGGAGTGGCGTCAGTCCATCTGCTCTCTGCCTGGAAGCTGACGCCGGAGGGCTCCTTTCGCAGCCATGCAGGTGCTTGCCTGACGCCGGTGCGAAAGGGGTGACAGACGAGCCTTGCGATGTCAGCAGCCAGTGGTTCGAATATCATAACGAAAACGGTGTAGTAGTTTTTAACTAATTAACAAGTGATCGAACCGATCTTGTCTAAGATTACTCACATCACGGAGTATTATCTAGATCCGTTCTACAAATTATTTTAGATCACTGATGTGGGTAACTAATCTCATACAACTAAAATTCTTAGATTATTCACATCACATAGTATTTCTAGCTTCCAAACTATGCTGGGGGTTATGTAAGTATCCTGACAAAGGGGGCAAATAGATTGGTTGCCAAACATCAGCTTCAGAATATATGTGTATATATCAGATTCAGTTGGTGAGATCTGAATGATGTTGTTCTCGGACGGAAGTTACAGGATATATAAATTATAACTCTATAAATGGTATATATAATATTTTCAATTAAGTCAATACATCACATTGTATGTTTATTTTTCTCAGAAACATGTCTCTTTTTCATGCCACTTCCTAATGATTCAAAATCAAGTTTGCAAGAGAAAGAAATGTAATTTTGCGAGGAATATAAGTTTCGATGTGCCTGAAGTGTTTCTCTGTTTCCACCCGAATTGCCGCAGGTCCTATTAGCTTACTAAAGGTTCTACTTATGCTTATCATAGATGAATTGTAAGTTATTTCTGGATACAAAATTTCTTATACCCCTGCCCTTAAAAAATAAAGTTTAGTCATTTCTTATAAATATTATTGCTTGGACTAGTCTCTTCAATTAAAGATGGTAGTCAAAGAGGGGAAGAACCATTTTGACAGGTTGGAAGCTCATTGCGAAGAAGATACGCAAATCAAAGGCTAGCGGAGTGGAATTGCTTCATCTTTGTATGAACCCACGGCTGAACGGTTGCTGGACCACATGGACACGCTCATGTGGACCTTCAATTACAGCAATATAATATAATGGTATCAATTCTACTTTTTAAATTGTTAGGTATGCTAGCTCTTCGAATTAAAGGCCAGCAGTAACAAAACTTACCGTCCCATATTCCTATCCATTACAACCAAACCTATTATTTAATTTTGCAGAATCCTTGGAATCCGTCGTTTTCATTTTTCTGCATTCCGTAAAGGATTAAAGATAATCCTGCTGACTCCTGCTATCCAAACGTCCCCTTATATGAAACATGAATCGTGAAATCATGTGCAACATGCCATTATATACTATAGAAGTCCACAGTTTCTAATGATGCCCAGTTCTTCTATCACTTGTGTGAACTGAATCTGAGCTATATGCTTATGACCTTATCCAGTATAATAGAAAAATGCATCTGCTAACCTCAATCTACATAGAGGTTGATCAACTAGCTCATTTGGTTAAAATAATTACGTTTTCTATGAATCAAGTTGACAAAGCTTACAACTGCTTATACGGCATCCGTTCCTCTTTTCAAACTAAGGATGTTGCGTGAATCTAGCTGCAACATTCAAGATATTACTAAGGAATTAAATGAATGATACAACATCTAGCATTTAACCAAAACCCTAAATCTTTTCCGACAATTACGAACAAGCCTCTCTGTTTTCAAGTTTCTTAAATAACTATCTATGGTTCATTCCGAATTCCAGAATGCACAGTCAGTGGGATATATGATGGCACCTAAAGTGTTGTTCTTGTAAATACAAAGTCAGAGCTACCCTTCTTACCACATCAAGATTCTACGATTTAGAATTAAGTTGAGAAGCAAAAACAAAATGTCAGGGTCTTCATAAACACTGTCCAGGTTATTTCAAGCTTTCGTATTGAGTCATTTAGGTGCTGGAAATGCCGGCAACCATAACTTAAAAAGCACATACGCTCTTCGTACTTCGTTATATATAGAATAAGTTCCAATAATTTTATGATATGACATCATAAAATAATTAGAATTTGGATTAAATGGTGGATACGAAACTGGTACACATGTAGATTCTATTTTCATATTGCTATAAGCATTGACGGAGGGAGGGCGGGGCACAGGGGGCCCCCCTCCACTCTAGATTTTTTTTAAACAGTAGTAAATGATTCATTTCAACTCTATTAAATTAGTTTAGTAGTAATATTAGATTTTGATCAGGAAATACTCTAAACAATCGACTCGAAAAAATTCCAAAAACATTCCATTCAATATGTATTAGTTCTAAAAACTGAAATTGTATTAACTAGAATGCTTGTACGGTTTCTGCAAAACTTGTGTGAGAAAGTACATTAGATGTATGTTTTACTCCAAGATAGTCTTCAAAAAATTGACTCGAAAAAGGTTTTTCAAAAATCACTTCGTCAATACACGGTTCAAATAGTTATATTGTGTTGACTTCACTATTAGTGACTATTTAAATGAATGTGTGAGGAAGTCTATTAGAAACACGTTTTTCTCCACTGTACGTACATGACAAAGTGCATAGCTAAAAAAAGTAAAAATATGATATATTAGATTAATAAGTAAATAAATTTATTTAGTTTGGTTTCTTATTCACAGAGTGGGTCCAGAATATGATTAAGATTCAAATAAAGAAATATTCAAATATTGTATTTAAAATTAGCAGTGCAAAAAACAATTATTGTCTTGTTGTTGTGTCATCATTGTCGTCATCGCCATGATCATCGTCATCGTCATCGTCATTTTTCATCATTATCATCGTCATCATCATCTTAAGCTCGGTTCCAATCATGTTGGGTTCAGCTACATGGATCCTTCTTGTCCATTCAGCTTTACTCTGTGTCATATTTCTCTTTAAGATAAGAATATTTAATTTACTTATTTCTTGCTTGCACATGACGATGTTGTTGACCAACAAGTGTCAATATTATGTCGACTTCCATATCTACTCTTGTACATGAGGACTTGTAGGATTGAGGATAACATTTGGTCCATGCATTTCTTGCCCTTAGTAGTAGAAATGTTTCTAAAAATGTATTATTGTAATATATCATTATTCAATGATAGTTTTATTTTTTGATATCATATTCATGATATACTTCATCATTTTGTAATGCTACTACTATGGATCAAATTAGCTAGTTCACAAACCATGTTGCTTTCTCTATCCAATTTATGAAAGAACATAATCTATAAAAATGATTAAGAGTAAGTTAACCCTATTTTATTGCATTGAGGTGGAGATTGTTCCCATCTTTGTATAGCTCATGTTGTATACACTTCATTATTTTGTTTTGAGATACAAATATGAAAAAAATGAGTTTTTTATGTGCTCAAACTCATAATTCTATATGGTGTCAAAAATTTTGACCTAGGGCTTAACCCAAAAATTTAAGATAGGGAGTAAATTGGTTAGAATGTTGGTTCTTGTCATCTATTATCATGACATTTATTTATAAACCATAAGAGGTCATTTAATTATTTTTTCTATAGTTTTTATATATTTGGTTACATAATAAAGTATCACACTCTTTTTTCAATCTACGTGATTGGATCCTTGCACCTGGCCCAAAGTGAAATCATAAGTTATAGGTTGTTGTATCAAATTTTGACACGGATTCATAACTCATTATTATTTAGCATCACTAATATGTGCTGAAAAGCAAGCCAAATCTAGGTTGTTTTGAGGTAGTTACGTCACACAGTCATTGACTCATGCATGTTAGTTTCTTTGTGACTCTATATTTCACATTGGTGGAACCATGGTGGTGAAATTCTTTGTGTAGAAGAAATTTCTCTATCTTATACATGTTTGTATATCTAACATGCAACTTCAGATAAGAAAAAGGAGTCTTTCTTTCACAATATCATAAATTTGTAAGCTATATAGGTAAAATAAGTGAAACGGTCTAAGTAAATCAAAATTATTCTATATTGATAGTAAATAGTTGTCAAGGCTTAACGAAAAAGGAGAATGATTTCACACTTAACTTTACCAGATGGAAGTGTTTGTGAGGACAATTTAAAGATGGCTAGAGTTGCTGTCAAATTTTACAACAACTTTTTGTCCAATTGTCGGCCCTTTCAGTCACAATATAGTAGGGATATGGATAATTTTCTCAATATCATCCCTCCCATTTTGAACATAGATGACAGTGCAACTCTTATTGGCATAACAAATGAAGAAGAGATATTGAAGACGTTACATATGATGGATGAAAAAGCTGCCCCAGGGCCAGATGGTTTTTCTATTAAAATCTACTTAGCATCCTAGACCATTATAGAAATGGACTTCATCCTTATTGTCTGATCCTTTTTCAAAGGAGAAAATTGTCACAGAAGCATCAAATGTTGCAAAATTATTCTCTATCCAAAAGTTGATTATTCTCATATTCTCGGGAAGGATTTCAGGCCTATTTCAATTGAAAATGTGTCACTTCACATTTTGGCTCATATTCTCAGCAACTACATGACAATGGTGATTCCTAAGATGATATCATAGGAATAGGGGAGCTTTTGTTAGCAGAAAAGACATATAAAATCACATTAGACTTGCAATGGAGCTTATGCATGACATTAAAAAATGAGAACACCCTAACATGACCATCAAATATGACATGGCCACGACATACTACATGACAAATTGGGACATTTTGATGAAGATTTTGATCCGTTTTGGTATGCTTCTAGATACAGTTGAACTATGCTTATCCTTCTTTTGTGGGTGCTAGACATCAATCACCCTTAATGATGTATCAGCATGCTTCTTTCCTTTCAAGAGAAGACTCAAACAAGGAAATCTTATTTCTCCATTTTTATGCATCCTCTTTGAGGAGGTTCTCAGTAGAAGAATTAAACTAGAAGTTTTGACAGGAGGTATAAATAGATTCAGAACTCGTGGTCAGGGGGAAGCACCATTGTTCCTTCTCTATGTTGATGACATCGCCATCTTTATTAATGCTACTACGTCAACAGTTGCACGCATAGCTCACAATATATCAGAGTATGAAGGAGTATTTGGAAAATTGATCAACCTAGGTAAATCACAATGTGTTATAGGTTTGAGTGACTATAGTACCAATCAGGACATCTCTAATACCTTACAGATTTTTAGAGTAGAAGAATCATTCAATTATCTTGGCATCCTGATATCATGTAGAAGATAAAAGTTAGAACTCTATGAATTCTTGCTTGAATGAATCAAATCTAAAATAACATCGTGGAAGGCCCAATTGCTATCTTTTGCCGAAAGGAAACTCCTGATTCCTCACACACTATCATCATCTTTCACGTACATCGTCACTACTGGTGACATCCCAGTAGGAATTATGAAGAGAGAGAAGAGTCAATGTTCTCTAAGTTTCTATGGGCTAACATAGATTATCAGAGTAGGAAAGCATGGGTGGTGAGGAACCTAATATCAGGACCCATCGAGGAAGGAGGATTGGGTATATCTTCTCTACTAGAAACTACCAAAGATAAAAATTTAAAGCATGTCGGGAAATAATAACTGGCAGATCAATTTGGGAAAAAATTTGCACTGTGAAATATGCATTAACATTCCACAATCATTACTGAGTTTTTTCCCCATACCTAAAGAAAGGTTCATTCGCTTCGCCATACTAGAAAAAGCTATGGTATACCTTTCCACAATTCATTTCACATTATAGATGGATTGTCGGTAGATGTAATATATCATTCTAGGATGCATGATGGTGTCAATACCCATCGAGGGAGTATGATATAAATGTTTAAGATATTTCACTTGATTTTTGAGTTAAAGACTTTTAGATTAGGGATACAGGATGGGACATTCCAAAGCTATCTCAAATCACCAATGAGGACAACATGATGTTGATTCTAGCAAACTAAGGTGCAGTAGAATATATAGATGACCAGGTAGTTTGGATGCCAACAAAGAATGGGGAATTCTCTATTCGATCGTCTAAACAGATCAGTCAAAACCCAAACCCCAGCAATCTCTCTCCAGTTGCATGGATATGGAAGGGCACCATGCCCAGGGCAAATGATGTCTTCTGGAGATTAATGGAATTGTGCACTACCTACTGGTGATAACATCACTAGGTGTCATATCCCTCTGGAATCAAGATGTCACTACTACGAGACACCTAGTAGTGAAACAACCAAGCACATGTTCTTCTAAAATGAGGCAGCAATGTTCTTTTGGAACTGCCTATATCCATTGTTTGATGAATGGAGAGAAGAAACAAATCAATTAATGGTATAATATGAGCTGCAGATCAGCAGAACTATGGAACTCTCAAAGGATGGATCCACAATGAGATGATCTTACTCGTTTGCTGGTCTATTTAAAGAATCAGATGTTGTTCTAGATTCAAAGGACGCAAACCCAGATTGATCAGTTTTTGGGACTCAATCCTTAGTATCATTAACCATAGTTTGAGAAGGACATCCTCTAAAACAAGGTTCTATAATCATAATTATTGTTGTAGTTTAATAGAAAGCTTGGTGCATCCCACCAGAGGTGTGCACACTAATCAATTTAGATTTGACTAGATGCACCCCGTGAGGTCAGAACACATAGGGTATATTTCAAAATTTATAATGGACCTACACGTACACACTCACTCAAACTAAAACACTACACCTAAAAGAGTATGGGGTCATATTGTAGTATAGGAGGGCGGAAAGTATACGGTCAATCCGTAGGGAGAAAGGGGGCACTAGAGTTAGGTTCCTACTCTGGAGTCTAGGGTTGAAGGTTTTGAAGTTGGATTGATTTATTACGCGAAGTATGAACAAGAAAGCAATTAAAGGAGACAAACAAGATCAAAACCTAAGTTACCCTAGATAGTTAATTCTATTGAGCAAGAAAAGACAAGGCAAGCGAGGAAAAGAGCAAGATATGCTAAGGAGGCAAGAAGAAATCTACACTACACTAAGCTAGAAAATAGGTCAAAACAGAAATTAAGGACCTAAATTAGCAACAGAAAAGCAAGAACAAGGCAATAAGCTAACTAAGCTAACACTATCTAAGCAAGAAAGCAATTAGGGTTTTAAAGAAATAAAGGGATGTGTGGACTGTTTGGGGGATGTACTTATCAATTAGGTTGAGGGTGACATGTGAACATTATGCTTTCATTTAGATTACCAAACCAAACAACGAGATAGAGTCTAATGAATTTCCCTAGACTACTAACTAGCCATAAATAGGATAGGTTGTTATAGGGGAACTAGTCCCTAACACCTCCTACTACCCTTAAGAGGTGTTGGATCAATGGGATCTAGAGGGGGGGGTTGAATAGAGCTTCACAAATTCTCACAAGATAAATTATACCACCAAATTATATATTTGAAAAGCTTAAACAAGCAGCAATTTGATGTCCTAATCTAACATACATAGCAAGGATGAGAGATAGTGAAAAACAAGCACTTGGATAGGTGGTTTAGAGTGGTTCCATGTCCTAAACTTAGGAGCAATGTCAGTCCACTACCTAGAGTGGGTTAGTCTCTAGGATTTGCAATCTTGGTACTCTTATATTCCACAATAATATTACAAGACACAACAACCACACATCCAAGGGCTTAGTACCTCAAGCAAAGATCTTTAATCTATAGAAGGAGCTTACCCACTTGAACCATGGAGTCTTCAGCCATCAACATGGACTTACCCACTCCTTTCTTCAAGTCTTCTGCCTTCAAGGGATTACCTATCTTCCTTGAGCATTTCCTTGCTTCTCTCCTTCACTCGAATATCTGGAGCAGCTATCTCCTTCACTTGGAGACCTGGAACAGCTTGCCTTCTTCAATCTTGAAGAATAGCAGCTCCTTCTCCTTCACTTGGAGAGGGATCTTCAACTTGACTTCAATAGGAATTGAGGTTGGAAGATGGAGGAGGAGAGCTTTACAACAATACAGGGAGTAGCTCTCTTACATGGGAACTTATCTCACTCATACTCACGAATTTGACATGAAGGTAGAGAGAGAAAGGGGCTCAAAGGCTTAGAACACTCTCAGCTATGCTAGGACTAAGTTTGCAATGAATGAGCAGCCTTGGAATGAACTCCAAGTGTTCTATATATAGCTGAGGGTGTTGCTTTGAGTTAGGTGAACTCTTGGGCCGAAATATAGTCATTTTCCTTCAAGAAAATGTCTCTATTTTTGATCAAATAACCCACTAATGGTCACATCACTTTTTTCTACAAATTCCATACAGTGCAATTGGTCGAGTTTGAATAAAGTTAACTTGATCGATCAAGTAAAAGACAAAAGTGATATTCAAATGGTCGGTCGAGTTTGTCTTGGGAAAACTCGACCGATCACTGAAGATCATTTTGGTCAGGCACTTGATCAGTCGAGTTCTGTGTAAACACAACTCGACCGATGCAATCTTTAGAGATTGTATCAAGGTGGATCGACCGAGTTTGCCCTGGGGAGAAACTCGACCAATTGACAACTTGATGTCAATCTTTGAATATGCATCTAAAGTGATCTAACATTGGTGTTTTATGTCCCAATCAATTTTCTCACCTTAGTTACAAGTCAATTTATCATTACAAGTGATTACAAATATGTTATAAGGTCATTTACATAGATTTCCACAAAAGCACACTTGTAGCTCTTTGACTTGAACTTGCGTCAATCTAGGGTTTTGGATTTGGGATCCTTTTCATGTACCTAATAACTGAAATCAATCTTTAATACACATATTAGATACATATGAATGGAATGGTTAAGTCATTATCAAAATGTAGGCAATGTATAACGTCTAGGTCAACATTCTACCCTTTTTTTACAATGACAAACCATTCCTCAAACATATTGAAAAGGATGTAGAAATTATAGCTTTGCTTTGCGAAATAGGGAGATTCATGAAATGAACAATGTGAATTGCTCCCCCTCAATATGTGCTTCTATTAACTTGCATGGTTAATCTATCTACACCATGCAGTAGCAATATACATGTAGTATGTAGTCCTTTGCAAGTTCACATAATAAGTAGTGAATTGAACAAGAAAGGATCTCACTAGCAAAAAGCAATATTATAGAAAAAACCAATATGATTGGGTTTCAAGACATGAGCTATCTCTTGAAATATATCTTCCCCTTTTGACATTATCAAAAAGGTAGGGGGGGTAGAAGAGCATAAGCCAAGTCTTCTCCAAAACACACACAACCATATATGCAAAGGAATAAGAAACAATTTAAAAGCATATATCACACGAGGACAAAAGATGACATACATGCCAAGTCATAATCAAAATATAACTCAAGATGGCACCAACGTATAGGATAAAAATAGAGGAAATAGCCATAGTGCACATCAAAGATATTATAACTCAGATATATATCCACATGAGAGAAACTACAAGCACAAAAGTGATAAAACAAAGATAAGAAATAGTACAACTCAGAAGAATGTGCTAAGATGTTTCTGATACAAAATAGTCTATAAAGATGTATATAATAAGCATGCTAGACTACAAATGAAGAAACCACCTAAACATATAACCTATCTATATAAACAACATCATCATCGCCAGGTGTGTAGTCCTCGTCCCCATCAGAAGGTGGAGCAGTAGTACCATCATCATCGTCAGCACCATCAGCATCACCATCGTCAGAAGCATCCTCGTCGTCACCTTCATCAATAGAAACATCCTCAGTCTGGTCTGACATCTCCTCATCAGTAGGAGGTACAAAAGAACGATCGGGCTAGCAGGCATTCTGCTTATCCCAAGACATACCAGGAGCGTGAAGCTCATTGGCATGTGGAAAAGACAGAGCAGAGTCACCCAGTGAGGCTAGCAGGGTGGCCAGGGGGCCAACAGGTAATGGGAGGACGGCAGGAGCGGAGCTACCAGTAGTAAAAGGTGGCGGAGCAGCAGCGGAAGGCTCTGGAGCAGGATAGTAATGATCATATGCATATGAAGCATAAGCACTATCGAGATAGGGCTGGTAGGTGGGATAGGGGTGAGCATAGGAAATGTTCATGGTTGACATGATGGAACACAAATCCTGGTGCAGGTGGTCCTAAACCTATTGGTTGTACGCCTGTTGATGCATCATATAACCCAAAAGGGTTTCATTTGACACACGAAAAGACGCACGACTGGGTCTATGAGGAGGTTGCAGAGGTGGAGCTTGGGTAGAGGAGGATGGGGCAGTTGAAGCGGAGGTAGAGGCAGAAGCACCAGAGGCAGAGGAAAACACGAGAACGGAATTTTGAAGAGTGGTTTCACTAATACAAACACCTTTTCTAGCAACTATGTAATGGAAGTCAGAAAAAAAGGGATTTGTCAGTGGCGAACTTGAAAAGACCACAAATCAAAGCCGGGTAGGGTGGGTGGGTGCCTTTGGTGTTCTTACCAGTGTCGAAGTAGGTCATATGATGTAAGATGTATCTGGCCCACTTGACACTGATATTTTTCAACCAACAATACATAATGACTGCAATGTTCTCTACAATGTCCGTTTGATTTTTCTTTGGATGGACATTATAGTCGATCACTAAAGCCAATATGTGCCTCTTTAGGTCAAGAGAGGATGAGGTCAGGGTGGACCTCTTCTTGTAAGCCACGTCAGGTTTCTTAAAAAACCGATGAATATTTGGTAATGTCAATTCATAGTGATTGTAAAAACCTTCCGGGTAGAGAAGATCAAAGTACTCGCCATAATCCTTATGCCAAGTGTCATTTTCCTCGTCTTTGGCAAGAAAGATATTTAAAGTATCCTCAGAGACTTGGAAACGATGACCAACGATCATAGATGTAATAATTACTTGAGTATTCGGCGGAGGGATAAGCAAATTGTAATTCCAACGCAATTTGGCATATAACTCATGAACAACCTTAGTGCTTGACATGGAGTTGTGAAAGCAGTCATGTTCGATCGCTAGGGCAGACAAATGGTGGACGACGAGCAACCTAGCCACCTGAGCAAGAATCACTTGATACCTAGGAGAAGGATTGATCAAAGTGCGAAAAGGAAAAGAGCTTCGAGGAAGAAGGTCCTTGTACCTATTAACTGTAAGGACCTTGACCTTCGTTTAGGGTTTACCCTGTTTGCTTTGCTTAACCCTGATGCTTAGTTTCTTGCTAATCACCTTTAAGTGGCGATTAGGGTTTGGTTGTGGTTTGTTGAGAGTCGGAGGGGCTACTTGCAAATAACCCAAGTCTAGGGTTTGTGGGCAAGTTTGCCCCCTTGTGAGGTGTCCTCTCTCTCTCCTTGCTTCCTCTGGTGTAGAGAGGATGGTTTGGGCTCGTTGCTTGAGTCCCTTGGGGCTTGGTTGACCTTGTTGGGCTTTGTTGAGCCTTGTCTTGTCTTGTTGGACCCTTGTATCGGCTAGGAGGAGCTGTGTCGCCCATGGAGATGGTGTTTCGCCCATGATCTTTGACCAAGCTTTGACCTCGTTTGTGTCACCACTAGTGGACACTTAGTGCATGATGCTTGCATATAGAAATGGCCTTGGACATGTGTTTAGAGCTTGCTAGAGTGGTGGCTCGTGCACTAGGACAAGTGTCCCTAGGTAGGCGACACCTTGCTTGGCTTTGCTTTGTTTTCTCCTCCCTTCCCTTCTATATATGTGTTCTTTTCCTCTTGCTAGGGATCCTTTAGTCTCTTGGTTTCCCCTCTCCCTTGGTACACGATACCCTTCTCCTTTGCAAGCCTGGTGGACGACACCCTTAGAGGAGCTAGCTTGGTGGCCGATCTACCTTGGAGTTTTCTTCTTCCTTGGAGCTTGGAGCTTGCTTAAGGCGGGTGGCATAACTCCTAACCCTAACTATTCTACCTCCTTTGATGTTCTTATATGTTGCTAGCTTTGTTTTATTGCTTAGTCTTCATGTTGGCCGAGCCTATATCCTAGGGTTTCTTGGTGAGCAACACTCTCTTCTCTCCTAGGTCTTGAGGAGTGAGCTCGAGCTCTAGCATCATGAGAAACACCCCTCTCTCATTTAAGTTGAGAGGTGAGCTTATGTTCTAGTTGCTTGAGCAACACTCTCCTCTCACCATGGACTAGAAGGGTGAGCTTGGTGATAGTGGTGGTTCTTTCTAGGGTTTTCCTTGTGTTGCCGTTTGGGGATAGTTGATGTGCAAGACCCCTCTTTCCTAGTCGATTGAGGAGAGCCATCTTCTTGACCCATTAGGGTTTTGGGTGCCCTTGTACTTAAGGATGATGATGATCTTGTGAGTGGTACCTTGGTCGTTATGAGTGTGGGGAGGTGCTGCCCGGCAGCCCTCTTGACCTAGACCTCTTGGACGATATGCTATGAGGGTGATGGATGATACCCTTGTCTCTGTGACGGGCATCACATCACTCGGCCTTGTGATGGCTGGTAGGCCCTGGTTTAGTTGGTTGCACGATAGGTCTCTTGTTGGTGGTTCGAGCTACACCTTGGATGTCACTCCTTGTAGAATACCCTATCCGTCTTACACCTGGGGTGGATGTTGTTGAGCATCCTATGACGGGCGTCACATTGGTTCTGTATCGACCGACAACCCTACCTTGTGACGGGCGTCACAGCTAGGCACGACACTACGTCGCTCGATACCCCCCTGCACGGCACAGGTGCACGACACCCCGTCACCTGTCATGATTCCTTGCTTAGTTGCACGCCATGTTGTTGTTGCCTTGGGTGGTAACGCTGTATTGTACAATACCTTGGTGCACGGCAACCTGACGCTGCGTTGCTAGTTGTTGGTCGTTATGTGATGAACAATAGCTAAGGGCATGCTGCCTGATACAACCTCTAGTGAGGGTTCTGCTTATCATGGAAAGTCGTCATGATGGACTATATTCTTAACAAACGATGATGACTCTTTGCATGCTTAATAGTATTCACTATGGTAACATTTGTCCTTTTAACTTAGCACAGCTATATACATGGATGTGATCATATTGATTATCTGCAATAAATTGAGCTAATGGTAAGAATGTAGAATGGCTTGCTTAATGATGCAACCTAAGCTTATGGTATCAAGTTGAGGCATGATTGATAATGTATATAATCACTGATGTCACCTTATACTGATAGCCTGGTCTTTCTATTAAGCCTATGATTATTGTATATACTAACCATGTAGGTGATGCATAGCCAATGGTAAGGGGCTATGAGGTATATGTACAGGTTGAGTAACTCTGCTGTGATTGTTACTCTTAATGTTGAAATAATTTGTATGATGTACATGACTAA
The DNA here is from genome assembly GCA_963693085.1 of Alisma plantago-aquatica. Lineage (NCBI taxonomy): Eukaryota > Viridiplantae > Streptophyta > Magnoliopsida > Alismatales > Alismataceae > Alisma > Alisma plantago-aquatica. Next base: position 715,773,588 of record OY856409.1, on the reverse strand, counting down.
GTACTGGGGATTGCTATCCCATGATGATGATGTAAGCCTTGAGAGGTAGTGGCACTATGTGATGAGGGATTGAGATCCCATGGTATATGATGATCCTTGAGATGGATCTAGTGATTGGCAAGAGGCCAAGTGATAACATGTAATGTTGGATCCTTGTGGTGAATCAGGATGATGTAATTACAATAAAAGCATAAAATTGAGTTTTATGTTGTTTATTCTTGTTATAGTTTGCATGTTATACAACTTGGTTGAATCTTGCAATCCATATAAAAGATACTAATTAATCACAGTGAAGTATATCATGTAGTTGCCCTGGCCATAGATCCATCATCGTCAGGAGTTGGTGATGGTGAAATGGGTTCTCTTACAAGTTAACCCGGAGCGCATATTGTTGAATATGCGAGGTTTCTCCTAGCCTAAAATAGTGAGGATTCGAGTGCAACTACGATTGAAGACTCAGGATATGAATAGAGCATGGTGAACAGGCCCATGGCTCAGGATATGTGATATGGGAGCATGAATGCGTTCATGGCTCGGAGCACGGTGAACAGGCCCATGTCTCAGATATACTAGCGTCGTCACCTGTACCGAGGTGGGCTAGAGGAAGGGTAGCCTATGGAGATGACCCTGTGGCTGAGGCCACTTAAGCATGTGACTGTGGTCCTGCTTTGGTTCTCGTGCACTGACCACGAGGGGGAAGGTCGTGGAGTCCGACTCTTCCATTTGACCTTGTATGGCACCGGCTTTGGGTTTCGCAACCGAAGGTTGTATTTGAGCGGTACGACTCACTTCCTCAGGGCATAATAATACGTAATCCAGCCGAATAGTATTTATTGCTTAAGGTAAAACACGGAACATTGGTTGAGGCCTTGCTTGTACATTTAATCTTGTTATACATGCAGTTACCTATATGTTCCTCATGTTATGTGATAAGATCTTATGAACCTTATCTTGTCAATCATGTCCCATAAGAGATAAGTGATGATATGCCTTATGAACCGCCTGGTAAGCATGATGGTACAAATAGCCTTGTTATATAGACTGTTATTATTCTACATTTTACTGGTTATCTTCTGTTGTTGCTTTACCCTTCTGGTTTTATAGTTTTGGCGGGGAGTTATGTTTCTCACTGGGACAATGTTCAATTGTCTCACCCCGCTGGTTTTCAGGTGTTCGTGCTAGGCGTGGTGGTGGTCGCGGAGTTGCGGCCGAGCAGTGAGATGAGTAGTAGAAGGCAAGAGATGGATATGCTGCTATTTTGGTGTTTTTTAGTAGAGTCTAGAGTCATCCCTGTACTCTCAGGTCTTTGAGAGCATTTTGACGTTGTTTCATGATGTATGGCTGTTGATCCCTTGTATATCCTACTGCTGGCTGGATGTGGGCCTTTATGTATATATATAACAGGTGATGAACTCAAGTGATGGTTAGACAACTGTTCCTCTAAGCTGTTGACACATATCAGGTCTCGTATATGTTTATATAACATGTTTCTTTGCAGGATGATGACCTATATGTAATAGTTTCTCAGTTTATCCATTTTCCGCAATCGGTTTTATTTAACACGTATTTTTGGTAATCTGTGGTTATGGTGTTTTTTGCACGTTTTCGCGTAACACCTCTCTATCTGTGTGATAGTGGGATGTGTTGCCTCAAGTTTTGGTATCAGAGCTTTAGGTTCGCTGAGTCTACAGGGATTTAAGATTAGGCTGTGTTTGTTCTTGTGAGTTGTCTAGATTTTCTTATGATCGTCTTCTACCCTCAGTGGAAGAAAAGTCAAGATGTTTGGAAACCATGAAGAACACGCTGCTGAAAACAGTGATGTTGCATCAGTTGATGGAGCTTTTGGGCAGGCACATGAAGATCGGGTGCCTGAGGTCCCCCAAACTGACCCAACCATTCTTGAACACCCTACCTATCAATAGCTTATGGGGCAGATGATGGCTACGATGAATCTCATGGTTGAACGATTGCATGTGCCTCTACCGAGAGCACATGCTCCCCATGGTGAAACATCGGGTATTGGGAAGACCTTTGAGCGGCTTCGCCAAGTCAGAGCTTCGGACTATGCTGGAATGGATGATCCAGCGGATGCAGATCTGTGGCTGACAAGTCTTGAGAAGGCTTTCCAGATCCTCGACATCCCCGAAGCAGACAAAATAAAGCACGATGTCTACCTTTTGAAAGGTAGTGCTGGTCACCGGTGGACCATCAAGGAGGAGAAGCGGCCTGGTGAGGTGATCGGTTGGGAAGTTTTTCAGAGTGAGTTCGTCAGCAGATACTTCCCAAAGACGTATATGGATGAGAAGATCAATCAGTTTGAGCGGTTGTGACAAGGAACGATGAACATCACCGAGTATGAGGCTAAGTTCATGGATCTGTTGAGGTTTTGTCCTCATATGGCAGCAACAGATGAGGAGCGGATCAGACGTTTCGAGAAAGGTCTGAGTTCTGAGCTGACAACACCTGTTTCTACATTGGAGAACCATGAGCGGTTTGCGACGTTTGTGGAATCTGTCCGAAGGATTGAACGATCAGTAAGGGAGAAAAGAGAATCCATGTCTAAGAAGAGGCCTGCTCAGTTTCAGGGACAGAGGTTTGGTGGCTTCAAGAAGCCAAGGTTTTCAACACCTTTTGTGATGAGAGGTTCCAGTGTACCGTCGTAGTGGTCTCCGAGTAAGGAAAGAGGTTATGTTTCTTCGCCATCAAAAGCACATAGTACAACATCAGTGGTAGTGACAGGGCCATTGAGGCCACAGTTTGAAGATAGGGCATGCTATCTTTGTGGTCAAACCAGGCATCTCAAGTTACATTGCCCAAGTAGAGATGTTGAAGTGACACAGCAGCCGAGGCAGAATCAAAATGGATCAAATAGACAGCAGCCCAGTAGTAGAAGAGGGCGAGGACACAGTCAAGCGTCGCAAGCCAGATCGTCTTCTCACGGAAGCAAAGGACGTAGACATCAAGAAACGACTCGATTCTATGTTATGAGTCAGCTGGAGGCGATAGTCAACCCGCGAGTGGTGACAGGTCAGATGGAGTTGTTTCATTCAGATATGTCTTCTTCTTTCTTTATATCTGTTCTGGTTGACCCGGGTGCTACACACTCTTTTATCGCCTATAGTATCCTTGAAAACTGTTGTTTATCTGTTAGTTGTAAGAAGGATAGCTTGTTGTTAGAAACCCCTCTTGATGGTTCCTCGATGCTTCGAGAAGAGTGTCCATCTTGTGTCTTGTCTTTCTCTGAACACAACATTCAAGTGGATCGCACACCACTTGATATGCATGGTTTCGATGTGATCCTTGAGATGGATACCTTAGAGAAGTATAAGGTTGCTTTGGATTGTGGTTCCAAGCAGGCTGTGTTTGATAATGATGGAGAGAAGTGGATCTTCCAAGGAGATAGGAAGATTCTTCCGACGTGTCTGGTATCATCTATGGTGGCAGAGAAGTTGCTACGACAAGGATGTGAGGCATTCTTAGATCACGTTGTGGATACCATTGTGGCTACCAAGGCCAAAGGTCCTAGCCTCGAGGAGGTGTCAGTTGTCTGAGAGTTTGCCGATGTGTTTCCTGATGAGTTTCCTGGTGTTCCTCCACCCTGAGAGATTGATTTTGAGATCAATCTGGTTCCAGGAACGCATCCAGTTGCACAGACACCGTATAGGATGGCTCCAGTAGAGATGGCAGAGCTGAAGAAGCAGTTGCAAGAGTTGTTGTAGAAAGGTTTCATCCGACTGAGTACGTCACCTTGGGGTGCTCCAGTTTTGTTCGTCAAGAAGAAGGATGGATTGATGTGGTTGTGTATAGATTACCGGTAGTTAAACAAAGTTACGATCAAGAACAAGTACCTGTTGTCTAGGATAGATGATTTACTCGATCAGTTGCATGGTGCGACAGTGTTTTCAAAGATCGATCTACGGTCTGGATATCATCAGTTGAAGATTAAGGCAGATGACATACCAAAGTCAGCTTTCAGGACGAGGTATGGTCACTTCGAGTTCGTGGTTATGCCGTTTGGGCTAACCAATGCACCTGCTGCTTTTATGGATTTAATGAATCGAGTGTTCCGTCCATTCTTAGATCAGTTTGTTGTAGTCTTCATAGATGACATCTTGATCTATAGTCGGGAAAAGTAAGAGCATGAGCAACATCTTCGACAAGCATTGACCCTTCTTCGCCAACATCAGTTGTATGCCAAGTTCAGTATGTGTGAGTTCTGGTTGGAAGAAGTGACTTTCTTAGGACATGTGATATCTGCTGAAGTAGTCAAAGTGGACCCGAAGAAGGTGGAGTCCATCACAGACTGGGAACAGCCGAAGACGCCGACAGAAGTTCGTAGTTTCCTGGGTTTAGCAGGATACTACCGGAGGTTTATCAAGGACTTCAGTGCGATTGTGTTGTCGATGACAAAGTTGACCCGAAAGGACGTACCTTTTGTTTGGGATGATCGATGTCAGCAAGCTTTCCAGAGTTTGAAGGAGAAGCTGACCAGTGCTCCAGTGTTAATCCTTCCAGAGTCTGTAAAGGGCTACGTTGTTTTCTGCGATGCTTCCAAGAAAGGTTTAGGTTGTGTGCTGATGCAGGAAGATCATGTGATTTCTTTTGCTTCGCGACAGCTTAAGAAACACGAGGAGAACTATCCAACTCATGATTTAGAATTGGCAGCAGTGGTTCATGCACTAAAGATTTGGAGACACTATCTGTATGGGGAAGTGTGTCAGATCTTTACGGATCATAAGAATTTGAAGTACATCTTTTCACAGCATGAGTTGAACATGAGACAGCGTCGATGGATGGAGTTGATCAATGATTACAACTGCACTATTGAGTATCATCCTGGTAAAGCGAATGTGGTAGCTGATGCGCTTAGCCGAAAATCTTCTTCTCTTTCTTCAAGGAAGGCACAGTTGAGTTCTCTGGTATGCCATAGACGAGATATGTTTGTTTCTTTGCGACAGATGAATGTGCATATGGAAGTTTCCTTGTTAGCTGACTTTTAGCACAGATACAAGTCAAGCCTATGATGAGATAGTAGATCAAAGAGGCACAGCAAACGGATGATGCAGTACAGTTGATCAGAACAGAATTCAGCAGTAAAAAGTGTGATGGGTTCCATGAGTCCGAGGATGGACTAGTTTGCTATCATGACAAGATGGTGGTCCCCGATGCTGGTGATCTGAGGAAGTTAGTGCTCACGGAAGCACACACATTGATGTATGCTATGCATCCAGGTGTCACCAAGATGTATCACAGTCTGAAGGACTTGTACTGGTGGCCCAGTTTGAAGAGAGATGTAGTTCAGTTCGTGGCGAGATGTGCGGTTTGTCAGCAAGTTAAGGCTGAGCATCAGAAGCCGATAGGTATGTTGCAACCCATGTCGATACCGTAGTGGAAATGGGATCACATAACCATGGATTTCGTAGTTGGTCTGCCCAGGACAACTAGGAATCATGATTCCATTTGGGTGATAGTGGACAGATTGACGAAGTCTGCCCATTTCCTACCGGTAAAGACAATGTATACAGCCGAGAAGCTCGCTCGAGTATATGTGGATGAGATAGTACGTTTGCATGGTGTGACAGCAACGATAGTTTCTGACAGAGGTCCTTAGTTCACGAGTCGTTTCTGGGAACAGTTGCACAAAGCATTGGGAACACATTTGAGATTCAGTACTGCCTTCCACCCACAGACAGATGGACAGTCTGAGAGGACTATTCAGACTTTGGAAGATCTCCTTCGAGCTTGTGTTTTGCAGTTCCTAGGCAGTTGGGATGTACATCTTAGTTTGATAGAGTTTGCCTATAACAATAGTTATTAGCGGAGTATTGACATGGCTCCTTATGAAGCTTTGTATGGAAGGAAGTGCAGATCTCCTTTGTGTTGGTACGAGTCTGGCGAATATCAGCTTTTGGGTCCTGAGCTAGTACAGCAGACAACAGAAAAGATCAAAGTGATACAGCAATAGTTGAAAGTGGCACAGGATAGATAGAAGTCTTATGCAGACAATCGCCTCCGACCTTTGGAATTCTAGGTAGGAGACAAAGTGTATCTTAAGGTCTCACCATGGAAAGGTGTGCTAAGATTTGAACAGAAGGGTAAGCTCGCACCCAGATATATGGGACCTTACCCCGTCATAGCACGTGTTGGCAAGGTAGCTTACGAGTTGGAGTTGCCTCCAGATTTGCACATGCTACATCCAGTGTTCCATGTCAGTATGCTGAAGAAAAGCCATCCAGATTTGGGAATAGTGAGACAGCCAGTTGAAGTTGAGCTTGATGAAGATGTGACCTACGAGGAAGGTCCTATGGCGATCCTTGACAGAAAGGTTAAGAAGCTGAAGGGGAAGGACCTGGTTCTTGTGAAGGTTCTTTGGCATCATCCTGGCATTGAGGAAGCCATGTGGGAGCTTGAGGAAGAGATGAGGAGGAAGTATCCCTCACTTTTCTCTTCGGATTTCGGGGACAAAATCCCTTGAAGGGGGTTAGCTTGTAAGGACCCTGACCTTCATTTAGGGTTTACCCTATTTGCTTTGCTTAACCCTGATGCTTAGTTGCTTGCTAATCACCTTTAAGTGGCGATTAGGGTTTGGTTGTGCTTTGTTGAGAGTCGGAGGGGCTACTTGCAAATAACCCAAGTCTAGGGTTTGTGGGCAAGTTTGCCACCTTGTGAGGTGTCCTCTCTCTCTCCTTGCTTCCTCTGGTGTAGAGAGGATGGTTTGGGCTCATTGCTTGAGTCCCTTGGGGCTTGGTTGACCTTGTTGGGCTTTGTTGAGCCTTGTCTTGTCTTGTTGGACCCTTGTATCGGCTAGGAGGAGTTGTGTCGCCCAGAAGCTGTGTCACCCATGGAGATGGTGTCGCCCATGATCTTTGACCAAGCTTTGACCTCATTTGTGTCACCACTAGTGGACACTTGGTGCATGATGCTTGCATATAGAAATGGCCTTGGACATGTGTTTAGAGCTTGCTAGAGTGGTGGCTCGTGCACTAGGACAAGTGTCCCTAGGTAGGCGACACCTTGCTTGCCTTTGCTTTGTTTTCTCCTCCCTTCCCTTCTATATATGTGTTCTTTTCCTCTTGCTAGGGATCCTTTAGTCTCTTGGTTTCCCCTCTCCCTTGGTACACGATACCCTTCTCCTTTGCAAGCCTGGTGGATGACACCCTTGGAGGAGTTAGCTTGGTGGCCGATCTACCTTGGAGTTTTCTTCTTCCTTGGATCTTGGAGCTTGCTTAAGGCGGGTTGCATAACTCCTAACCCTAACTATTCTACCTCCTTTCATGTTCTTATATGTTGCTAGCTTTGTTTTCTTGCTTAGTCTTCATGTTGGCCGAACCTATATCCTAGGGTTTCTTGGTGAGCAACACTCTCTTCTCTCCTAGGTCTTGAGGAGTGAGCTCGAGCTCTAGCATCATGAGCAACACCCCTCTCTCGTTTAAGTTGAGAGGTGAGCTTGTGTTCTAGTTGCTTGAGCAACACTCTCCTCTCACCATGGACTAGAAGGGTGAGCTTGGTGATAGTGGTGGTTCTTTCTAGGGTTTTCCTTGTGTTGACGTTTGGGGATAGTTGATGTGCAAGACCCCTCTTTCCTAGTCGATTGAGGTGAGCCATCTTCTTGACCCATTAGGGTTTTGGGTTCCCTTGTGCTTAAGGATGATGATGATCTTGTGAGTGGTACCTTGGTCATTATGAGTGTGGGGAGGTGCTTCCCGACAGCCCTCTTGACCTAGACCTCTTGGACGATATGCTATGAGGGTGATGGATGATACCCTTGTCTCTGTGACGGGCATCACATCACTCGGCCTTGTGATGTCCGATAGGCCCTGGTTTAGTTGGTTGCACGATAGGTCTCTTGTTGGTGGTTCGAGCTACACCTTGGATGTCACTCCTTGTAGAATACCATGTCCGTCTTACACCTAGGGTGGATGTTGTTGAGAAGCCTGTGACGGGCGTCACATTGGTTCTGTATCGGCCGACAACCCTACCTTGTGACGGACGTCACAGCTGGGCACGACACTGCATCACCCGATACCCCCCTGCACGACACAGGTGCACGACACCCCATTACATGTCATGATTCCTTGCTTAGCTGCACGCCATGTTGTTGTTGCCTTGGGTGGTAACACTGTGTTGTACAATACCTTGGTGTACGGCAACCTGACGCAGCGTTGCTGGTTGCTGGCCGTTATGTGATGAACAATAGGTAAGGGCATGTTGCCCAATACAACCTCTAGTGAGGGTTCTGCTTATCATGGAAAGTCGTCATGATGGATTATATTCTTAACAAACGATGGTGACTCTTTGCATGCTTAATAGAATTCACTATGGTAGTGTTTGTCCTTTTAACTTAGCATGGCTATATACATGGATGTGATCATATTGATTATCTGCAATAAGTTGAGCTAATGGTAAGCATGTAGAATGTCTTGCTTAATGATGCAACCTAATCTTATGGTATCAAGTTGAGGCATGATTGATAATGTATATAATCACTGATGTCACCTTATACTGATAGCCTGGTCTTTCTATTAAGCCTATGATTATTGTATATACTAACCATGCAGGTGATGCATAGCCAATGGTAAGGGGCTATGAGGTATATGTACATGTTGAGTAACTCTGCTGTGATTGTTACTCTTAATGTTGAAATAATCTATATGATGTACATGACTAAGTACTGGGGATTGCTATCCCATGATGATGATGTAAGACTTGAGAGGTAGTGGCACTATGTGATGAGGGATTGAGATCCCATGGTATATGATGATCCTTGAGATGGATCTAGTGATTGGCAAGAGGCCAAGTGATAACATGTAATGTTGGATCCTTGTGGTGAATCAGGATGATGTAATTACAATAAAAGCATAACATTGAGTTTTATGTTGTTTATTCTTGTTATAGTTTGCATGTTATACAACTTGGTTGAATCTTGCAATCCATATAAAAGATACTAATTAATCACAGTGAAATATATCATGTAGTTGCCATGGCCATAGATCCATCATCGTCAGGAGTTGGTGATGGTGAAATGGGTTCTCTTACAGGTTAACCCGGAGTGCATATTGTTGAATATGTGAGGTTTCTCCTAGCCTAAAATAGTGAGGATTCGAGTGCAGCTATGGTTGCAGACTCGGGATATGAATAGAGCATGGTGAATAGGCCCATGGCTCGGGATATGTGATATGGGAGCATGAATGCGTTCATGGCTCGGAGCACGGTGAACAGGCCCATGGCTCAGATATACTAGCGTCGTGACCTATACCGAGGTAGGCTAGAGGAAGGGTAGCCTATGGAGCTGACCCTGTGGCTGAGGCCACTTAAGCATGTGATTGTGGTCCTGCTTTGGTTCTCGTGCACTGACCACGAGGGGGAAGGTCGTGGAGTCCGACTCTTCCATTTGACCTTGTATGGCACCGGCTTTGGGTTTCACAACCGAAGGTTGGATTTGAGCGGTACGGCTCACTTCCTCAGGGCATAATAATACGTAATCCAGCCGAATAGTATTTATTGCTTAAGGTAAAACACAGTCAATTAGATGAGGCCTTTCTTGTGCAGTTAATCTTGTTATACATGTAGTTACCTATACATTCCTCATGTTACGTGATAAGATCTTATGAACCTTATCTTGTCAATCATGTCCCATAAGAGATAAGTGATGATATGCCTTATGAACTGCCTAGTAAGCATGATGGTACAAATAGCCTTGTTATATAGACTGTTATTATTCTACGTTTTACGGGTTATCTTCTGCTGTTGCTTTACCCTTCTGGTTTTATAGTTTCGGCGGGGAGTTATGTTTCTGGTTGGGACAATGTTCAATTGTCTCACCCCACTGGTTTTCAGGTGTTCGTGCTAGGCGTGGTGGTGGTCGCAGAGTTGCGGCCGAGCAGCGAGACGAGTAGTAGAAGGCAAGAGATGGATATGCTGCTATTTTGGTGTTTTGTAGTGGAGTCTAGAGTCATCCCTGTACTCTCAGGTCCTTGGGAGTGTTTTGACGTTGTTTCACGATGTATGGCTGTTGATCCCTTGTATATCCTGCTGCTGGTCGGATGCGGGCCTTTATGTATATATATAACATGTGATGAACTCAAGTGATGGTTAGACAGTTGTTCCTCTAAACTGTGGATACGTATCAAGTCTCGTATATGTTTATATAACTTGTTTCTTTGCAGGATGAGGACCTATATGTAATAGTTTCTCAGTTTATCCATTTTCCGCAATTGGTTTTATTTAACCTGTGTTTTTGGTAATCTGTGGTTATGGTGTTTTCCGCACATTTTCACATAACACCTCACTATCTATGTGATAGTGGGATGTGTTGCCACATTTATAGCCTCAATCGACATAAAGGAGGTATTATCAAAGGGAACCAACCGATTTTGCAAAGAAGAGGCAGGTGCATTGCTTGGAGTAGCTCGTTTTCTTCTTTCGGAAGCCATGGAGGCGAAAATGAGATAGAAAACATGCAAACAAGAAAAAACAAACCTCAAACGCAATTCAAAAACCACCAGAGACACCCAATAAGGTCTAGGTTGAGTTTTCTAGGTCAAACTAGGGCTAGGAGCGGGAGGTTTAGGGCTGGGGGTGAGAGCTTAGGGCTAAGAGATGATGAATTGACCGGCTATTTTCAAGTTGAGAGGGTAAATAGTCGGCTGATCCTGACTTAATATTGGCTCAGCCCGCGGATCGGTCGAGTTCTGAGAGTGTAAAACTCAACCGAACGGTTCTCTGAAGAACAACTCTCAGCTCCTGATCGGTCGAGTTTTTCCTGGTGAAACTCGACCGAAGGTCAACCTGACCTAAAAGTCACATTCTTGGTTTCTAGCCATATACATGCCAATTAAATTCATTTTTCAATACTATTATGTATCATTAACATACTTAGGCACATTTAGCTCATCATTGGGTACTATTTAGAGATAAAATAAGAAATTTGATAAAAAAAAAACCTAAAACAAGCAAAAACTAAGCATGTTAACAAGAAATTTAGGCAGATTGAAGCATAAATAGGCATATAAGATGAGAAATAACATGAGCAAGCATATAGGTTGAAAACAATTAGCTAGATCACATAGAAACATCATCCAAAGCAACAATAAGCAGTTTAGATCGAATAACATTAAATTGATCTCTAGCTAGAGGTTTAGTAAAGATATCTACCGATTGATTTTCCATGTCCACATGCATGATATAGATATCCTTCTTGGCAATGTGATCACAGAGAAAGTGACGGTGAACCTCTATATGCTTGGCTCTACAATGCAATATAGGATTGTAATAAATATTAATTGCACTAGTATTGTCACAAAAGAGAGAAGCATAAAAAAATATGTTATAGTCTTTGAGCATTTGCTTCATTCATAGGACCTGGGCACAACAACTCTCGGCTATAATGTACTCAGACTCAGTAGTTGATAATGCCATGGTGCTCTGTTTCTTGGAGAACCAAGACACCAAGCATGGTCCTAGGAGAAAGCAAGTGCCACTTGTGCACCTTCTATCAACCAAACAGCCTGCGTAATCTGCATCATTATATGCTCTAAGAGTAAAATCCCTTGATTTAGGATACCATAGTCCACAATTTTGGGTTTTGGCTAGGTACCTTTAAATACTCTTAACAGCTATAAGATGTGATTTTCTAGGGCTAGATTGAAAATGAGCACACAAGCCAACACTAAACATAATATCAGGTCTAGAGGCAGTTAAATAAAACAAACTTCCAATCATACCTCTATAGAGCTTCTCATCTACTTTCTCACCTTCTTCATCTTTATCAAGTTTGGCGGTGTTGGACATGGGTGTATCCATTGGCTTCATATTCTCCATCCCAAAGCATTTGAGTAGTTCATTTGTGTACTTGCCTTGGTTGATGAAGTTTCCTTCTTTGGTTTGTTTGATTTGAAAGCCAAGGAAGAAGGTCAACTCACCCATCATGCTCATCTCAAACTCACTCTTCATAAGAGAAGTAAACTCCTTGCAAAGATCAAGATCAGTTCCACCAAAAATGATATCATCAACATAAATTTGAATAATAAGAAAATTGTTAAGAGTGTGTTATAGAAACAAGGTAGAATCAACTTTGCCCATGACATAACCATTATCTAACAAAAAGTTCTTTAGTTTCTCATACCAAGCTCAAGGTGCTTGTTTGAGTCCATAGAGAGCTTTTTGCAACAAATAAACATGATTAGGTAGCTTGTCATTTTGAAAGCCCGGAGGTTGAGCAACAAATACTTCCTCCTCGATTGTACCATTCAAAAATGTACTTTTAACATCCATTTGATATAGCATTAAATTTGTATGACTAGCAAAAGCAAGTAGCATTCTAATGGATTCAAGTCTAGCAACATGAGCATAAGTTTCATCAAAGTCAATACCTCTTGGTTGGTTGTAACCTTGTGCTACTAACCTTACTTTGTTTCTTACCACTTTACCTTGCTCATATAGCTTGTTGTGGTAGACCCACTTGGTGTCAATGATCTTTCTATCACTTGGTCTTGGCACTAGAGTCCACACACGATTCTTATCAAATTTCTCTAGATCTTCTTGCATGGCAAGGATCCACTCATCATCACCAAGGGATTCTTTAATGTTCTTTGGCTATAGTTGTGAGATTAAGGCACTGTCTGCTTGTTCTTTGTTGTATGCAGCTCGTGTCTTCACTCTCTCAAATGGATTGTTGATGATTAGTTCCTTGGGATGATTCTTTGCAAAGCGGGGAGTAGGATCCTTCTTTTCTTATTCTTCTTCTTCTATCACTTGCTTGCCTTTATTGTCGATGTTGAGATCTTTTAAGATAGGAATTAAGTCATCTGCAACATCATTATCCACAACATGCTTGCTAACAACAGGGTTAGTTTAAAAAAACTTAACATTAATAGATTCTTCAATTTTAGACAATTCAATGTTGAATACTCTATATGCCTTGCTAGTAGTGCTATAGCCTAGGAAGAAAGCCTTATAAGATTTTGGATCAAACTTGTTAAGAGGATCCTTCGTATTTAAAACAAAACAAGGACATCTGAAAACATAGAAGAAATCAATAGACGGATTTCTACCACGCCATAGTCCATAGGGGGTTTTCTTTAAAGAAGGATGTGTAAAAACTCAATTTTTCACAAAGCATGAGGTGCTAACGGCTTTAGCCCAAAACTTCTTAGGAGTGTCATACTCAAGAAGCATGGTCCTAGCCATCTCTTGTAGCGACATGTTCTTCCCCTCTACAACCCCATTTTGTTGAGGCGTACGAGGAGAAGAGAAATTGTGCGAATAACCAGATTTTTCACAAAAATGCTCAAAAAGATCATTTTCAAATTCTCTCCCATGATCACTACGGATAGAAACAATCCGACAAGAAGCTTCGTTTTTAGCCCATTTACAAAAGCTCGAGAAAACATCAAGAGTATCACTTTTAGAAACGAGAAAGAAGGTCCAAGTATATCAAGAGAAATCATCAACAATAACGAGACAATACTTGGAACCACGAAGCATTTGTGTTCTCATTTGTCCGAATAGATCAATATGAAGAAGTTCAAGAACTCTCTTGGTACTCATGACTCCTTTGGATTTGAAGGAGGATTTGGTTTGTTTCCATTGTGTACAAGTTTGGCATTCCTCATCTTTTTCAAAATCCAATTTGGGAAGTCCTTGAACCAAGTCCTTTTTGCTCAATTTCTTCATTTGATGCATATTCACATGACCCAAACGGTGATGCCAAAGAAAAATATCATTTTTATCCACTACCAAGCATCTATCTAGTATGGGCTTAAGAGCATCAAGAACAATAACATAAAGATTACCATTTCTAGTTCCCTTATATATAACATTGTAGGAGAGGGAATCTAGAAGTAAGCATTCTAAAGAAGTAAACAACACAAGATATCCATTGTCACAAAGTTGACTAACACTAATCAAATTGTGATGTAGGCCATCAACAAGCAACACATTTTTAATACATAGCTCATTGCACAAATCACCCTCACCTATGACCTTACCCTTCTTGTTGTCTCCAAAGGTTACCGATCTTCCTTTCTTTTTCATGAACTTGTTGAAATGGCTGATTTCTCCAGTCATATGTTTAGAACAACCACTATCCAAAATCCATCTCTTTTTAACCTACAAGAAAGAAGGATGTCGGAACCCAACTCAAACTTTGGGATCCGGGGTTAGCTTAGGGACCCATTTGATCTTTGGGTTGGTCTCCTTGGGCTTGTAAGGACAATAAGTAGAGTAATGGTCATCACATTTACAATGAACACAAACTAGAGGGTTCTTAGAGCTGGAAGTCTCTCCATGGAAGATAGGAGGTTCCACACTCTTCTTCTTACCCTTGTTCTTGCTCTTTTTCTTACCTTTCGAAGTAGTCCCATCATATCCCAAACCGCTAGTACCAACTTTTTTGGTAGAGTGTTATAGGACATCATTGAGGGATTTCTTTCGCGAGACAAACTTTTGCAAAGAAGATCTTAACTTGGAATTATCATCACTAAGGTTAATGACAGTAGTAGAAAGACTAGCAAGATCATCTCTAGCATGCAATAGGTCGGCCTCAACACAGAGGGCTTTAGTATGAATGGAATCTCTTTCTAAAACTATGCTAGCAAACTTCATTACTTTGCAAAATAGGTCTAGAAGATAAGTCCTTTACTTGAGCAAGCAATTTTGTATTTTTAGATTTAAGCAAAACAATTTCTCTTTGATAAGCATAAACTTCATTTCTCCTAGCATCATCCATGAGTTTGAGTTCTACATTTTCAATTTTAAGACCATCAAGCTCATCTAGGCACTTTTGGTTTTCTATCTTAAGATTTTCAATATTTTTAATATATACACCATTCTCAACCTCTACTCCATTATATTGACGCTCAAGGTTAAGAAATTGCCCTTGCAAAGAGTCTATGCTATCAAGGAGCACTTTTTCTTTTTTATCAAGGATTTCAATTATAGCATAAAGATCATCAACTATCTTGACTAATATTTTCCTTTTAGATTTGCATTTAGTAAAGGATGATTGGCATTCATTTATCTTATCAACGATAGTTTCTTTAGGCAGCTCTAGTAAATTTACTTCACTTACCTTGCTTACCTCACTTACCTCACATACATCTTCACTAGTAGATGCCATGAGAGTAAGATGGCATTCTCCATCTTCGGAGCTTGAGGAGCTTGGAGAAGACTCCTCCTAAGTTGCATGGGCTGCATATCTTGATCTTCTTTGTTTCTTGTCCTTCCTCTTGTACTTGCCTTCTTTCTTGTACTCCTTATCTTTCTTGTGTCTACTCTTGTGATGGCTCTTCTTGGCCTTGGGGCAGTCACTCTTGTAGTGGCCTTTTTTACCACACTCATAGCACCTTGGAGTTGAAGAGGAGGGCTTGTTCTTGAAGTGTTTGCCCTTTGAGTAGTTTTCCTCATGCTCATTAGGGCCTTCATCTTGACTTGAGGAAGGACTGGGGGACTTCAAAGCAAGTTGTTGTTGCCGCACCATTTCTTTAATTTGTGCTTTGAAGGATGTGTCATTTATCTTCTTGGACTCTTTTTCTTCTCTCTTCTCTTCCTCTTCTTGCTTGTCAAGCCTAGGCTCATGGGCTTGAAGATTACCAACCAACTCCTCAGTTGATAGCTCCCTTAGCTTGTACACCTCTTCAATGGATGTCACCTTAGGCTCCCATCTCTTTGGAAGAGATCTTAAGATCTTGGAGTTGATGGTGCCTTTGTCTAGTACACTCCCAAGGGTTGCCAATCCATTTATGATGACATTGAGCCTAGTGTACATATCAGTCACTCTCTCATTCTTACCCATCTTGAAGTTCTCTAGAAGACCATCAAGTGTGTAGATCTTATCTTCCTTCACTTGCTCGGTTCCTTCATAGATGATACACAATCTGTGCCATATCTCATGTGCGGTATCCCATGAGGAGATCCGGTTGAACTCGAATGGAGTGAGGGTGGCGTAGATGATGCTCACAGCTTTGGTGTTGAGTTGAGCATGCTTCATTTCAGCTTCATTCGATGTGGTGATGTCCCCCCTTTGGATCTTCATATTTGAGGTGGACTATCTTCCACATTTCATAGCTCACACCTTAGAGGTAGAACTGCATCCTTCTCTTCCAATAGAGGAAGTTGGTGTCATCAAAGATAGGAGGTCTCATGGAGAAGCTTCCTTATAGGTTAAGCGAACCAAGTGCTAAATCACCCATCTTCTCCTACTTGTTGAAGTAGCTTGGAGAAGACTTGCTCTTATACCACTTGTTGGATCAATGGGCTCTAGAAGGGGGGTTGAATAGAGATTCACAAATTCTCACAAGATAAATTAGACCACCAAATTATATATTTGAAAATCTTAAACAAGCAACAATTTGATGTCCTAATCTAACATACATAGCAAGGATGAGAGATAGTGAAAAACAAGCACTTGGATAGGTCGTTTAGAGTGGTTCCATGTCTTAAACTTAGGAGCAATGTCAGTCCACTACCTAGAGTGGGTTAGTCTCTAGGATTTGCAATCTTGGTACTCTTATATTCCACAATAAGATTACAAGACACAACAACCACACATCCAAGGGCTTAGTACCTCAAGAAAAGATCTTCAACTTATAGAAGGAGCTTACCCACTTGAACCATGGAGTCTTCAGCCATAAACATGGACTTACCCACTCCTTTCTTCAAGTCTTCTGCCTTTAAGGGATTACCTATCTTCCTTGAGCATTTCCTTGCTTCTCTCCTTCACTCGAAGATCTGGAGCACCTATCTCCTTCATTTGGAGACTTGGAGCAGCTTGCCTTCTTCAATCTTGAAGAACAACACCTCCTTCTCCTTCACTTGGAGATGGATCTTCAACTTTACTTCAATAGGAATTGAGGTTGGAAGATGGAGGAGGAGAGCTTTACAACAATACAGGGAGTAGCTCTCTTACACAGGTACCTATCTCACTCATACTCACGAATTTGACTTGAAGGTAAAGAGAGAAAGGGGCTCAAAGGCTTAGAACACTCTCATCTATGCTAGGACTAAGTTTGCAATGAATGAGCAGCCTTGGAATGAACTCCAAGTGTTCTATATATAGCTGAGGGTGTTGCTTTGAGTTAGGTGAACTCTTGGGCCGAAATATAGCCATTTTCCTTCAAGAAAACGTCTCTATTTTCGATCAAACAGCCCACCAATGGTCACATCACTTTTTTCTGCAAATTCTGTATAGTGCAACTGGTCGAGTTTCAATAAAGTTAACTCGACCAATCAAGTAAAAGAAAAAACCAATATTCAAACAGTCGGTTGAGTTTGTCCTGGGAAAACTCGACCGATCACTGAAGATCGTTTTGTTCAGGCACTTGATCGGTCGAGTTCTGTGTAAACACAACTCGACTGATGCAATCTTCAGAGATTGTATCAAGGTGGATCGGCCGAGTTTGTCCTGGGGAGAAACTCGACCGATTGACAATCTGATGTCAATCTTTGAATATGCATCTAAAGTGATCTAACATTGGTGTTTTATGTCCCAATCAATTTTCTCACATTAGTTACAAGTAAATTCATCATTACAAGTGATTACAAATATGTTCTAAGGTCATTTACATAGATTTCCACAAAAAGCACACTTATAGCTCTTTGACTTGAACTTGAGTTAATCTAGGGTTTTGGATTTGGGATCCTTTTCATGTACCTAATACCTAAAATCAATATTTAATACACATATTAGATACATATGAATGGAATGATTAAGTCATTATCAAAATATAGGCAATGTATAACCTCTAGGTCAACAAGAGGCTCAATCGGGTTAGGGTATAGGTGGAATTCAATTAGAGTATAAACAAGCCTAGGTTTCTAGGTTAGAGGATATTAGGGTGATTAGGGGTTGATGGTAGTAATGGGAGTGGAAGTGAGGTTTTAGGCCTCTCATCACCCACATTCTAGCCTTGAAAAAACTCCATGCTAAGAATACTAAATTCATCTAAACTAGCTACTTGGATCTGTCAAATAGGGTTAGGATAATTGTTTAGCATGTAGGAATATGGGTGGCTAGTTAGGGATCCATGAATTGGACCTAGGAGCAAATCCCAAAATTTACACATATAAGTAATTTCCCTAAATTCCTAGGTGATATCAAGCAAAAACCAACAAGCAATTCATGAAGAATGAGATAGAAATAGAACATAATAATTAGCTAATGAAATTATAATGTTTACATATCATTTTCCCCCAACATAGTTTCAAAGTAACATTTTTGTCCCCAAACAGCCCACCCAAGGGGCCTAGCAACTCATGGAAATGCAAAATACAAAAAGAAAGGAGAAAGAGGTAGAAGAAGCCATGCATCTAGGTGTAGATGGAGTAACCCTCCTCTTCAAGTACTATAAGACTTCCTCCTCCTTCCAAGGTACAAGGGCATAAAATGATGGTGGAATAGGGTCAAAACACCAAGAAACTAGGGTCTCAGTGGTGGAAATGGTAAAATGGAGGTGGAATGAGGTGGAAATGAAGTGGAATGGATAAGGGGTGAAAATGGGGTGATAGAAGGTAGTTAGGGGTGGCCATCCTCGGCCTCCATCCACCACCCACATATATATAGGTGGGGAGGAAGCAATAGGTCAAGTGGGGGTAAAGTGGGAAATGTAGTGGAAAAGTAGCTAGGTTTTTGTGAGTAGCATGGTCCTGGTGGGTGGTTGTGGTGTGTGGAAATGACCGAGGTGAAAAGTGGGGGGAAATTACAGTAACAGTGGGATTTTTGTACATGAAGTGGCACGATCGTGGTGGTCACCACGACCGAGGTGGGGCAAGGGTAGCACAACCGTGGTGGCTTGGAGTTGACTGCCCGTTCTTAATAATATGGTCATTCTGGGTCAACTATAACACTACTGTGCAAGGTGGCCCAACCATTCTGGTTCAAAGTCACATGCCCATTCTTCATGGCACAGTTGTGATGATGTTTGCATCAACACTTTGACTTGAATCTTTGTTCATTCTTGGACATCTTTGCTTCAATGGATCTTTGGCCACTAGGGGTAGGTTGAGGAAGTCTTGGACTTCACTTTGGGCCTCTCTAAGAGTAGAGAAATCCTAGGATCACTCATTATCTCTCTCTTCCATCCCAACATGGTCCAAATGCCTGAAAAATATGTAAATAATGTCCATAAGTACATTTTACTCAAATATGCATATTAGGGGAAATAACATGTAATATAACAAGTATATATGTGTTTAAAATGAAATATGACATAAGATGAAGCCCTAAAATAGGGTTTCATCACCACCCCAAATTTAAAACGTACTTGTCCTCAAGTATGCTACAACTCAATCTCTCTACAATTTTCCATAACCAAAAAATGATAAGTGCAATGCAATCGGTGAATATTGACTAGATGGGCTCAAAGATGACTGGGTGCATGCATTCCACCTATCTCCTCTCATCTTTCACAAACCAATCATGATTAGAGCATTGAGCCTGCAAACTTCAAATATAGAGCATTGAAAAAAGAATCAATCCCCATGACTGTCATATCACTTCGGGTGAACCGTTTCATGGTAGCGAAGGTCAAAAATGACTATTTTTGATGTTTTATATTCATGCATTCAATCTCATATGTAGATCCACACTAAGTAACCCACATGGCTGCAAAAAAGGGCAAAATGAGCAAGGTTTGATTTTTCATTGCTCCATGGTCATGCAAAAGGAAGAAAAGATTGTGGTAAGATATTGGAGTGCTTTTACACACTCATCTTTTCTTTATTTAGATGCTCTTAAACATGAGCATATTTTATTTTATTTTTTCTTTTCTTTTCTTTGCCCTTGGTGTGGATACGACATATGGTGATGATAGAAGTGGGGGTATGGATATGGCCACCCCAAACTTTTGGAAGTGGCCAAGCTTGAATGTGTGCACTTTGGCATTCTTTCACGAGGTGAAGAGGTAAGAAGATGGTAGAAGACAAGTAAGTCAAAGAGGGGTTACTAGTGTGGACATCAACATAAGATCTACTGCATGAAAGATACTCCAATAATTTCATCAAGTAATGACACACCACATGAATGAGAAATACTAAATCCACATTTCTATCATGAGATTATGTAAAATTCTAAGCATTTATGGATTGTTTCAATTACAATTAAACCAAATAGTTCACAAGAATGAGAGAGATGATGGGCATGTAAAAAGTCAAGATTGAGCCATTTAGCAATGAACCATGATAATTCACTTGAATTTGTCAAAGGTCGTCATTTTCAATCTAAAAAGTAGAGATTGGGTCAAAACATGCCTTTTGGGCAGAGCATTCTAAATTGCAAAATTGGCCAAAATGGTGTTGAATCGCCTCCAATCACATCTACACCTTTATTATGGAACATAAAGTATAAAACAAGCAAATCCTAGCTAAAAATGCAAAATTACAAAATCTACATGATATGCAATGCATGACAAAAAGATCATTTTTTAAAATTATGCAAAAATTGCAAGAAAGTAAACTACATGGCATGCAAGTACATAAAGAGGACACACTTGGGATAACTTATCCAAATTTATAAGGACTTAAACCAACACACCTACATCTACTAAAACACTACAGCGGCAATCACATGAGGTCGTGTCATAGTATAGGAGGGTCGAAAGTATAGGGTCGATCTATAAGGAGAAAAGTGGGCACTAGAGCTAGATTAGTTTTTAGGCTAGGTTCCTACTGCAAAGCCTAGGGTTGAAGGGTTTGGTGGTTGATTTGTTTATTACACTAATGGTGAACAAACAAGCAAGTAAAGGAGAATAAATAAGATCAAAACCTAAGTTAACCCTAGATAGTTGATTCCAGTGAGCAGCAAAAGACAAGGCAAGTAAGGAAAAGAGAAATCTATGCTAAGCATGCAAGAAGAATTATACACTACATTAAGCTATCCAATAGGGCAAAAGAAAAATTAAAGAACTAAACTAGCAAGAGCAAAGCAAGAACAAGGCAAGAAGCTAACTAAGCTAACACTAGCTAAGCAAGAAGGCAATTAGGGTTTTAAAGCAATAAATGAATGTGTGGGTTGTTTGGGGGGATGCACTTATCAATTAGGTTGGGGGTGACATAGGAACATTATGCTTTCATTTAGATTACCAAACAAAAAAACAATCTAGAGTCTAATGAATTGCCCTAGAGTACTAACTGGCCATGGATAGGATAGGTTGTGTATAGGGGAACTAGTCCCTAACACCTCCTACTACCCTTACGAGGCTCAATTTAATTAGGATCAAGGTGTTATTCAATTAGAGTCTAAACAAGTCTAGGTTTCTAGGTTAGAGGGTCTTAGGGTGATTAGGGGTTGAGGGTAGTAATGAGAGTGGAAGTGAGGTTTTAAGCCTCACATAACTCACATTCTATCCTTGAGAAATCTCCATGCTAAGCACACTAAATTCATCTAAACCAGCTACTTAGGTCTCTCAACTAGGGCTAGGAGAATTTATTAGCATGTAGGAGGATGGGTAGCTATCAAGGGAGCCATGAAATGGAGCTAGGAGCAAATCCCTAAATTCACACATATAAGCAATTTCCCTAAATTCCTAGGTGATTTCAAGCACAAACCAACAAGCAATTCATGAAGAATGAGATAGAAATAGAACATAATCATTGGAAAATAAAATTAAAATATTTACATAACATTTTCCCACAACATGGTATCAAAGTAACATTTTTGGCTCCAAACTACTCACCTAAGGGGCCTAGCTACTCATGGAACTGGAAAATACAAAAAGAGAAGAGAAAGAGAGAGAAGTAGTAATGGATGTCAGTGTAGATGAAGTAATCATCCTCTCTAGTTGCTGTGAGGTCATGCTCCTCCTTCCTCCAAGGTACAAGGGCATGGAATGATGGTGGAAAGTAGTCAAAACACTAAGAAACTAGTGTTTTAGTTGTGGAAATGGTGAAATGGAGTGGAAATGAGGTGGAGATGTGAAGGAATGGATGGAATGTGGAAATGGGGTGCTAGAAGGGGGTAGAAGGTATCTAGGGGTGTCCAACCTTAGCCTCCATCTGCCACCTACATATATATAGGTGGGGGAAGAAATCGGTCAAGTAGGGGTAAAGTGGGAAATGCAGTGGAAAAGTAGCTAGGTTTTTGTGAGTAGCACAGCCATGGTGGGCGTAGGGGGACATGGTTGTGGTGTGTGGAAACGACATAGGTGAAAAATGGGGGGAAATCATAGTAAGTTGTTGGATTTTGAACTGAAGGTGGCACGACCGTGGTGGTCACCACGGTCATGGTGGCTTGGAGGAAGTTGCTTGTTCTCTAATCCACAGTTGTTCTAGATCAGCTGCAACACGGATGTGCAAGGTGGCATGGTCATTCCGTGTCCTAGTACTACGTCCATTCTATGTAGCATGATTGTGGCGATTTCTACATTGCTTCAATGTTGACTCTATTGATTTTGGAGTGAGCTAGCACGACCATTATGTGGTACCACAACCGTGTTGGTCTTTGGGTCAACACTTTGAGTTGAAACTTGGTGTTTTCTTGGAAATCTTTGCTTCAGTGGATCTTTGGCCACTAGGAGTAGATTGAGGGAGTCTTGGACTTCACTTTGGGCCTCTCCAAGGGTAGAGAAAGCCCTATGATCACTCCTCTCTCTCTCTCTTCCATCCAAGCTAGTCCAAATGCCTCAAAAACATGCAATAATGTCCATAAGTCTATTTTACACAAATATGCAAATTAGGGGAAATAACATGTAATCTAACATGCATAGACATAATTGAAATGAAATATGATACAAGATGAAGCCCTAAAATAGGGCAGCATCATACGCCAACCTAGACTGATCAGCTTTTGGGACTCAATCCTTGATATCATTAACCATAGTTTGAGAAGGACATCCTCTAAAAGCTTGGGTGACAATGGGTTTCGGAAGGCATTGGAAGACATGGGCATTGTTGACCGCAGATAAAAGATTAGAATGATCAAACTGATAAGATGATACCCACCGAATATCACTAATACAAGCTTAATATCTCAAAAGGGAGATATAAGGACCCTATAGGAGGTATAAGAAGATCGATAGTGGGTATTTTCCAAACTTGTCATGGGTATGTACATTTGCCATTTAGATTCTAGTTGAATGATATAGATCATAATACAACATTGTTTCAAGGATACCTAATTTCCATAAAGCTTGTGAACGAGAAGAATATCAATATATCTATTATAGAGATTGATAATGCTTGGGTATTTGATTCTCTTCGGGGTACAACACAGGCCCATGGAGAGCTAGTACTGCCATAAGAGAAATCATGAAGTTTATATCAAAGCTCTTGATCATTGGAAACTTTATCCCTAAAGTAATTAACTCTGCACCGATGGAACTAGGTACATTGGGCTCCCAGATGATAGAAGATTATTGTTGTCAAAACCAAATTCCTTACCAATGAGAATTATAGGATAACTTATTATGAAGAGAAAAGGTATACCTTACACAGACACCACTTGGATAGCTATTTAGAAAGAATAGAGGTTGTAATCAAATGTATAGAGAGATAGGTTATGATGTTCTTCTATGACCCTAATTGTGAATACATTTTGGCCTACAAGAGGAGAGTAGGATGAATAAGATGATCTCCAGGATTATCATATATATATATATATATATATATGTATATGTATATATACATATATCATCGATGAATAAATAATTGGTGGTATGTATGCCCAGAGATCCAATCATATGATGATTGGAATGTGTCATTAGATACCTGATTTGATAATGATAAAGGTAACTCTATATATTATGTCTGTCTCAATCATGAGATGATGACATAGACGTCTGTTACTCAATGACATAAGTCGACATAGTAGATGTCTAAAGAATGATGTTACTCGATGACATTTGTCTTCAGGTTGAGGACATGAAGAATGAGATCATATGTATGATAAGAGTACATACATTGTTGTTATGTCCCTAGTCGTATATTATTGTGGAAGCAAAATAGACGATAGTAATACATAAGACAAGAGTGAGTGTTGATTAATGATAGAGTCTCATTAGTCATGATACATGATATCAAGTCAATCACAGAGGTACAGGTTAGATAACAGTGTATTAGACAGAACCACCTTGAGAGTGATATATGGATACCATGGAATGATAGTCAAAATTAGATCTCATAGTGATAGTGGTGATTGTGGTTCTTAGACCTGAAGTCACTACACCATCACATGTCACTCATTGGACTTTGACATCCTCCAACTTGACCTTGAATAAGGGTTTCCATAAAGGTGATGCTTGGGTACTCTGTGACACATGGGGATTGAGTGTGAGTGACGTAGATGGGATTTGTCCCTCCTACAAGAAATTGATATCCAACCCTCTTGATAAGAGAGACTGAGAAATGTATGGCCACGTATTAGACTTAGTATGTGATATATGAACTCACATGCATCTCAGATAGTCTATTCTAGTTCAAGGAACATGTATTTAAATTTGATAGGATGATAATTCCATGCCTCGAGTTCAATCTAGATATCAGAGTTAAAGGAACTATACGATCATGGTAACACTAATCATGGATTGTAGGTTGAAGTTTGTCTACAACTTTACAAACTACTTGGGTAGCAATGATGTGTTGCAAGATACCGTTCATTGCCTTTGATCTCATAAATTAGTTATGGACATTCACTACCAATGCAATTTGGGACCTATAGGGTCACACACATAAGATACACTTGGAATAGGATTTTATACATGAATGATGTTTAACTTGATTAATAAAAGTATTTAGGTATTCAATTAAATAAATGAGGTTCAAAATTGACTAACTGGACTCGGAACCGACCGATTCAAATGTTGAACCGATTGGTTGGAGTGTCAGGTAAATTAGAAATAACAATTGCTTGAATATTTGCCTGACCTGGGCATGTGAAGCAACCATTTCACATATGAAATTACCATTTCACTTATGAAATGACTATTTCATGATAAGAACTGACTATTTCATGATGTGATTTGACTAATTCATCATCTTGGTTGTCTGAATCAACGATCAATTTGATTGGATCAAGGATTGATGTTGATATCATGATTTTGCATTAATCAAATATTGAATGCCGATTCAATTCTAAAGAGGAAAGTACATGGACTGATCGTTTCAAGAGATGAACTGACCAGTTCACCTCTGAGAAGATTGGTTGGATAGTGAACCAATCGGTTCACCATTCATAGTTTCTAGAAAATTTGTGAATTTTGTCTCTTCGACTCCCAGACTGACTAGAAACCCTAATCATAGCCTCTCCTATAAATAGAGGGGTATTGGGGACTTCCCAAACATAACAATAAGCCTTAAGAATTGTTTTACTCTCTGGTTGTAGTGACCAATATAGAGAATTGTAGTGACCAATAGAGAGCCCGATCAAGTCCTGCCCATGAAAGGGAGGGATAACAAGGGAGAGACAATTGTGGGAGAGAAAATCAATCCTAGCATATTGGCATTTGAAGGGACAACTCCTTCCCATTGGCTCTGGTAGCGCAACATGGAGTTCTCAGTGGTCCACATGGACTACTCTAGAGGTGGTATGGATAGCAAGGGAGGGAAAATTGTGGGAGAGTGATCCAATTCTAGCATATTGGCATTTGAAGGGACAACTCCTTCCTGTTGGCTCTAGTAGCACAATGTGGAGTTCTTGGTGGTCCGCATGGACTACTCTAGATGCTAGAGGTTGTTTCCTATCACTAGTAGGACGTCTTCAACCTTCATTCGTGGATTTGCACTAGGAGGCTGGCGTTGCCGACTGCTCGAGTGCTTCCTGAAGAAGAAGCTTGCTGCTTGTTAAAGAAAGGTGGACGCTACTGCATCAAGAGTTGTCGTCGGACTTGCTCCAGGACCAGATATAACTCTTATTGCTCTCTTTCCTAGATACATCATTGTTTACAAGATATTGTTGATTAGGGAATCAAGCCTATTTTTTTTTGTTTTCGCTGCCTTGTGTGACTCCCTGGTTTTACAACAGTGGTATCAAAGACACGTCAATTTATGATTTATCAGGGATTTAAATCAATGTGATTAGATTTTTTATTTCAAATGATATATTAAACTATTTAATATTCATATCATTTAAATATCACATATGATTTCACAAACTAATACATATATATGATATGATATATATATGCCATTTACATGTGTCGTCCTAAAATTGGTCTTGATGGTGGATGTTAGCATGGTTATGGTCAATATCCCTAGATCTGTGTGTGATTGTTTATTACTATTTATATCTCATTTTGCATACCAAGCCTCTCTCCTCCTTTCCAAATGTAAATTAATGCTCTTCTTCCTATTTCCCCTTGAATATAACTTGAGGTTTTCTTTTTTACAATGTAGTATGAAATAGGATAGTTTTAATTTATTTTTCTCATGAGAAGATGTTCTGAACAAAGATGAATGATTGGCTTGAGAGATGAATAGATTGATTGGAGGAATGAGGAGGCAAGACAACATGATGAATTGATCAACTAGAGGAGTCCAAACATCGGTTGAACCTGAGACCAGTCAAGCATTTCAAGAGCCCAAGCAAGTGCCCAGGAGGCGACCCAGTCAGTTCAAGAGTTGAACTGATCAACCTAGATTGGTTTGAGCATGGATCTTCACCAACAATAGGTTGTTGCATGTGATGTAGACCTCCGGTGATAGTGGTTCCTTGTGGCTCCAAGGAATTACATTAGTATGGCTATAACCATTGCTTGTGTTTATAACTGCATGTTTTTGTTGTTGTTATAGCATGTATATGATACAAACTATAAGTATGTGGTGGTCGGATATGTATATGTATTTTTATATAAAATTCATCAATAACATATTAAAGCTAAGATGCTTTCCATTAGCAACACACATGAAAAGCTTGATCGACTAAGTGTGAGCATGCCAAATGTGGTGCATTATCCATCTCGTGGAAGTGTGATGGTAGTTATATGGGCCTGCCAAGAGGGGTGCAGTACTATTGTGTTTTTTTGGGGTCAGAATTAACTATGTGATCTTAATGACATTAAGCACCTAGAAGCATAGAGATGGACTATGGAAAGGAGTTGTGCATACCATATATCCAAAAATTGCATGAGATGCAATTAGCAGATGTTGCCTACCTTAATAATTGGTTAGGGATGTTGGCATTGTCTGGGTAATAATTCAATTATTTTGGGTCTTGGCTCACTAGAAGATTGTACATTGCAATCTTCTGAATTGATACATGAGGGTTATCAATTTTAAACAAAATAGTGGGAGTAATAATTAATTAAAATCGTAATTAATATCATCAACCTTATCAAATAAAATTAATCCAAAACAATTTTATAAAAGTTGCAATATCTTTTGTAGGATCTAATGGAAAACACAAATATGTTATTGTTGTGACCGGTCCTTGAGTGGGACCAACTAAAAATGGAATTAACTTCCACATCTGGTTTAGGACTTTTAGAAGCATTCCCACCAATGAGCCAAAGCTCTATGTCCTTGAAAGACTAGATCTAGAGGAACCCTCTCCAAATGCACCTGATGTTGAAATGGATGTTTTCTTGAAGCATGCCAATGATGTCACAGGCATCAAAGACATTATGTTGAGCTATAAAAACTATGAGTTACATGAACAACATGAAAACATGGACATTCTTGAGATGGTAATACATCTTAAGAATCATGTAAAGCAAGCACGGTATAATGTCTCAAAGCATTGTTAGAGTGCAAAATGACAAAGGGAGATCCAATAGAGCCCTATGTGCTCAATATGATTGGGCACATGGAGAGATTGAGATTTATTTTAGGTCACGAGTTCACTGTGGATATGATCTACAATCTTTGCGTGAATCATATAGCCAGTTTAGCGAGTGCTATCACTTGAGTAACTTGGCCAAAACATTGTCTGAATTACTTGGCACGCTGATTAATGTTAAAGCACAAATGAAGATGGACAAACCCGTGATGATGATCAGAGGAACAAAGTCTAATGACAAAGGCAAGGCCAAGAAGAGTTTTGAGGCTAAGCTAAAGTCCAAGTCTTATGCACTCAATACTAGGAGAAGGGTAAGTGCAAAATAAATTTGTCCTTTTCACTTACAAGGTTAAGGAAAGAAAGTTCCACTATTTTCACTAGCATGTACACTGAAAAAGGAACTTCCCTCTTTATGTAGAGGATCTCAGGAAGAAGGAGGAGATAGAGAACTCTACTTCAAGACATGAGAAAAAGTAATCTAGAAATTGTGCAGAGCAAGAGTTTCTTCCACTATAGTTGGAATATGTCATTCATGGGCATGTAATACAATTAGTGAATTGCTATTATATATCTGCCACTGATGAAAACATGATGTATCTTGTACGGACAAGAATATTATGTATAAATTGATGTTTCATTTAAAATATAAGATCTTATATGGAAATGCCCTATGTCTCATAACCTATATTTGATCGTTGTAGAGACAAATATGTATAACACATACAAATGACTTGATGACTCAAATAATTAATACCTATAGCATTGTCATAAAACATGTAAATGAGAATTGCATTTTTAGAATCCATAATGATGGTTATCTAGACTCTTTTGGTTATTGAACCACTAGAACATGTAAGTCTTATTTATTGGGCAATATGACAAAAGAATCTTCACTAGATATAGTAGGAAAACAACTATTCTATTAGGGCTCATACATACTGATGTACATAGACCTTTTAGAATAAATGCTAAATGTAGTTACCAATACCTCATTATATTTACTAATTCTATCAATAAATATGGTAGATTGTATTTAATAAAATACAAGTATAGATCCCTTGAAGTGTTCAAGGAGATCATGAATGAAGTACGTAATTAACTTGGTAAAAGTATTAAGATACTTCAATATGATCGATGTTGAAATATTTTAAACTAAGAGTTTGAGGAGCTTCCGGAGAGATTGTGATAGTGTATCACAATGAACTCCACCTGGAACATAATGATGTATTATAAAGAAGGAATAACACCCTATTTTAGGTCATGTTGTGATATAGTTAATCTTCTGATTTCCTTTTTGGCACATACTTTACACTAAAACAATGTATCGTCTAAAATAGTTCAAAAGACACCATATGAGATATGCATGGGAGGTGTCCCGATATGCCTTTTATAAAGGTCGGAATTGAAAGATTAAGAAAATAGTTTTAAAAAGGCTTTGTCTAGAAATCACATCAATGTTATTTTATCAAATATTATTTTTATATTCTGATCTGACAACAAAAGTGTTTCATTGCTAGGATGGTTGTATTCCTATTGGGAATTAATTCTATAAGAATCAATAGGAGAAAAGTAAAACTGAAAAAGTTCTAGATGAATGAGAAAACATTGAACTAAAGAGGTACAATAGGAACAAAGACAATCACAATTTGTTGTGGAATCTCAAGTTCCTTATGTAACACAAAACCTAATAGATTTAGTAGAACATGCCTTGAGTTTGAAAGATAATGATGTATTATAACTCAAAAAGGTGGTGAGTTGACCATAGATGACATGAGGTCCAAGATGAAGTCCATGTACACCAACAAGGTATGACCTTGGTGGATCCACCTAAAGGGTAAAACCCATAGGGTGCTTTAGGGTTTTTGAGAAAAGAATGGCATGGATGGTAGTGTACAAAACTATAAGAGTGTATTGGTTGCAAAGAGTTTCAAAGTTCAAGGTGTTGAAAATGATGAAATCTTTTCACTAGTTGCCATGGTTAAATTCATCAGGATAATGTTTACTATTTGTAGCTTAATGTGACTATGAGATTTGGCAAAATGGACGTTCAAACCACATTCCTTAACTAGAATATTATACATGATGTGTACGTGACACATCCTAAAGGTTTTATAAATCCATATAATGCAAATAAATTCTATAAGCTATAAAATTCAATCTTTGGATTGAAGTAAGCATCTCATAGATGGAATCTTGGATTTAACAAAATAGTCAAAGAGTTTGACTTGATTCAGAATGAAGATGAAATTTGTGATTACAAAAGATTTAGTGGGAGCATATTTATATTTCACATAATGATGGGGAATAGCATCCTTATACTGCAAATGCTAAAACCTAGCAAGGAAAGTACCTTATCTCTAAAAGGCTTAGGATAAGCATCCTATTTGATAGGAATTGAGATCTATAGAGATAGATCTAGAAAGATTCTTGATCTTAGAAACAACACATACATTGGCAAGATGTTGAAGGAGTTCATCATGCATGACTCAATGAGAGAAAACTTGTCCATGTTCCAGAAGATTTGTCTCTCTCGAGCCTAGTATCCTAGTTCTTGTGAAGAATGGGAAGATATGAGTGATGTGATATATGCATTTGCAATTGGATCTATCATGCACACGATGTTATGTATTAATCCCATGCATCAGATGTATTGGACATGATGAGTGGATATTTGTCAGATCCCAGTGAAAGTCATTGGAATTCATAAAGAACATCCTTAAGTACTTGGGAAGCACTAAAAGGATCAGTGTCTTGGTTATTGTAATAAGGAAGAGTTGGGTGTAAAGGGTTACCCCAATGCAAAGCTTACAAAATGACAAGTAAAATTAATGATTGCACTCTAAATTTGTTTTTGACCATAAAGGAGAACTATAGACTGGAAGAGATCTGAGCAAGAGACAGCTATTTAATTCTACAATAGAAGTTGAGTATCTTAGTGTTATGAATACAACAAAGGATACCTTATTGATCAAGAAGTTCATGTGGATGAACTTGTGGGAGGTTCCAAACCATTGATGACATAGTAGAGATATTGTGACAACAATGGAGCTAGTGGTTTGTCAAAGGAACTTAGATAGAATACTACGACACATCCATCTCATGTGAAAATTTGCACATCTAAGATATGTGAAACTTGAAATATAACAACTAGAAGCAAACATTACTAACCCTCTACATAAGCTCTTGTGTAGTAGAAACTTGATGGTCATGTTAAGATACTTGGAATAAGATTCATGGGTGATTGGCTATAAGTGAAAGTGGGAGTCAGTTGATATGTATGCCCATAGAGACAATCATATGATGGTTGGAATGTGGCATTAGATACCTAATTTGATAATGATAAAAGTAATTATGTCTATTATATTTGTATCAATCATGAGATGATGACACTGACATAGTAGATGTCAAAAGAATGATGTTACTTAATGACATAAGTCTTCAGATTGAGGAGTTGAACAATGAGATTGTATGTATGATAAGAGTACATACATTCTTGTTATGTCCCCAGTTGGATATTAGTGTGGAAGCAAAATAGACAACAATAATACATAAGACTAGAGTATGTGTTTATTGATGACATGGTCTCATTAGTCATGATATATGATACCAAGTCAGGCACATAAGTACATGTTAGAGAACAATGTATCAGACAGACCCACCTTGAGAGTGAAACATCATCGAATGGTAGTCAGAATCAACTCTCATAGTGATAGTGGTGATTGTGTTTCTTAGACCTGAAGTCACTACACTCTTCACATGTCATTTGTTGGACTTTGACATCATCGAACGTGACCTTGAATAAGGGTTACCATAAAGGTGATGCTCAGGTACTCTATGACACATGGGGATTGAGTGTGAGTGATGTAGATGGGATTTGTCCCTCTCACAGGAGATTGATATCCAGGCCTCTTGATAAGTTAGACTAAAAAATGTACGGCCATATTCATGTGACTCAATGTGTGATATGTGAACTCATATGCATCTCAGACTTTCTTCTCTAGTTCAAGGAACATGGATTGAACATTGAGAAGATGAACATTCCATGCCTCGAGTTCAATCTAGATATTAGAGGCAAAGGAACTTTACGATCAAGGTAACACTAATCACAAATTATAGGTTGAAGTTGTTCTACAAATTTCCAAATTACTTGGGTAGCAATGAGGTTTTCTAGATACTATTCATTGCTTGTAATGTCATAAATTGGTTATGGTCATTCTTGCTAACATAACTTGGGACCTATGCGGTCACACACATAGGATACACTTGGAATAGGATTTTATTCATGAATGATGTTTAACTTGATTACTAAAAGTATTTAGGTATTCAATTAAACAATTGTGGTTCAAAATTGATTGATTGGACACTAAACTGACCGGTTCAAGTGTTGAACTGATCGGTTGGAATGTCAGGTGAATTAGAAATAATAATTGGATGAATAATTTTCTGACATGGACATGTGAAATGTCCATTTCACATATGGAATGACCATTTCACTTATGAAATGATTGTTTGATGCATGTGATTTTCGTCATTAGTACATGCACATTTTTCCTTGATTTTATGTGAAGATTAGTCATTTATTTGATTTATTATGCATGGAATGACATAGATGGCATGTTTCTATTGAATGCATCAAATTATATGATTTTAACTATTTTATGTAGTATTTTATGCATCCCAAGTACTTATGTTGTTTTCGTGCATTTTCAGGTACAAGGAAGTTCCACAGACTCGGTGCTACTGACCTGGTAATTGTCGGTGGTACCGACTTGACGTTAGTGATGGACCCAAAACTTGCCCAGAATCGTTGCTACCAATAGCCAAAGTTGGTGGTACCGAAATAGCATCACTAAATCCCAGCATGATTCGAGAAAATTCGGTGCTACCAAGTTTCCAACTCGCTACTTCTGAGTTGATGTCAGGGAGGTCATTCAAAAATCATAAAACTCGATGCTATCTAGTCCAGTCGATAACACTGATATGATCGGCATCGAGTGACTAAACATAAGTGATTCGATACTACTGACTCACCTAGTCGGTACTACTGAGTCTGCCCGATCAGGCCACCTATAGATTTCACTCTATTCCAGCGGTGGATGTTATTTCATACCCTAAGTGCCTTATATGACTTAGGGGGACGACGACCAGACCAGGGAAGATGGTCATTTCCATTGCATGAAAATTAGAGAGAGAGAAGAGAAGAACTAAGGACTGAAAGTTTCAATCGGGAAGATCTGAGCACCTTCGAAGGATGATTTTGTAGCTGAAAGACAGCAGAACACACATACGATGGAGGGGATCATCTGGATGGGCAAAGATTTAGGGGATGCTTTAGTTTCCTAATATTTTCCACATTTTTTTCTTCTTTTCTATGTATTCATTGATGAAAATCATGCAAGGCTAAAAATCTTTATTCCTTAGGATTCGGGAGTAGCCCGGATATACACTGTAATTGATTGCCATGCATTAATATCAATTTTATCTCTTTTTACTAGATATAAATCTATGAAAGCTTTGTGTTCTATTTGTGCTTGATCACCATAAGTGGATTAATAGATGCTTAGTCATCTCGGGAGAGGGATTAAGGGTTAGAAAGAATAGACTTACCCATGTATTGCGCCCTTTGGGAAAAGTAGAGTGTAAACAGGAGGAGAAACCCAGAGAATAATCATAAAGCATCTAATTAATTAACATATAACTACAGAAGTGGGATTGGTATTAGATTAGGTAGTGAATTACACTACATGTGCAGGTAATTCTGGCTATAGGCTCCTTATCCAGGGTTTGAGATAATAGATATTAGTGTGTGAGGTTAATTATTAGTATTATATGTGGTGAAACCACTGTCTTAAGGAATTCATTAATCTTTGATTAATTCAAGACTTTAATTCATTTTATTTATGCATTAATTTTGTATCTCAAACCAATTCAACCATTTACAACCGGCCTAGCTGATTAAACTACAGTTAGTAGTAGTCTACTAGAGAAACACTTCCCCGTATTCAACTTGAGCCTGAGAAGGCCTTATTACTTCGATACGTTCACTTGCGTATTACACACAGTAAACTCATGTCAAGTTTTTGGCGTTGTTGTTGGGAAAGTGGCAACATCCAACACTATGAGTGTTGTGGTCATCCACTCTAGGCCAACCTTTTTATTTTATTTTATTATTTTCAAATTTCATTCAGGCTGAATTATAAGATCTTTTTTATACATCATAAATTTCTTGCACTAATACCCACTTTTTACTATTTCAGGGAAACTAGTGCATGGTGTGTACCAGAACCCTAGAATACAAAGAACCATCCTCATCGGGCTTTGGACAAGCATAGCTCTTACAAGGAGAAAGGGAGTCTAGTAGATCTGTGGATAGGTTCAACTGAACCCCTCCATTTACTCCTCCTTTTCTTGAAAAACTAGAAGTACCAGTAGAACCTGAGCCAAGAGAAATGGGTGACCAAGCAGAAGAACAAACAATATGGGAAAGGATACATGCTTCATCATCTACGGCCCAGAAAGGTCCCATAAAAAAGCAAGTCATCAATGTGGGAAGCTACAAGATAGATCCTCGACTTATTGCCTTAGTCAAATCTCAAGCATTCCATGGCCATCCTTCTGAAGATCTAATGATGCATATCGACAATTTCATGGAGAACTGTGATATGGTCAAGATAGATAGGGTCCCAGCTACTACAATATATCTTAAGCTATTTTCATCTACATTGGCAGATAGTGCAAAGTCATGATTCAACAATCTTGATGATGAGATCATCGAGACATGGGATCAAATGATAGATGCATTCTTCAAGCGTGATTTCCCTCTACAAAAGACGAATGACCTGGTGAAGAAGATTTACAACTTCAGACAGCAAGCTGATGAGTCGTATTCAGAGGCGTGGGAGAGGTTTCAGAATATGTTGAGAAAGGTGCCTCATCATAGCATTGATGTACCGAGGTAGGCCAAGATCTTCTATTATGGCCTACACAAAGGGGAGAGAACAATTCTTGATAGTGTAGGAGTAGGTTTCTTCCTCAACAACAAGCATGCTCGCTGCCATGAAATCCTCAAGAACATGTATAAAAACCAATCATGGGGAGAAGAAAGAGAGCTACTGGAAACCATCAAGAGTGTCAGGGACTCTAAGGTGATATCTATTTTAAACGAGAAGTTAGATCCGATTGGTAAGAAGTTATGTGCTACAGACAGATTTCCTGCTGAGAAGAAAGAAGAAGAGTGCAAGTATGTGCGCCAGGGGCAATACATGAACAAATACTATTCTTGGAGGAAGGGTCCCAAATTCTCTTGGAAGGATCCTAACAACTTCCAACAGGATCCATCACAGGTGTAGCAGCAACATCCTAAGCCACAACAGTATGGTGGCCAAGCACAATATCAACCAGATCCATAAAAAATTGACAAGATTGAAGATATGTTGGGCAAGCTGGTGAGTCAGAATGAGCTGCAGATTGCATAAACTCAAAGGGATCTTCAGAATCAAGGAGCACGTATTCATAGCATAGAGACATAGATCTCTCAAATAGCAGTAGATGTGAGTGCACTAAAGCAACCAACCCAACAAGGATTTCCATATAATACCAATGTGCCTTTTGGGAATCAGCATGTGAAAGCTATTCTACTTCGCAGTGGCAAGAAGCTACTGAATGATGCATCACACAGTGCAGGTATAGAAGAAGCTACAAATTAAACTATACCAATGGATGCAGAAGAACCAAACATGTCAGCACAGGAGTAGACTCTAGAGGAGTAAGTTGATGAGGTTGGGGGTAATAAAACTTAGGTTTATATCCCACCTCACCAGAGGGCACCTGTGGTTCCTATGCCCTTTATGAATAGTTTGAAGGTGACTAATAATGGCCCAATGGTTCAAGAAATTTCTAGATAATTTTCAGAAGTTATTTGTGAACATTCCCTTGATAGATGCTATTAAGAAGAAACCATCTTATGGGAAGTTTTTGAAGGATATAATTACAAAGAAGAGAAGGCTACCAGAGTCTGATGTTGTGGTTCTGAAAGAGCAAGTTAGTGCTTTTATTTTGGTGACACTGCCTCCTAAAAGGCAGGATCCACGATGCTTCAATATCACATGCTTCATAGGAAAGACAAAATTTGGAGAGGCTTTATGTGATTTAGGGGTGAGTATAAATCTGATGCCCCGATCTACTTTCAAGAAGCTCATACTTAAGGAATCTAGGGAGAGCAGCATGACAATCTAGTTGGTAGACAACTCAATAGTTAAGCCGTATGATATATGCAAGGATGTCCTGGTGAAAGTGGATAGGTTTGTCTTTCCTGTAGATTTTGTAGTGATGGAAATGCAGTACGAGCATGGCAACGAGCTTCTACTTGGAAGACCATTTCAAACCACTACAGACATGATACTTGAGATGGGAAAAGGATGTCTAACTATGGGAATCCAAGATGATAGGTTTGAGATCAAGATGTCAGAGCACTCTCAAGCCATGGGAGATAAGGTGCAATGCAACATGCTTCAACACATGGATAACATGTTTTCTCTATTTCTAAGGAATTTGTTCCTGGATATGGCCCATGTTATGACTAAAGTAGAAATAGGTACTCAAGTGGTGGATATCTTGGAAAATACAAAGGTAATCTTGCTGACTCAAGCAATGTGCTACCCGAAAGATGAGGGAGAGGAGTATGACCCTTCTGCTATAAAAGAAGCCATAGTTGATTCTATGATACAACCATCACCCAAGCTACCCTTAGAAGCATGCTTGATGAATAGAATGGAGGGCATCATCTGCAACAACCATCTAGAAGAGTGCATTTTGATGTTGAAGGTAGTACCTTTCTACTATGCAAGACGCTTTGAAGACCTTGGACCACCACCCCCACCATTGGTCTTGTTTCTATTGAGCCCTCCGAACTTGGAGCCAATGCCATTACCACCGTACCTAAAGTATGTCTTCTTAGCTGTAGAGAAAAAGCTCCCATTGATCATATCATGTTCTTTGAGTGGTGAAGAGGAAGGAAAGCTACTCACTGTGTTGAAAAACCATCGAGCTACATTTGGGTGGTCCATAGCTAACATTAAAGGGATCTCTCCAACCTTGTGCCAACACAATATTCGGCTTGAAGAAGGAGAAAAGGCAATCGTCCAAGCTCATAGGCATCTCGATCCTATTATGATTGAGGTGGTGAAGATGGAAGATGTCAAGCTTTTGTCGGCAGGTATAATCTATGCAATTTCTGATTCAATGTGGGTTAGTCCTACCCAAGTAGTTCCTAAGAAAGGGGGGATCATAGTCACTACTAATGCAGCTAATGAATTAATTTACACTAGGCTAGTGATGGGGTGGCGAGTGTGCATAGCTTATCTTCAATTAAATGCAACCACCCTTAAAGATCATTTCCCTTTACCTGTTATTGATCAAATCTTAGAATGATTATTTGTCCGTTCGCACTTTTGTTTTCTTGACAGGTATTCCGGGTATAATCAAATT
Organism: Alisma plantago-aquatica; assembly: GCA_963693085.1. Taxonomy (NCBI): domain Eukaryota; kingdom Viridiplantae; phylum Streptophyta; class Magnoliopsida; order Alismatales; family Alismataceae; genus Alisma; species Alisma plantago-aquatica. The sequence goes on along the minus strand of OY856409.1, from coordinate 715,736,402 downwards.
TCCATAGAGCCTAAGGATTAGGAGAAATCCACTTTCACCTACCCTTATGACACATTTGCATACCGACGAATGTCTTTGGGTCTTTGTAACACCCCTGCTACGTTTTAACATTATATGCTCGCCATTTTTTCTGACATGGTAGAGTGGTGCTTAGAGGTTTTTATGGATGATTTTTCTGTATATGGGGAATGTTTCAATGATTGCCTATATAACCTTGATAGGGTGCTACAGAGATGTGAGGACACTCACCTATTTCTAAACTAGGAGAAGTGTCACATGATGGTGAGTGAAGGGATTGTTCTTGGATACAAGATGTCCAACAAAAGCATGGAAGTAGATCTAGTACAAATTGAAGTCATCTCCACACTACATCCACTGACATGGGTGAAACAAGTAAGGAGCTTTTTAGGACACGCTGGATTCTACCGCCATTTTATTAAGGATTTCTCAAAAATTGCCAAACCATTATTTGATCTTTTAGAGAAAGACACTGAGTTCTCCTTTAATGATCAATGTTTAAAAGATTTTGAAATCCTTAAAGAAAAATTGATTTGTGTGCCTATCGTGCAGGCTTCGGATTGGAGCCTTCCTTTTGAGCTAATGTGTGATGCATCAAATTATGCAATTGGAGCTGTGTTGGTTCAACGTAGTGACAAGACTCCCACTTTCATATATTATGCGTCAAAGAATTTGAATGACGCACAAATAAATTATACTACTACTGAAAAAGAACTGTTAGCAGTAGTGTTTGCTTTTGAAAAATTTCGCCAATACCTAGTTGGGGCTAAAGTGATAGTTTGGACTAACCATGCTTCCATCAAATACTTGTTATAAAAGAAATATGCCAAATTGAAATTGATTAGGTGGATTCTTTTGCTTTAGGAATTTAACATTGAAATTAGAGACATGGCAGGGGTAGAGAATGTTGTAGTTGATCATTTGTCTAGGTTAGAAAGGGCGGATGAAAAGATGTAGCCATCCCATTATTGAGGAATTCCTAGATGAGAAATTATTTGCAAGTAAAACTGAAGATCCTTGGTTTGTAGATATTGTTAATTATCTTTCTTGTAAGGAAATGCCTATATATTGGGGATACCATGAGAAAAACTGATTTTTCCACTCATTGAGGTTTTATATTTGGGATGACTGATTCTTCTTAAACAATGCATGGATGGGCTTTTAAGAAGATGTGTACCCGAATGTGAGGTAGAGAGCATCTTGTCACACTGTCACTCTCTACCCACGGGTTCACACCATGCTAGCTCTAAGACTGCGACCAAAGTCTTAGAGAGTGGGCTTTATTGGCCTACCTTATTTAAAGATGCTCAAAAAAAATTTCATCATTGTGACGCATGTCAACATGCAGGTAATATCTCTAAGAGGCATGAGATGCCCTTAAATGTGTTTTAGGAGGTTGAGATTTTTCATCTTAGGGGTATAGATTTTATGGACCCATTTGTGTTGTCTAATTCCAATCTTTATGTATTACTTGCGGTTGATTATGTGTCTAAGTGGGTAGAAGCAATTCCAACCCGCACCAGTGATGTGCAGGTAGTGTGCAAGTTTGTGAAAGAATACATCTTGTATAGGGTTGGTGTCCCCCGCCTAATTATCAGTGATGGTGGATCACACTTCACTGATAGGCAATTTGGAGCTTTACTGAGAAAATATGGAGTGAGGCACGGAGTGGGTACTCCATATCACCCACAGACTCAAGGATAGGTTGAGGTGTCCAATAGAGATGTGAAGACATTTTTAGAAAGGACAGACTCAACCAGTAGGATGAACTGGAGTTATGTGCTAAGTGATTCTCTTTTGGCTTATAGAACAACCTACAATTCCCCAATATGAACAACACCTTTTAGGCTGGTCTATGGCTATGCATGCCATATACCCATAGAGCTTGAGCATAAGGCTAAATGGGCTATGAAGAAGCGGAATTTCAACATAGATGAAGCGGGTAGAAAGAGGCTTTTGGAGCATAATGAATTAAATGAGCTTAGGATGGATGCTTATGAAATCTCTAGGATATATAAGGAAAGGAATAAGAAAATTCATGATAGACACATTCTAAATAGGGTGTTTCTCCCAGGTCAGAAAGTCCTCCTTTTCAATTCTAGGCTTAAGTTGCATTCGGGTAAGCTAAGGTCCAAGTGGAGTGGACCGTTTGTGATTGCAAAAGTCTTTCCCCATGGTGTTGTGAACACTGTAGATGGTAATAGGTCATTCCTTGTTAATAGCCAAAGATTAATGCACCATTGGAGGGGAGGCAGTGCCACGAATAGAGGAGGTGCAACTTTGCACCATTCCATAGATTCTTACTCTAAGAACCATCTAGTATAGGACGTTAAACAATGACGCTTGTTGGGAGGTAGCCTAATTTTTATTGCATTATTTTAGGTTCAATTTTCATTTTTAATTGTTATTCTACTTAGATTTCTGTAAAAATGGTACCTTGACTCGTTTTTGGAGTGTGCAGGGCATAAAAGTCGGTACTACTGAGTCTATCAGTCGGTATACCAAAATGAGGTCAGGGTTTTGTCTGCAACCACAACACAGACTCAGTACCACCGAGTCTCTAAAGATCTTTCAAGTGCTAACTGGTAAGGTTTAGGTACTACTGACTTTTCAGTCTGGTACTACCAACTTTTGGATGCACCTAGGTTCGGTACACTGAGCCCAAAATTTCGAAAGCACTGACATTTGCAAAAACTCAGTAATACTAACCCTGAAGTCAGTACTACCAACTCGACACATCAGCGATCTGTGTGCTCACGATCCAACAGCTAGACATGCTTCATTGAGTGGTCGGTGGTACCGATCTGCAACACCAATCGGTACTACCAACTGGTAGTCGGTACCACTGACTCTGGGGCTATCTGCAACAACAACATCATCCAATCATAATTCATCAATGCACTGACCATGGATTTGTGCTAGGAAACTTGGTACTACCGAATCGAAAGTCAGTAGTACTAACTTTGTCGCATTTATCTATATAAGGAGGGGTGGTGGAGCCATTTTCTTCACATCTTCAACATCCACTCCTCCTGCATTTTAGAGCAAGGTTGCACCAGGCGCTGACGGTCTTCCCCGAGCTTATATTATCTTAACCTCTTTCTTGCTCAATGCCATGGCCCCTAGGAGAGGAGCCTCTACATCGGAAGATCAAGGTGAGTTGGTCACTCGACCAACCCGCATCCAACATCTATCTTCAGAGGTCAGGAAGCTCTATGAAGAGTTGTAGACAAAGCCAGTCATTCCAACGTGATATGGCAATCACACATTGACCGAAAGGGTGGGATTTACAGACAACATGTGATGGGTACGTCAGAAGCAATTCATGGAAGGGGATAATCCTTTCTTTAGTGACTGGCAGACCTACCCGGATCTCATCCTGGAGTTCTTCGCATTGGTAGATGTTCTCGTCGCCCCTGAACAGAAGTTAGGATGTGAATGGCGGGAAGGTAAAGTCAACTTCGGCCTCTTCAACAATAATTATTTCATCACTCTGAGGGCCTTCAACAACATCTTCAATTGGGCTCACATCCCAGAATGCTCGCCCCCTTCTAACTTCGACTACGACTTGGATTGGGAACAGTTGACTGAGGTGCCAGTGGGATTTCGTATAAACTAGCATATAATTTTTGTTACCGATATTGAGCACCCTTTTGCTCGAATCCTTCACCACCTTTGCACCAACACTATTTTTTCTCTTTTTAGTCAAGCTCAAGGGAAGGTTCAAAAGGCGGATCTCTACTTTCTCTATAGGCTACTGGAAGGGGAGACTGTCAACTTTGGAGCCTTCCTTCTACTCCACATGATCTCTATGGGGCGCAATGTGACAAGAAAAGCACTGATTTTATTTGGGGGTCTCATCACCCCCATTGCACTACATTTGCTCCTTAATTTGTCCACCCTCACTCCTTTGGAGGATACAACAAAGTTGGACCTCCTGCACCTCCGCAAGGTGCACCTTCTTAGCTTCCACCACAATGCGCTCTATGCGCATTGCACACATCAAGGACTGTTTCGAGAGAGGATCCTCCCCGACCCTATCTTCAACTTGTACAGGGTCAACCATCTCTAGTGGACACTGAATGAGGAGGAAGCAGAAGATTCACCCATGGCAGTAGCTCAGGTCAACGACAAGGAGCAAAGCGATGACGACTCTGATGATGTTGAGGAGGTAGAGCCCACCATCCCCATCACTAGGAGTGCGGTCCCGCATAAACGGGCCTGCACCTACACTGGCTCGACTTCCTCTGCCCCACCCCATTCCCAGGAGGAGCAAGACCCATACAACATGGTAGGTATGTATACCATGCTGCGGGAGATCTAGATTGGACAACAACAACATCAGGCGACACTAGCCGATGTACAGGACATTCAAGGAAGGTTGTACCAAAACCAGTAGGTGATTTACAAGAATGAACACCTTCTCTTGGCCAACCAAGAGAATGTTCACATGTTCCTATAGCGGATGGAGCAGTACCAACAGCCCTTATTTGACCATTATTGGGACTAGGGATTCTTTGGAGGGTACCCACAGCCACAATCAATGCCACCGCCTGATCTATCTTCTCAGGGGATGTTTCCTCCTCACGACTCTAACATGCCTCAACCACCTCCATTTTGAGCAATGGTAATGTTGTGCTACCGCTTGAGTGTGAGTATTGAATATGTGTACATAATCATATTCATGCTTGGGGGGTGTTGGAATAGCATTCTATCTTTGTTTTTATGTTTATTTTTTTTAGTTGTTTGCTTTATTTTTAGTTGTGCAAGTGTAGGATCCACGTCTATCTAGTGTAATTATGGAGTAGTAAATTCATGATTTCATTTTCAAATAGATTGTACTCCTTGTGTTGTTGCATGAAAAAGGTCATATCCTTAAAATCTTAAACTATAAAATCTTTCTGTAACACCACTTGAAGAAGTGTTTGAACTAGTCAGCATTAGGACTTAGGACATAAATGAAAGTCTGAATCAACTTGGGAATGTGAATGATGAAGATGTTGAGCCTAAATTGACCAAACCATAACAAGATCTTAAATGAAAATATAAGAAATAAACCTTTAGATCACCCTGAACACATGTCAATTAAGAGGGACATATCACAATATAATGGAAGGCATTGTATGTTAGTTGTATGATTCCATTTGTTTTCCATTCATTTTTTACTCACCACCTCAAGATTCATGAGTACTCCTAGTTATTTTGTTTGATTGCATTACATGGCATGATAGGAACCTAATAGTTAGTTTTCTTACATTTAAAAAAAACATTGCATTTGTATGCATTAATGATTTTAGTGCATACCATCTTAGCTTGCATAACACAATTCATGTAGTTGCATACATTTCAACATTGCACATGCATATTTTCCTAAACAAGTGGATTTTAATTTCAAGTTATGAAGCTAAAGTGTAGGGATATACCTCCTATAAAAAAATTAGAAAAAGAAAAAAGTCATCAAAGCAAGAAGCATAAATATTAGTCTTGCTCAAAAAAAGAAGAAGAAAATTGTTCAAAAGAAACAAGGAGAAAGTATATCCTGCATGTTTGTTTTAGTGATGATATAATCCACATGTGCATTCTTTTGAGTTGTCCAACAATCTCAACTCATTCATACATGCATCATTTCATAAAAACAAAAAATTTAGGCATTAGGATTCATGCATGCCATTCTTTTTATCCATATAGGTTCATTATTCTCTATGCATAAATAGGTTGGATGTACTTATGAATTTTCATTTGCCACCCATCTTGAATCATAAATTGCTCTTATTGGTAGGCCACTCTAAATATTTATCTCCTCATTCATGCTTCTATGGAGATCTAATTCTAAGATGTTGGTAGTTAGGAAAGAGAAATTTAGTGTAGGGAATCACACAATACACCAAGCGAATGTCTGAGTAATTATGATGTTAACTGCTTTCTTGATAGTTTCATTGACTAAAAGATGGACATATTTTATGGAAGTTTTTGGTCACTTTAGAACAGTTATCAGTTCAGTTGTCGGTGAAGGCCATTTTAGGGTTCGATAGGTGGATATGATTAAGAAAGGAATGAATGTGTTATGTCCTTTTGCTGACTTTTGTCAAACATATCTGAGAGGGTGTTGCTCGAGGACGAGCAACATTTAAGCTTAGGGGAGTTTGATGCATGTGTTTTTAGTCGTTATTACAAGCACATTTTCCCTTGATTTCATGTGTAGATTAGTCATTTATTTGATTTATTATGCATGGAATGACATAGATGGCCTGTTTCCATTGAATGCATCAAATTATATTATTTTAACTGTTTTATGTAGTATTTTACGCATCCCAAGTACTTCTGTTGTTTTTGTGCATTTTCAAGTACAAGGAAGTTCCACAGACTATGTGCTACTGACCAGGTAACAGTCGGTGGTACCGACTTCATCGATTAAAACCATACAAGACTAAAAACATTTATTCCTTAGGATCTGGGAGTAGCATGAATATACATTATAATTGATTGCTATGCATTAATTTCAATTTTATCTCTTTTTACTGGATATAAATCTATGAAAGATTTGTGTTCTATTTGTTCTTGATCACCATAAGTGGATTAATAGATGCTTAGTCATCTCGGGAGAGGGATCAAGGGTTGGAAAGCATATATTTACACGTGTATTGTGCCCTTTGGGAAAAGTAGAGTGTAAACGGGAGGAGAAACCCAGAGAATAATCATAAAACATCTAACTAATCAACCAATAACTACGGAAGTGGGATTGGCATTAGATTAGGTAATGAATTACACTGCGGGAGTAGGTAATTCTGGCTACAAGATCCTTATCTAGGGATTGAGATAATAGATATTAGTGTGTGAGGTTAATTATTAGTTTTATCTATGGAGAAACCATTGTCCTAAGGAATTCATTTCATATCTGATTAATTCAATCTTTAATTCATTTTGTTTCTGCATTAGTTTTGTAACTCAAACCAATTCAATCATTTACAACTAGCCTAGATGATTAGACTATAGTTAATAGTAGTCTACTGGAGAAATGCTTCCCCATGTTTGACTTGGGCTTCACAAGGCCTTATTACTTTGATACATTCACTTGTGTATTATGTACAGTAAACTCGTGTTACCATTTTAAAAGTGAAATGATTGTTTCATGATATGAAATGACCATTTTATGATGTGAACCAACTAGTTCATCGTCTGTCTTATCTGGATCAATGATCAACTCGATTGGATAAAGGATTGATGTTGATGTCATGATTTTGCATTAATTGAATACAGAATGCCAATTTGATTCTAAAGAGGAATATAAATGAACTAACAGATTCACCTTTAATATATTGGGGGCTTCCTAGACACAACAATAAGCTCTAACAATTCTTGTCCTCTCTGGTTTTGGTGACTAATAGAGAGCCCAAGAGGATCCTACCCGTGAAATGAAGGGATAGCAAGGAAGAGATAGTTGTGGGAGAGCAAATCAATCCTAGAAGATTGGCGTTCGAAGGGACAACTCCTTCTCATTGGCTTTGGTAGTGAAACATGGAGTTCCTAGTGGTCTGCATGGACTACTCTAGTGGTTGGAGGTTGTTTCCTATCGCTAGGAGTCTGCCATCAACCGCCATCTGTGGAAATGCACCAGGAAGCTGGCACTGACAACTACTCGAGTTTTCCCTGTAGAAGAAGCTCGCTACTGCTCGAAGAAAGGTGAATGCTACTACATTAAGAGTTGTCGTTGGACTTGCTCCAGGACTAGGTATAATTCTTATTACTCTCTTTCCTAGATACATCATTGTTGATGAGATCTTGCTGATTAGGGAACCAAGCATAAATTTTTTGTTTTTGTTTCCTTATCCATCACTCGGATTTCCCAATTATGATGTGTGCTTTCCATTATGATCACTCTTACTCTCATTTTAATGACCATCACATGGAAAGATGAACTAAGACCATGGATAAAGAGGTTAGTATTGAACATACCAATTAAAAATAAAGTTGTGCATAGAATACATGATGTGACCATGATATGGAAATGATGTGTATGTTAAAGTTGGAAGTCATATATATCAATCTATTGAGTCTGAATTTTGGACCATACAAAGCAAAGATACACAAGGATCACATAGATGGGTCCTTGGTTTGTAAACTTGTTTCATATACACTCAAAATATTTGACGAAGATGTCTTCAAATTTGTAAGTTTAGACCCTACTAATCAAAGATATAGAGAATCACAAAGTTGGGCGTCGAATTCTAAAAATGTGGTATGTACACCAAATAGATTGTGCTTGCAGGAAGAAATATGTTAATACAAAGACACAAATAATCACTAGCCAATGCCACATGAAAAATGGCCCAAATATATAGCAAAAACAAGCACCCAAGAGAGGGAGATATTGAATGTTGTAGGTGAGGCTTCCTCACATACACTATTGAAGATACCTTGACACTTGAAGAGCAAACAATTAAAACTCACTTAGCAACATTAGGAATTACTTTGACTAGGTTAAGTTTATACATGGCAGAAACAAAACTTGTAAAGGCATATTTCATGCATCTAGTTATCCAAAAATGATGTAATTTGATGTTTTTTGCCTAATTATCATATTGTCACAAGGTTATGTAGAAGTACTTCTTAATTAACAAACATTTTAAGTTTCTCATTAGTATGCATTAAAATATTTGGGCTTTTTGAGTTGTCATTGATGATCAAATGGGAAAATAAGGCAATAAGGGAACATGTAATTATCAACAAGAAAAAACAAATGGCGTTGGGGTTTGGAGGCAGGGGTGGAGTACTAGGAGGTGGTAGGGGCATGGACATCACCCTCCAGATGATGGAGATCCATAATGGAAGGAGGGGTACATCAATCATGGAGGAATTGGGGCCATTAGGGAGGATGCTCTATAGATGGATAACTCGGTGTTGCCACCAGTGGTCACTATACCTCACATGGAGACCTTGCACAACACAGGGATCAAACAGAACTTCATGATCCACTCATCAATATATGGGAGAATGATGGGTAGGATGGATAATGAGATGTATCCATAGGAGAGGAATGTTGGTCTATGGGTAGATACCCCTTCCCACCTCTAAGGCAGAATCAAATCAGTGGCATGACAAGTTCGTACTCTTACTCAGTAAAACCTAGGAGGCTGATTTCCTACAACAACATCATCAATGGAAGAGGAAATTCTATATTGGGATTTGAGGACATCAAAGTCCAATTCACCAAAGATGATATCACTATCAAGGACATCTATGTGACCCCTTGTTTTGAATTTATTGCAAACAAGTATGGTGATCAGGTGAAGCCATGGTGCTACACAATCATTGTGAGAGTGATAACAAGATGGGTTGAATTCATGACCCTATAGAACCAAATCAAGGCAATGTGGAATACCATTGGAAGTATGTGATTGATAGACATGTAGAATGAATGTTATCTTATAAACTTGTGGTGTTAGGACGACTACATAAAAGCCTTAATCAGTGGACCATGACCCATGATGGCGTCCTACCTCACAGTTCAATTGTGGGATCCTTGTTTCATCCCTTCAAATGAGAACCCTAGGTATATTATGTTATGAACTCAGATTCCTAATCTTCCTATCTTTATTTACCAACTATGGATTCAGGAGGACATGCGGATCAAATTGGCACAACGATGAAGATGGAAACCAATACAAATCTAAAACAATGTTTCAAATTCGCAAGGTTGGTGTTCAAACTCTATAAAAGCAACCCCTAGTCCCTACAATATTCATACAAGGTGAAAGATACATCTTGGAATATGAGAACCTCCCATCTATAGGCATGTATTGTTGGTGTATAGGACACAAGGAGGATTCCTATAGGAGACATCAGGCGGCGGGGCAGTATGTCATGATGCACAAGGTGATGAGCATGTGTTGATGGAGGATTCAATGATCCCTTTAAGGAATTTCTCTAAATCCATGTACGCAATACCATTTCAACAATGGCCAAGGAAGAATTAGCATACCACTCCTCAACCAAGGGTTTCAAGAGGATGAGGGACTAAAAGGGAGGAGACACAATGAGGCATGGTTGATAGGGTGACATGCATCAACTAGAGGTAGAGTAAGGAGAACTCACACAAGCAAAACCAAGCTGAGAAGGACAACCATAAGCAATGTCATTCAAGGATCTAAGAGACTTGGGACCAAGGTGAGAAGTAGCATAAAGGAAGCAAACATGTGGGGGTAAATACAACATGTGGCAATGACAATTGAGTCAAAAGACATTGTGGTAATTATTGGACCTCCAGATCAGCCTATGGACTTCTACTTTGGCCAATCACCAGAGCCATTAGGAACCTGACCACAGATTGAGGGTAGTGTGCACATTCATATCCCTAATTGGAACATGTTCTAGTTAGGGGAGCTCATCCAAATGGGATCGAGGAAGTGAGGTAAGAATCATAATGAGGATACTATTCTAGTTGTTGAACATGGTGAGAAAAGTCCACCAAACATCTCCCCACTATTTCATGATCTCTGCCTCATGGAATGTCCAAGGCATATGTACCTTGGATTCCAAAAACACAATCAAGGAGTATAGTATGTTATATCCAATCGACATTATGGTAGTTATGGAGCTCTGCATCAGTTAAGAACAACCAATAGCATAGTTTTTTGGGTTGGTTTAGACAAAACATGCCACGTTGAAGCACAAGGATTCTTCGATGGGACTGGGATATGTGGAAGAATCATGTTGGTTTAGTTGAATTTTTTAGTTTAAATCATCAATTCATCCATTTTGTCATCAATGGTAAGTGTCTAGTTACTTATGTGTACGCTAGCAAGAAATAGATCAAAATTCAGATGTTATAGATCCACTTAAACACAATTGCAACATTGTCATCTCTATGATGGTTAGTATTGGGGGGATTTTAAGGCATTTCTCCATGCCTATGAGAAGATCGGAAGTGAGAAGGTTAGCATATCAAGATGCAGAGAATTTATAGAGGTGACACACCAAAAGTGTGCATGCAAAACACAAGTGTATGTGTCAAGTAGTAAAGGCATGTGAGGCCTAAATGTTGAACCCAGAGAAACATACTCTAGAGACTACTACTAACTATACCTTAATAATGTAGGCCTAAGAAAAAAGTGATTGGTTGTTTGATTAAAATGGATTGCAAGAATTTAAAATTGATTTAAGTGGATTGTGATCACAATTTAGTGGATTCCTTAGGAATACAATTTCACCATGGTATACTTCATTTAAATCCTTTTCATCAATAAGCATTTACCCTTAGTCCTAGACTAAGGACATGTAGAAAGTATTACCCAATATTTTAGTGTAATACACTACTTATACTAAGAAAAATCCCACTCCCATAGTGATTTAGGAATTAGCTAGGTGCATTAGCGATACCTCTAGATTTTACCCTTCACAACCATAAGCCCTCTCTTGAGGCACGATATAAGCTATGTAAATCAACGACCTTTCCAACCATTAATCCCTCCCATGAAGAAATTAATGGTTTGAGTAATTGACTATGGTGATCTAGCATAGGCGTTTGTTAACCAATAAAAGATCTAAGTCTAAAATTTAAAGAAATAACTATATTAAAATATGGAAACCAATTACAATGCAATACCATGCTACTCCCAAGTCCTAAGGAACAAGGGTATTAGACCAAGATGATTTCAACCAACAAAGACATAGAGGAAGAAAGAGACAAAGAGATAAAAATTAGGAAATATAGTGAAAACCCAGAGGAACCAGTTTGGAAGATCCCCTCTGGCGAATGTCTCGATCTCCAACATATTAGATGCAAATTTACTCTCCAAAAGTGCCTAAATCATCTGGTGCATGGCTATATCCTTGGTCTCTTCCTCTCTTAGCTATGTGATCTGTTGCAATAGAATGGAACGTGACCTATAGGTCTAGCTGAACTCCCCTTAGGTCATTAGTGAGGCTCTGGCTGTTATTCAGTCCTATCCGTCAGATCTAGATCACTCTTCAATATGCGTTGATCATGCTAAGTCGGTACCACCAATGAGACATTGGTGGCACTGAGTTATCGGCTAACTCGAACCTCTTACTGAATGTTGATACTACCAATAGTGAGGTCAGTAGCACCAAGTTGCCATTTTGTGATTTCTAGTTTCTCCTGACTATGAAAGTCGGTACTACCGACTTGGGTGTCAGTAGCACCAAGTTGATAAACTTCATCTACTGATGTTCTCTGGACTAGGAGTAAGGTGCACCGACTTAGCATTTCGGTGGCATTGAACCCTATCTTGGTAGCATTGAGTCATATTTCAATAGCACTGATATTTTTTCAATTCCCCTATTGGATTATTGCATTAAGTCAATACCACCAACTTTATTGTCAGTAGCATCAAGCTACCTTGTGAGTGCTCAAATTACCTAAAATGAGGAAAACCAATATAAACCTAAATAAAACATGATAAATTAACATAATTTGGTGTATTATTTGATGCAATAATCTTTCACATGCTCATAATGATAAACAAAGCATAAATAATGTCAAAATGGGCAATAATATATGAAACGCATGGAAAATAACCTGTGAAAAATAAACAAGACTTGGTGCATTAAGAGGCATTGGCGAGCATAACACTAGAAGATCTAGGTGCATCAAGAGCTCGGATGGCCTTTAAGAGAGTTTGTCTATAGGAGAGGATAGACCGCATTGCTTCCAACCAAAATGGGGATGAGATATTCCATTCCACCATGGTGGTGGTGCTACCAAAGGTTTTTTCTGACCGGACCCTTATCCTCATCAAGACAGAGGTCGTCAATGTCCACAAAGTTACCCCTCACCTTAAGGTGGTGATTATTGAATATAGTTTATGTACAAAAATATTGGGAATTTTCCCTAGGTGCATTTCTTGTGTTATAATCTACCACATCAAATTCTAGCACCCTTATTGGGGACAATGAGTCACTTCAGATTTGTATTCTATTGAGTTAAAGTTATGATTGTTTCCTTTCTAGTTTGTTTTTGTCATTTTAGATTGGCTTTCTAATTCTTAGTTTTTTTTACATTTTCTTAGCTTGTTTTGTAATGTTTACTTCTGTCAACTTCATAATTTTTTTTCATAATTCTAAATTTTGTTTTTATAATTTCTAGTTTGGTCCATAATTTATTTTTTATTAGATTTTTTTGTTCTGTCTTATATTTTGTATTTTATTATTTCTATTCCTTTATAAAGAATAGAAAGTTGTAAATTCATTCATTGGAAAATATTATCTTGAGCTTGATAGACAATTTTTCTATTTTCCACATTCATCCTAGATAGAGTGGTTAGCTCCACAACTCATACAATATGAAAAATGTGGTTCCTTTATTTATGACATGTGGGGTTGGTAGGGAAATATTGTAAAGGCTAAAGTATTTATGTGTAGGTTTGTCACCACACAAAATGATAGGATCGACATCGAGTGCAGGGGGTTGTCTTAATTGACATCACAAGATAAAGCTTCCATTCAGTGCCTCAACATCGAGCATAATGTTAGACTCCTTACAAACATAATTGAAGCATATTGCAATCAATAATATTTTTGGGGATACTATCAGGAGTTTTTCTATGAAGATGATTTTTTTAAAAGAGGCATGGTACAATCAACAATGTTTTGGGGTTTATATTGAAAATAATTACTATACATATTATTACCCACCTAAAGGAGATGAGAGGATGGATTCCCTCTAGAAGATGTTAAGTTGACTAACAAGTAATACTAGTTATCCTACACGCAATGACGGCTGATGGAGAAACATGGGGCAAAAGATTAGAGGCACAATCGACCCATTTGACAACACAACTCTCTCAATGAGTCATGTCACTTGAGGGTCAATTTGAGAGCTCTTCAAGGAAGTTGGAGCAGTCCATATTCATGATCAATGATAAGGATGATGTTTTTGTCTTTCTTGAGATGACTATGCAAGATATATTGATAGTGGAATGGAATGCAGAGACAAAGCCATAGGTTGATGTAGTGACAGCCCCATTGCTTCTAATGCTTTTGATGTTAAATGGGTGGTAGACCGGGATGAGAAGTTGTACAAAAATACCTTCTTGTCTGATTTTATTGATTAGATAATTCCTCCTACACCAGCACCACATATTTTACATACTAGATTATCCACAGAAGAAGATAGTCTTCCTTGTTGACTCAAGGTTTAAATTGACTAATCCATTATAATAATGATGACCAAACCAATCCACTTATTTTTTTTTCTAATGCTTCTACTTGAGTGCTTTTATATTATATAAGGCACACTCAAAATGCCTAAACCTACACATCCTAATTTGGAGAAATCAAGGCATACATGCACAAAGATCAAGATTGAGGAATACATAATTTTCTCCCTAGATCTTTGATGTATATTACTTGTAATGATTGTATGACTAGTAACTAAGATCATATGTGTAATAGAATTAATAAGGATAATTTATATTGTACTTGAGAGGTTATAGAACACCCCAAATAGCTAGTGCAGTCCGTCGAGTTTGCCCTGGGGTAACTCACCTGGAAACATTGTTCGGGGGTTACTAGGACCTTCAATTGATTGAGTTTCTTGCCAAAATGCAATTCGGCCAACCATAAAATGGCTCAATCAGTAAGGTCTGATGGTCGAGTTGTCTCTAAAAGTAACTCATACGGCCGTACTATAGAAACCATTTTCTATAGTGAATAAATAATCATTAGAGAGGTGAACAAGGGTGAAAAAAGATATATAAGACACCCCAATGAGACTAGAATTCATCTAAAATGTTGTAACAGCTAGGAGGCATCTTCAGCTATAAATAGGAGGCATCCTAAGCTATAAAGCATCTTGGAATTCATCCCATGGTTAGATGAACACTATGAAGGTCCCTATACTATAATTGGGAGATTTTTTGTCTCCAAGAGCCTCCATCCACTCTCGTGAGCTTAATCACTTGCTACATCCATTAGAGTGAGTAGGGGATTTTTAGGAAAACTAGTCCTACAGGTATATCTTGTAAGGCTCTCATTCCTCTACCTCCCAATCTCTCTTTCTACCATGAAGATAAAGATTATCTCTTGACTAAGAGAGGTGATGAAGAAGAAGGGAAGAAGTCCCTTGGTGAAAAGCTTCTACTTGGTGAAGATGAAGTCAAAGGTGAAAGATCCAAGTCAAGAATGGGCAAGATCTTCAAGGCCAAAGACTCATTGCAAGAGTGGGTAAGTCCTTGGAGAAGGTTGAAGACTCTGTGAAAGAGTAGGTAAGTCCTTGGTAAGGAAAAATACTCTTGTTCATGGATAGGTAAGTCCTTTGTATTTTTATTGGCTCTTTGATCTGAAAAAGAATGACATTTTATTCCTTGAACTAAAAAAAAGATGGTCTTATGGTGTAACTCTTATAATGGAATATAAGGAGTGATACATGGTTGAAAATCCTTGATATTAATCCATCTAGTTAGTAGATGTGCATCTCCTAGTTTGGAGATTAGAACCACTATAAATACATGTGTTATATGATGATTGTTCAATCTCTCACTCCCTTTCTATGCTTTTGTAGTTACGCTAAAATTTCATACTTGTAGTATTATCTTGGTAAATATATTGAAGGTCTAATGAACTTTGTTAAGTGGTTTTATCTCTATTGACTCCCTCTATAGAGCCCATTATAGATCCAAAAAATTGATAACCAAGCAACATATTATCCAAGAAATACTTCAATAAGTAGTATAAGACGAGAAACAATCAAGAGGGGAGGTACTCCTTAAGAGGGGTCAAGATATGGGGAAAAAAGAAGATAAAGAGGAAGGATTAAGTGTTGTCACTTGCACAAAAAATTTACTAGGGAAATTGTCCCTAGAGTTTAACCATTTAAAGTCTATCAGTTCACTTGTAAACAAGTGAATTGAATTTAGTATAGAAGGTATTTGTCCCAACGAATGACTTATCAGGAATTAATTCAAACTAGTTGCTGTGAACAATATCTAAGATCCAGTTTGAGAGGGTTCGATTAAGCTAAATGGGAATTTAAATTATAGAATAAAAACTAGTTATGTGGGTTTTAGATTGATTAAAGATGGGAAATATTGGGGGTCTGGGGGACTACCAACATAGACCACACTCTTACATTAACTAATACAACTCCTTAATTTTAATGATTTTATGTCCTTTCAGAGCATAAATCTCATAAGGGCCGAACTTCTCTCAAATATAGAGTCTCAGTGTTTGAGGATCCTCATCCAACCATCCAACAAAAATTCTATCAGGGGTCCCGTCTAGAAAATGAGATTTCCAAATTGGTGTTTAAACTCATGGATCAGGGGTCTCATCACCATAAGGTATAAAAATAAGATAAATTGGGTAAAAAGATCATACTCTCAATCAGGGGTATTGTTAGGAGACTATGGGTTCATTCTTATTGGGATTAGGGGTCTATCCACCCCACAATAATATAATCTATCCAAGTTGAAAACTAGTGCAACAACATATGGAAAACATTTAATCACTAAACATTGGAGCCAAATGCAATCAAGACATAGAACATGCTATGGGACTAGACCCCATGCCCCAGTGGAGAAACTACTCAAACATAATAGAAAACAAAACAAGGAACAGACCTAGGGGAGGAGGCTTAGGGGTCCTAGAATATGAGATGCTTTTTTATGCTTTGTCTGCTCCTTCTTTTATAGGGGAGAATGGGAGTGAAAATCCTTGAAAAGGCTACTAGCGGTGGCTGGGCAGCTTAATCCGCCACATTGGTTGATTGATTGTGAATCCATTTGATTGACTAACTTAAACACTTGCTTTGACTCAAATGCATGTTTGACTTTAATAAAGGGCCTTCTTATTTTGGAGTTTGACTGAGTCTTGATGGTGAGTGGATCGACTGGTATTGGTTGGCTTTGAATGTGACATACCTTACACACCAAGCAAGATAACTCAAAACCCAAAGCACGTGATGAACAACTAAGAACTAGATTACTAGAAAACATGATAAATTAAAACAGATCATAATAAACATCATAAGAAGAAACATTTGCGGCAAGGTCCATAAAACTTACATAACCACATCTACCATATCAGGTATTTACATCTTTGTCCACTAGCCTTAGCCACAACCTGTATACAAAAGGACATGTTCACAAGTGCATGCCATACATACATACAACCAAGGCATACTTCAAAAAAAACATGTGTCAATCTATACATCATCTACAAAACACAACCCTCCTATGACCTGAGAGTACATGGATGACACATAGGACTCTATTACGGAACAAGCAACTAAATAACCTTCTACTCACTAATCTCCAAACTCCTCCTCCTCAATGGCACTGTCTCTACCACATCATTGTCGATCGCCTAAAAAGGTGTGTAAACACAAGAGGTGATGCTAATGTTTCCACGAGAGATATAACTCTCTAGAAACATTTATGGTTACCACATATAAACTATTACTAAGCAGAGAGAGGAATTTCAGCTAAAGGAAATATTTAAACTAAGGATATAGGTCAAGCATATTGAAAAATTATAGCAGATAAGCAGAGCATGTTTGTGATTAGTAGGAAGATGAAGAACATGTATGATAATGGATTAGTTATGAGTATTATAGCAACATAAGAAATTTGCATAATAAAAGGGCATGACAATGGTAAACATCCAATGTTAAGCGTGTTTAACCCTAAATAGATAAAGCTACACTGTTGTATTACATATTTTGTTAATGCACTGAGGATTTGGGTCTTACCACCCAAATCCAACTAACCACTGCTAAATCAAAATCAGTTCCATACAAGATCTAGGAAGAGCCAGACTCCAAGATCTTCTCCAGATACCACCCAGTCAATACAAGTGTCCACCGCAGTGGCATACAAGTCAAACTGCCACCAGCGACAACAGTCAAGCTGTAAAACACCAAGCCTGCCTTGGTATAGATCACAACATAAGTCCCCAGGGTAAACCTTATCACCAATGTACAACCGCAGTTGTCTTTAAAACATCATATATAACACTAAGATATGACCACAACCATTCTCATATCGAGGCATGATCACAGTCAGCCACCAAACTTATGAGGTGAAGATATCAAGGACACACAATCACTTGTACCTCACATACTCAATAGTATGCGGTCTGAGTTTCCCTTAGGAATACCCATTTCACCATCCAACAAGTCATGACACTAGAATGGATATATGGCATAGGGCAACTACATGATTAAGGTTCCACTTGATTAGTTAAGTTGATTGGGTGAATTAAGGTTGTATCATACAAGTGGATGTACAAATTGTAATTCAACTCTAGCAAACGTTAAGGTATAATAAATTTAGAAGATATAAAATGTAGGAGGTAGGGATCTTATTACATCACCATATTAAACCATTCCCTATCACATAAGCAAGAGGGTCACAACTCCAATAGTGCTCACATAATACCCAAAGGTCATTAAGACCATCACATCATAAACACCTTCAAGAACATCATTCTTCTCGCATACCTTATCAAAGGCTCAACAAATTATCACCACACTTGTGATTCACATGTTTATCATAACCTTGCATTAATATGTTAACATAGCATCACCTTAGGGTTTCACTCACATAGGGAATCTATTCTATCACCACATAAGTACATAAAGAGGCTAAGAATAAGCAATCACCATTATTGGATTACATTAGGGAAAGAAACTATTACATCCTTGAAATTTATAGATTTCAAGCCTAAATGAAGTTATTGTAAATAACAAGGAAGAGAATTGAGGGACCTTGGTTGATGATTCCAAACCCTAGACTCATATTAAATGTTCAATTGAAGTAAATAATGTGATTTTGAGCATATGAGTTAACCTATGGCTTAAGTTGAGATATTGGGATGATAAAAACCTTAGTTTTGTAAATAAGTATATAAACAAACTCATGGACTCTTAAGAAGTCTAAGACATGGGCCTTGGGCCCTAGGACACAATATCGGCCCAAATTGGTTAACCAGGGTTTATGTATGAGTCCCTAGGATATGAATTTGGATATTTTGCTACTCGTGATCATAATAGATATCCAAGATATTTTTGTTTGATAGATAATCAGAATATAAGATAATGAGAGAATTTCTAGAATGTTCCAAGATATGTGTCCTAGGCAATTAGTTAAAGAATTGTCCACTTTTTTCTTAGGGACTATGTTTTGGATAATTAATGAAGGAACTAAGCTCCCATATTTTCATAGAAGATAGATAATAGAAACATGTGAACTGTCCCAAATTTTGAAGTTGATTGGAGGTGCTACGTGTGATTTGTGATTATCTTCATACAATGGACTTTAATCTAAAGAAAAATAAAAAAGGGAAACCTTGTACCAAGGAGTCTAGTCGGACCTGGACCCCTGATTCGGGTAGAGGTAAGGGGATAGACTTGTCTCCATCACCCACATGACACATCCAATGCTGTGAAAAAAGCCCCAACACCCCTCAAGATCCTCGACACCTCTCTAATCCACCTTATCTCCCAATGATAATGCATTTGTATTTGGGAGCAAAATCTGAACCAAATGACACCTTCCGCTGTCAGTATCGTGGAGATTTTGGATAATGCCCAAACTCTAGAAATTAGCTCCTCTCTCAATATTGGGTCTATATAAGTCTATCAACATCCCTGACGAGATCCTCAGAGCTCGTGAAACCCTCCACAATATCCAAAATAGCCCAGAATAATTGCCTCAATAGGACATCTTCTCTGGCGGGCTCTTTCACACCATAGAGGGGAGGGTGAGGTTGTTGGTCATCCCAGGATGTGGTGAGAGCACTGGAAGGTCATAGAGGCATGACAGATCCAACCCCATCTTGGGTGCAAAGCATCCGTGAGGGTTTTGTGAGGACTTCAAGAAGGGTTCTCAACCTTCAAGAGAGTCAAGGATTGTAGCCAGAGCGACCCCGAGATCAGGTTCCTAGAGCCTAAATCTCCTTATCGCGGAGTGACATCCGACCACCACAGGACATCGTGAGAGTGTCGATGAGTCAGGAGAATAGTGGTAGAGTGGACAAGAGGTTTAGGTTTGTATCTGTCAGTCATAAGTAGAGAATCAACCATCAGGTTGACTGCATCCATGGCTAGCTGAAGGCAGACTCACTAGAAGGAGGAAGGGGACAATGAGGGGAGAAAGACTCATTTACCCCTGGTTCGACGTTGTCAGGTAAAGGCTATGCTCATATTTTAAATCCTTCCCTAGACTTAGCCATGCGGGAATAGGAGGCCAGGGCAGCGTGAGCCCATTGGGCAGACTATGCCACCTAGATAATACAGATAAGTTAGTAGTTTCCGACATATTTGCACACGATTGGTCAGAATAGATTTATGATGAAACTTAATGTAGATAATTAATGGTAGATCAGAATATAATGAAACTATATATCAAATTGATTAGAAGCAACTTAAGATTAATTTTTTGATGTCTGCGCTAGGTTTCACGAGCCACAGAGGCATCTGTGGAGGTCGTGGCAGCCATGGATCTGGGTAGGGTTCTCCTTGTGTTCCCCTTGTCGAAGGCATCCCAGAGTCACCTATTGATCCCACTCTGGCTCCTTTGACTCCAGTTGATGGCGACGTCGAGATGGCCGCTGTTGTCCCACCCCCGCAGCAACAAACCAAATCGTATAAAGATACCATGGTAGGGCGGACGTCCAGGAACCCTACAACTCTTTCCCCAGTCTCGCTGGACTTCCTGACATCTATAGATATCTGCATTGACCGAGCAGGGGTCATTCTGGCCATCTCCATTAATCCGACTATGTTTTCGCCTCTCCTGGAACTCTGGAAGTTTGCAGTTGTCATCAAGGTGATCGGCACGTCTGTGAACTTCAACGCCCTAATGAACAGATTACCAATCCTTTGGCAACCGACAGACGAGTTTCGTGTTATCGATCTCGACAAAGTATACTACGTTATCCAGCTAGCCAACAATGATGATTTCATCCGAGCACTAACTGGAGGACCGTGGATGATCTTCAATCATTACTTGTTGGTGTAATCCTAGTCCAAGGATTTCTGTCCCTCTGACCCTATCCCCAAGAAACTGGTGGTATGGTCGTGGATTCCTGACCTCCCGATACATCTATTCCAGAATCAACTCCTCTACTGAGTGGGTGACTTGATTGGCAAGACGACCAAGATAGACACCACGACCCAGACTAGTAATCAGAGCAAGTTCGCCCGCATCGCGTTTGAAGTGGACACGACCAAGCCATTGCTACCGGCGATCATGCTCGATGGTGAACGATACCGCCTGGAGTACGAGAACCTACCCACTTTATGTATGAAGTGCGGCCGGCTTGGCCATGCCGAGGGGGACTGCAAGTTCGTTCCCACTTTCCTGAGTGTCGCCCTATACCCCTCGAGTACACAGGCGCTGGTTGTAGCTACGCAATACACAACAGCAATTCATGCTAAGATGCCCGACAACAGATCCACTACCAGTAAGAAACACACTAATACTACATATGTGAGCATGGCTAGCAACAAGAAGGTGCCTCAAGCCGAAAAGACCAACCCTGCTCAAGATCCCATGTCGTCGACGTTGAGAATGGAGGCACATGGGAAACAGTCTCATCCCACAAACAGAAGAAGAAGGTAGGCAGACCTCCCCCCATGTCTGAGACACCAAGGGGAAGTTGCCCGCCACCTGCTCCGAGAATGGCCCAAGCCGAGACCACTACAGCCAGTGATAACGCGATTGTTACGCTGGTGGACGACGAGATCAGTGAAGGAAGGAACATTGTCTTTGTTGATTCATTCCGTTTCCAAGCAGCTAACCAAAGCAACCAACTTTCTCTGCAATTAGGGTTCTCGTTGGGAGTCCAAGATGCCGGTGGTGGATTCATCCTCTGCAACAGACGTGTCGTCTACCAAACAGTGAGCCCAGGACGTGAGCGAAAGAAAGGCAAACTCGCAATGCTTGTGGGTAATGTCAAATTCACAGCTAATGCAAAGAAGTTTCTAGACTTTGAGACTGCTGATGCAGGGACATATGAGACCATGGATGCCTTCTCTTCAGCATCTGGGCTCCTCGCCGCCATTCACTAAGCATATGTTGGTGCTTCCATCCTTACCTACTGATTTTTTATGACTAACATCATCAGCTGGAATAACCAAGGAGCATGCTCCAAGGATAAATTAGTTCTTCTCAAAGAATACAAAAGGAGGAACAAACTCCACATCCTTATCATTATCAAGCCTCATTGTAGAGGCAGCAAAGTCGACGACATCATCACCAAGCTGGGTTACTCTTCCTCTCATAGAGTTGAAGCGTTGGGCTTCTCGGGGGGGCATCTGGGTCCTTTAGGACAACTATAGATGCACTGTTGACATTATGCAAAGCCATCACCAATACGTGCACTGTCGTATTAATAGCTCCTGGCTGCTTACTGTGACGACAAAATAATCTTAACCAATATAACGAGATTAACTAATGCAGAAGCGATCACTAACAACGGATTACTGAAAATCACTAAAAACTAAAACCATTTACAAAGAGATCCATTCTTAGGAAAACTCTTTAAACAAGAATCACAGTATTATATTTACATACTAGTTCACAAAGTACATTCACTATACTATCTCTTCTCGAGGGATATATATACATCATTGCTTTGGTAAAAAGCACAAGTAACAAAATCCTCAAAGCATTCAAACCAAAATCTCAGATCGATTATAAAAACACTATCCACTGACTCCTAGGACCTGAGAGTATAGAAACGACACATAGGACTTTATATACAAAGCTTGACAGCCAGTATTTCCACCTAAAGGATTATTGTTGTCCCTTTTGTTGTTGCTGCTACTCTTCCTCGGCTGTAGGGTTCGTACCTCTTTGTCGGCGTCTACCTAAAAAAATGTTGGATCCCACGGGGGTTAAACAATTTGTAAATTGCCCCAGCGAGAGATATAACTCTCCGCCAAAAACATTATTATTGCAGTTTAATAGAAATAAATTGAACAGTGGAATCATATATTTCAATAGCAGATAAATCAATATCTATGCAGATTAGAGCAACATTCCTATTCAAGTATTTCAGCTATAACTTGATAAGGCAGCATGTCTCTTATTCAATACGGAATTAAAGGACATAAGTAACATTTATGTATCAAGGACATGCTAAGTAAGATAACATCAACTAGTGGTTCTCGTATTTCAATACTATGCAAATACGCTACACGGTTGATTACATTTTACAAACATACTTAAGCTCTGAGGAGATGAGGTATACCGCTCATACTCCAACCGACCATTGCGAAGCCGAAATCGGTACCATACAAAGTCAATGGAAGAACTGGATTTCCATGACCTCATCCTCCTCAGTCAGTGTGAGAACAACTGCAGGACATCTAGTGTCTCTGCTAATAATAGCTTTCCAAGGTATAGTGGCATCTTCACTATAGAGTTACAGTGGCGGCTGTACTCTCTTCGCAATCGAGAGATTTCATGTTTACCTCCATCGATCCGGCATTAACATCATCAGGAGATTCGTGATACATCCATCCCGACACATATAATGAAGGATTGAGAGGTTTAATATTTACCTTCCATCAATTCCCCCATTAGGATGTACGGATATTTTTGCCCATCGACCCCCACATATTCAAAAATATGCAAACTCCAGGAGATCCCGTAGGAAAACCTATTTCACCATCACCAGCTACTGACGATGATGGATCTATGGTCAGAGCACTACATGAAAATATTTCACTTGATTAATTAAGTACATTATCATATTCTTTTATCATCAGTCAAGTTTTCAAACATAACTTATTAGGACAAATGCTACAAAGAAACATGTATTGTTTTCATCAGTTACTTCTCAGTCTTTATAAGACATTGGGATCTCAGTCCCTCATTTCAATACTGGGAATACTCATCCCTTCACAAACTCAATGCCATAATCATATGGTTCTGGGTATTCAAACCCTTAACTCATCACTGAGCATTGTTACCACTTTTTCAGGTAACTATCACCTTCAGGTCATCTGACCAAGGTAAACATGATACTTGTTTCACAAGCATCTCTCATGGAACTTAAGGCCCATTAATTATCTTATTACCTCTTACTAGGCAACAAGGCATATTATGGCACATAAGGCCTAATAACAATTTTAATAAATAAAACACCATAGCTCATACCTGGCTATGTTCATCATCTCATGATACCTGCATGGTTAGTACAGATGATAACAGCTACATCAATTTCACATCAGCACCATGCAAAACAAATATAGCATCACAATTCAAGGGTAACACCACTATTCCTTCACTAGAGTTAGGGTTTCCCATTTCAGGTCAATTGGGGATACTCATCCCATTACCCAGATCAGGGTTATGGTTTATCACCATATTGCCCAAGATTAGGGTTTCATATAGAATTACATAGCATCACCCTGGATTTGAGTTCCACATCACATTAATATACTAGGATTTTACATAACATCACCCAAAATTAGGGTTCCACATAATATCACCCTACATTAGGGTCTCACTCAGAATTGCCCTAAATTAGGGTTAGGGTTCATTAACCTTCTCGATTAGGGTTTTCATGATCTCTTCACTAAGGATCATACCCTAATCACCACATGATTAATACTCATGTATGAATTTCGTTCTATCATCATTTCAACTTGATTAGGTTACATGAACCCTTCAATCAAGTACATACAACTATGATTGACATAGTGTACTAAGACATTACTTTCATAACCTTTTAGGGTTAATTAATCTAAAGGTATTGATCATCTAGGTACTTTAGGGTTTCAACCTTTGTACCTAACATTGATAGTCATCATTGGATCAATGGATCAATTACCATCTTAAATCTCCAAATGATTTGATCACATTGGACCTCCATTCAGTTTTGGGGTTTCAACACCAAACGGTTTTGAAACTGTTTGATTCCAAACGGTCCTGAGACCTTTTGACCCCAAACGGTTTCAAGACCATTTGTACTCAAATGGTCTCAAGAATGTTTCGGCCAAATCAGTCTCAAAACTGAAAGGGTTCATTTGATAAATCCATCAATCAATTGATCATGGTTTGCTATATTGAATTGGCCTTCAATCGTGCTTTTGAATGTTCATCAATTAACACCATTGGATCTTCAAACCTTCAAATATCAACCATTGGATCACCAAACGGTTTTGGTTGACTTGGTCCAAATGGTTTGAAACTGTTTAAGGCTCCAAACGGTTTTGACCTAGAAGGCCAAATGGTTTGAAACCGTTTCAGGCTCCAAACGGTTTTGAACTTATTTGTCCAAACGGTCAACCCAACCCCAAACGATCAACTCAAGTATGTTCAAACGGTTTGAAACCATTTAAGTCTCCAAACGGTCAACTATCCCATTCGGTCAACATGCCCAAACCGTTTGGGGTTCAACCTCCAAACAGTTTGCAAACTGTTTGATCACCAAACAGTTTGGTGAAAATTGATTGGATTATTTTGTTGAAACTGATTGCAACTAGATCTTATTGAGATGTGTGCTTAAGATGATGTCATCATCACTAAGCTTCAACCATTCGAATTTGAATGCCATTTCCATGGTAGTTTCATCAATTAATCAAAGAAATTTCAAGAAGAACAATTGAACATATTGAAATGAGGAATTGAATTCAATAACAATGAATAAGGGTTCAAGTTATATAACCCACCTTCAATTGAGCTTCAAAGCTCCAAGATTCACATCAACAATGGTGGATGAAGCTTCTTCAACTATCCCAAGGCTTATCCTCAAGCTTTTGAGTGAAAAGATTGGCTAGAGTTGAAGATTGAGTGAAGAAAAGAAGAAACCAAGCATTGATTTGTGATTTCCACCATGAAATCAAGGTGAAAGAAGGTCAAGAGGCTTACCAACAGGTTGGGGGTAGTCCTCCTATTGCTCCTAAGCTCCCTTGGTCGTTTTGCAAGCAATATGTGAAAGTGGATTCGAAATTACCCTTTCAACTCATGGATAAAGGAGAGCATATATATGAATTTTATTGAAAATTCATTTAAGAGAGAGAAAGTAGGGATTATCTCCTCCATTTCCTTGCCACTTGCCCCCTTCCCTTACTTGGTTACGAGGATATCTCCTTTGCCTCTTATTCCTCTCAATTATCCATGGTTTAAAGAAAAGAAAATTAAGCACCTTAACCCTTATAATAATAATATCCATAAGTTAGTGGATATTTCTTTTTATTTTCTTAATGTGAGTGGGTTCTCCACTCACGTAGATATTTCCATTGCCTTTGCAAGGCACAAGGACGTCCATATATGTGGATTTCAACCTCTACAATTTTGGTTGAAGGGCAATCCATTTAATATAATTATTTTTGCATTAAATTGAATTAGGGTTTCAATTATGCTTAAATCTTGATTATTTTAATATCAAGATTCTCTCTCCTTCAAAGAGGTACAAATGAGATGACCTCCCATTTTATTTTCTCTACATGATGCCAAGAAACATTAGGGACTATTTTTAAGTGGTAATTTGCATATTGAACCCTGGGTTTTGGGTAAATTGCATATTACACCAAAACTAGGTTTTTAATGCACAAACATTGCTTTATCAACTCTT
This sequence comes from Alisma plantago-aquatica, assembly GCA_963693085.1. Lineage (NCBI taxonomy): Eukaryota > Viridiplantae > Streptophyta > Magnoliopsida > Alismatales > Alismataceae > Alisma > Alisma plantago-aquatica. Next base: position 715,709,837 of record OY856409.1, on the reverse strand, counting down.
TCTTGGTACTCAGGCTACCACAAGCCATACCTCTGCATCATCTTCATTCTCATGATGCTTCAACACATGAGGAACATCTTATCATGTAACATTTGCAATTTAACCCCTCAACTTGGGTAATTTTCACTTTAGTCCAACACAAGCAAAACATTATTTTCAACGTCATTCAAAAAGGACTAAAATTGAAATATAAGTTCCTCATGAGCCGTAATTACTTTTCAAAAGATAATATCAAGCATATAATTATCTTTCTTAAACAAAACACCTAGGGTTAAAGCATAGCCCAGGTCAGTGATGTTACAAATTATCCACCCCTTACAAGGATTTCATCCCCGAAATCATCAAGAGAAAAGAGAAGGGTACTTCCTCCTCATCTCTTCCTCTAGCTCCCACATAGCTTCTTTAATGCCACAGTGATTCCAGAGAACTTTTACAAGACAAATGTCTTTCTTTTTCAGCTTTTTAATTCTTCTGTCAAGAACCAACACAGGTCCTTCAATATAAGATATATCATCATTTAGTTCTACCTCCACAGGTTGCAGAACTAACTCTGTGTCAGGATGACACTTTCTCAGCATAGAGATATGAAACACTGGGTCTCATGTGGTAACTCCATCTTATAGTTTACCTTTCCCATCCTTTTAATGATCGGATAAGGCCCCATAAATCTAGGAGCTAACTTCCCCTTCTTTCCAAATCTCAGGATACCTTTCCAAGGTGAGATCTTGAGGTATACTCTGTCTCCAACTTGGAATTCTAAGGGTCTACGACACTTATCAGCATAAGATTTCTATCTATCCCGGGCATCTTTCAAATGTTGTTGTATGACTTTAATCTTCTTAGTTGTTTGATGTACTAGATCAGGACCCAAAAGTTGATATTCTCATGTTTCATACCAACATAAAGGAGATCTACAACGTCTACCATACAATGCCTCATATGGTGCCATCTCAATAATGTGCTGATAGCTATTATTATAAGCAAATTCTATCAAGCTTAGGTGTAGATCCCAACTTCCTACAAACTGAAGGACACATGCTCTAAGAAAGTCCTCCAAGGTTTGTATGGTCCTCTCAGATTTTCCGTCTGTCTGTGGGTGAAAGGTTGTACTAAACCTTAACTGCGTACCCAAATCTTTATGAATTCATTCCCAAAAATGACTCGTAAACTGGGGACCTTTATCAGAAACAATTGTAGCTGGAACCCCGTGCAACCGCACTATCTCATCTATATAGATCTGTGCAAGCTTCTCAGCAGTGTAGGTTGTTTTGACAGGAAGGAAATGTGCTATATTTGTCAACCTATCAACTATCACCCAAATGGAATCATGACTTTTGCCTGTTCTAGGCAAACCACCCACAAAGTCCATGGTTACATGATCCCATTTCCATTGTGGTATAAGCAGAGGTTGCATTGTTCCTGCGGGATTTCGATGTTCAACTTTAACTTGCTGACACACTGGACATCGCATAACAAACTCAGCTACATCTTTCTTCAATCCAGGCCACCAATACATATCTTTTAAGTTATGATACATCTTGGTGCTCCCTGGATGCATAGCATACATTGAAGAATTAGCTTCTTCCAGAACTAACTTTCTTAAGTTATCAGCATTAAGTACTACCATCCTACCATGGTAATAGACTGCCTGATCATCTGAATCATGGAAACCATCCTGTTTCTCACTACCATACTCTAACCTAATCTGTTGAATCACAGTATCAGCTTGCTGTGCTTCTTTAATTTGTTGTCTCAGAGTAGGTTTCACTTGCATTTCAGCTAACAGCCTGGCTAACAGTGATACTTTAAGTTGTATATTGTCTTGCCTCAAGGAAATAAGCATATCTCTTTTAAAGCACACTAAAGAGTTTAACTGTGCTTTACATAAGGTTGGTGTTGATGATTTTCTACTTAATGCATCATCTACCACATTAGCCTTCCCTGGATGATAATCAATTGTACAATCGTAGTCCTTGATTAATTCCATCCAGCGGCATTGCCTCATGTACAATCGTAGTCCTTGATTAATCGTAGTCCTTGATTAATCGTAGGTTCTTATGGTCTGTGAAAATATGGAATGTCTTTCCATAGAGATAATGTCTCCAGATCTTCAAAGCATGGACCACAGTAGCTAGCTCTAGATCATGTGTTGGATAATTCTTCGTGTGTTTCTTAAGCTGTCGAGAAGCAAAAGAAATCACTTGCTTATCCTGCATCAACACACATCCTAAGCCATTCTTAGATGCATCACAGAAAACTATGTACCCCTTTCCCTGCTTAGGTAACACCAGCACAGGTGCACTTGTTAACCTTTCTTTTAGCAACTGGAAAGAATGTTGACACTTGTCATTCTAGACAAAAGGAACTTCCTTCCTGGTCAACTTGGTTAGGGGTAAAGCTATAGAGATGAAGTTCTTAACAAACCTCTTGTAATAACCTGCTAGTCCAAGAAAACTACGAATCTCCGTCGGTGTCTTCGGTTGTTCCCATTGCAGGATAGATTCTACCTTCTTAGGATCAACACGGATACCTGAGGCAAATATAACGTGTCCTAGAAAAGAAACTTCTGGTAACCAGAACTCACATTTGCTAAACTTAGCATATAGCCTATGCTCTCTTAGCAAAGTCAAAGCCTGACGGAGGTGTTGCTCATGCTGTTGAGCATCTCTACTGTATATCAAAATGTCATCTATGAAGACAACTATAAACTGATCAAGAAAAGGTCGAAAAATTATATTTATGAGTTCCATGAATGCAGCTGGTGCATTAGTTAGTCCAAACGACATAACTATGAACTCATAGTGACCATACCTTGTATAAAGGCAGACTTAGGTATGTCACTCTCCTTAATACGCAACTGATGGTATCCTGACCTCAGATCTATCATAGAAAAGGTAGTTACACCACGTAACTGATCAAACAAGTCATCAATCCTTCGCATAGGATACTTGTTCTTTATAGTTACTTTATTCAATTGCCTATAGTCGATGCATAAACGCATAGACCCATCCTTCTTCTTAACAAAAAGAACTGAAGCACCCCATGGTGAAGTACTCGGTCAGATAAAACCCTTCTCAAGAAACTTCTATAGTTGTTTCTTGAGCTCTGCCATCTCAGCAGGTGCCATTCTATATGGTGTTTGTGCTATCTGTTGCGTACCCAGGATTAGATTAATCTAGAAATCAATCTCTTGGGGTAGAGGAACACCCAGAAGTTCCTCAGGAAACACATCTTCAAACTCCCTAATTATCAGAACTTCAGAAGGATTCAGGCTCTCCATTGTGGTGTCCACTACATGTGCCAAGAATGCAAAGCATCCTTGCCTCATCAGCTTCTCAACTACCATAGCTGACACAAGACATGTTGGAAGAATCTTTCTATCTCCCTAAAAGATCCATGTTTCACTGTTGTCTGTGAACACAGCCTGCTTGGAACCACAATCCAAGACAACCTTATACTTCTCTAAGGTGTCCATCCCTAGGATTATATTGAACCCGTGCATTTCAAGTGGTATAAGATCCACGTGAATGTGATGATCAGAAAAGGAAAGATTGCAGGGAGAACACACCTCCCGTAACACTGCAGATCCCATCAAAGGGGTTTCTAGCATCAACCTATCTGCTCTATGACTGACAATCATCTTGCAGTCATGAATCACTTCTCGAGTGATAAAGGAATGTGTAGCACCCGGATCAATTAACACAGATACGAAGTAGGATGAAGACATATCATAATAAAATAGTTCCATCTGACCTGTCACAACCCGAGGGTTGACTACTGCTTCGGGCTGATTCATAGCATAGAATCTAGCCGTTACTTGTTGTTGACCATGTGCTTGATTGTTGGGTGCCAATGATCTAGCTTGTTATGCTTGTCCACGTCCTCTAATGTCACTAGAAAATTGTCTCCTCTGTGAGCCTTGCTGACTCTGCCTCTGGGGTTGAGTTACAGTTCTGACTTTCTTAGGACAATCTCTCATCAAGTGTCCTGACCTCCCATACTAGAAGCAGTTGTAGCTTCCCAAACTCTGCCTAGGTGGTCCTGTCACTGATGCTGATGCTGTACTGGGGGCTCTACTTGGAGGAAAACTACAGCCCCTACCCCTACTTAACATCCACTGCATCGGGGTATTAAACCTTGGTGGTGGTGGTGGTGCAGAGAACATCGGCTTCTTAAAGCTCTCGAATCTTTGTCCTTGAAACTATGTGTACTCTTTCTTACCACTAGTCTGCCGCTTCTCGATCATAGACCTCTCTATCCATCTCAAGAACTCCACGAAAGTAGCAAACCTCTCCCTGTTCTCTAAAGCAGACACCAGAGTGGTCAATTCAACGTTCAGCCCTTTCTCGAAATGTTGAATCTTCTCCTCATTCGTAGATTCCATATGCAGACAGAACCGCAAAAGCTCCATGAACCCAGCTTCATACTCACTAATGTTCATCTATCCTTGCCTTAACCTCTCAAATTGAGAGATCTTCTAATCTAGATACATCTTAGGAAAGTATCTAGCAACTAATTCACATCAGAATTCATCCCATCCAACTTCAACACTGGGTCTTTTGCCTTCCTCGATGGTCCACCAATGACCAGCACTTCCTTTCAATAGGTAGACAACATGTCTCACCTTCTCATCTTCAGGAATCATAAGGATTCTGAAGGCTTTCTCCAGCTCAGTTAACCATAAATCAGCATCTGTTGGGTCAGTTGTACCAGCATAATCTATGGCTCCAACCCGGCGAAGTCTCTCAAAGGTCTTGCCGGCTCGATGTCCATCATGATGGAATGGTGCCCTCGGTGCAGGTGGTGGCATTCTATCTGCCATGTGCGTCATGGTCGTCAGGAATTGCCCAAATAGGGCATGGAAAGTTGGGTTCTCTAATGCAACTTGATCAAGTTGAGGAATCTCAGGTACGGGTTCCTCCCTAGCTTGATCCCTGGCACATTTTCCTGGTGCAGCAACATAACTCTCAGCATCATGTTCATCATGTGATCTAGACATCTTCAAGTTCTTCTTCTTCTATATGAGTAGAAGACACTATCAGATAAACTGGAAGACACTAGAACAGACTCAACAACCTTAATCCTATGTCTCTGTAGACTTAGCGAACCTAGAGCTCTGATACCACTAAACTTGTGACAACAAAATAGTCTTAACCAATATAACAAGATTAACTAATGCGGAAGCAATCACTAACAGCGGATTACTGAAAATCACTAAAAATTAAAACCATTTACAAAGAGATCCATTCTCAGGAAAACTCTTTAAACAAGAACCACAATATTATATTTACATACTAGTTCACAAAGTACATTCACTGTACTATCTCTTCTTGAGGGATATATATACATCCTTGCTTTGTTGAAAAGCACAAGTAACAAAATCCTCAAGGCATTCAAACCAAAATCTCAGATCGATTATAAAAACACTATCCACTGACTCCTAGGACCTGAGAATACAGAGACGACACATAGGACTTTATATACAAAGCTTGACAACCAGTATTTACACCTGAAGGATTACTGTTGTCCCTGTTGTTGTTGTTGCTACTCTTCCTCGGCTATAGGGTTCCTACCTCTTTATCAGCGTCTACCTAAAAAAAATGTTGAATCCCACGGGGCGAGACAATTTGTAAATTTCCCCAAGGAGAGATATAACTCTCCGCCGAAAACATTATTATTACAATTTAATAGAAATAAATTGAACAGTGGAATCATATATTTTAATAGCAGATAAATCAATATCTATGCAGATTAGAGCAACATTCCTATTCAAGTATTTTAGCTATAACTAGATAAGGCAGCATGTCTCTTATTCAATTCAAAATTAAAGGATATAAGTAACATTTATGTATCAAGGACATGCTAAGTAAGATAACATCAACCAATGGTTCTCGTATTTCAATCTTATGCAAATACGCTACACAGCTGATTACATTTTACAAACATACTTAAGCTCTGAGGAGATGAGGTATACCGCTCATACTCCAACCGACCATCGCGAAGTCAAAATCGACACCATACAAAGTCAAACGAAGAACTGGATTTCCATAACCTCATCCTCCTCAGTCAGTGTGAGAATAATTGCAGCACATCTAGTGTCTCTGCTAATAATAGCTTGCCAGTGTATAGTGGCATCTTCTCTATAGAGTTACAGTGGCGGTTGTACTCTCTTCCCAATCGAGAGAATTCATGTTTACCTCCATCGATCCGGCATTAACATCATCGAGAGATTTGTGATACATCTATCCCGGCACATATAATGAAGGATTGAGAGGTTTAATGTTTACCTTCCATCGATTCCCCCATTAGGACGTACGGATATTTTAGCCCATCGACCCCCACATATTAAAAAATATGCGAACTCCAGGAGATCCCATAGGAAAACCTGTTTCACCATCACCAGCTACTGACGATGATGGATCTATGGTTAGAGCACTACATGAAAATATTTCACTTGATTAATTAAGTACATTATCATATTCTTTTAGCATCAGTCAAGTTTTCAAACATAACTTATTAGGACAAATGCTACAAAGAAACATGTATTGTTTTCATCAGTTACTTCTCAGTCTTTATAAGACATTGGGATCTCGGTCCCTCATTTCAATACTGGGAATACTCATCCCTTCACAAACTCAATGCCATAATCATATGGTTCTGGGTATTCAAACCCTTAACTCATCATTGAGAATTGTTACCACTTTTTCAGGTAACTATCACCTTCAGGTCATCTGACCAAGGTAAACATGATACTTGTTACTCAAGCATATCTCATGGCACTAAAGGCCCATTAATTATCTTATTACCTCTTACTAGGCAACAAGGCATATTATGGCACATAAGACCCATTAACAATTTTAATAAATAAACCATCATAGCTCATACCTGGCTATGTTGATCATCTCATGATACCTGCATGGTTAGTACAGATGATAACAATTACATCAATTTCATATAAGCACCATGCAAAACAAATATAGCATCACAATTCAAGGGTAACATCACTATTCCCTCACTAGGGTTAGGGTTTCCCATTTCAGGTCAATTGGGGATACTCATCCCATTACCCAGATTAGGGTTATGGTTTATCACCATATTGCCCAAGATTAGGGTTTCATATAGCATTGCATAACATCACCCTGGATTTGAGTTCCACATCACATTAATATACCAGGGTTTTACATAACATCACCCTTAATTAGGGTTCCACATAATATCACCCTAGATTAGGGTTTCACTCGGAATTGCCCTGAATTAGGGTTAGGGTTCATTAACCTTCTCTATTAGGGTTTTCATGATCTCTTCACTAAGGATCATACCCTAACCACCACATGATTAATACTCATGTATGAATTCCTTTCTATCATCCTTTCAACTTGATTAGGTTACATCAACCCTTCAATCAAGTACATACAACTATGATTGACATAGTGTACTAAGACATTGCTTTCATAACCTTTTAGGGTTAATTAATCTAAAGGTATTGATCATCTAGGTACTTTAGGGTTTCAACCTTTGTACCTAACATTGATAATCATCATTGGATCAATGGATCAATTATCATCTTAAATCTCCAAATTATTTGATCACATTGGACTTCCATTCGGTTTTGGGGTTTCAACACCAAATGGTTTTGAAACCATTTGATTCCAAATGGTCTCAAGACCGTTTGGGACAAATCAGTCTCAAAACCGAAAGGGTTCATTTGATAAATCCATCAATCAATTGATCATGGTTTGCTATATTGAATTGGCCTTCAATCGTGCTTTTGAATGTTCATCAATTAACACCATTGGATCTTCAAACATTCAAATATCAACCATTGGATCACCAAATGGTTTTGGTTGACTTGGTCCAAACGGTTTGAAACCGTTTAAGGATCCAAACGGTTTTGGTTGACTTGGTCCAAACGGTTTGAAACCGTTTAAGGCTCCAAATGGTTTTGACCTAAAAGTCCAAACGGTTTGAAACCGTTTAAGGCTCCAAATGGTTTTGAACTTATTAGTCCAAACGGTCAACCCAACCCCAAATGGTCAACTCAAGTATGTTCAAACGGTTTGAAACCATTTAAGGCTCCAAATGGTCAACTATCCCATTCGATCAACATGCCCAAATGGTTTGGGGTTCAACCTCCAAACGATTTGCAAACTGTTTGATGACCAAACGGTTTGGTGAAAACTGATTGGATTATTTTGTTGAAACCGATTGGAACTAGATCTTATTGAGATATGTGCTTAATATGATGTCATCATCACCAAGTTCAACCCTTCGAATTCTACTTCCATTTCCATGGTAGTTTCATCAATTAATCAAAGAAATTTCAAGAAGAACAATTGAACATATCGAATTGAGGAATTGAATTCAATAACAATGAATAAGGGTTCAAATTATATAACCCGCCTTCAATTGATCTTTAAAGCTCCAAGCTTCACGTCAAAAATGTTGGATGAAGCTTCTTCAACTATCCCAAGGCTTATCCTCAAGCTTTTGAGTGAAAAGATTGGCTAGAGTTGAAGATTGAGTGAAGAAAAGAAGAAATCAAGCATTGATTTGTGATTTCCACCATGAAATCAAGGTGAAAGAAGGTCAAGAGGCTTACCAACAGGTTCGGCATCATCCTCATGTTGCTCCTAATCTCCCTTGGTCATTTTGCAAGCAAGAAGTGAAAGTGGATTCGAAATTACCCTTTCAACTCATGGATAAAGGAGCATATGTATGAATTTTATTGAAAATTCATTTAAGAGAGAGAAAGTAGGGATTATCTCCTCCATTTCCTTGCCACTTTCCCCCTTCCTTTCCTTGGTTACGAGGATATCTCCTTTGAATCTTATTCGTCTCAATTATCCATGATTTAAAGAAAAGCAAAGTAAGCACCTTAACCCTTATAATAATAATATCCATAAGTTAGTGGATATTTCTTTTTATTTTCTTAATGTGAGTGGGTTCTCCACTCATGTAGATATTTCCATTGCCTTTTCAAGGCACAAGGACGTCCATATATGTGGATTTCAACCTCTACAATTTTGGTTGAAGGGAAATCCATCTAATATAATTATTTTTGCATTAAATTGAATTAGGGTTTCAATTATGCTTAAATCTTGATTATTTTAATATTAAGATTCTCTCTCCTTAAAATAGGTACAAATGAGATGCCCCTCCCATTTTCTTTGCTCTACATGATGCCAAGAAACATTCGGGGCTTTTTTAAGTGGTAATTTGCATATTGAACCCTAGGTTTTGGGTAAATTGCACATTACACCAAAACTAGGTTTTTAATGCACAAACATTGCTTTATCAGCTCTTTCTTGGTACTCAGGCTACCACAAGCCATACCTCTGCATCATCTTCATTCTCATGATGCTTCAACACATGAGGAACATATTATCATGTAACATTTGCAATTTAACCCCTCAACTTGGGTAATTTGCACTTTAGTCCAACACAAGCAAAACATTATTTTCAACGTCATTCAAAAAGGACTAAAATTGAAATATAAGTTCCTCATGAGCCTTAATTACTTTTCAAAAGATAATATCAAGCATATAATTATCTTTCTTAAACACAACACCTTGGGTTAAAGCATAACCCAAGTCAGGGATGTTACACTTGCCTTCGTTTATGGTAGTCTGAACCCACAGAAGTGCAACCATCTGTGGTATAGACTATCAGGTCTCTCCTCCCTCATTGACGGTCCTTGGGCGCTAGTCAGCGACTTCAACACTATGCTTGACGCCTCGGAGAAACAAGGTGGGAGTGGATTTGACAGACAATCCAGCCTCAAATTTAACTCCCTCCTTTCCAGCACATGTCTTAAAGAGATGGCCTCCTCGGGGCACCGATTTACGTTCAAGAATGGCAGGCTGTTAGAAAAGCTTGATAGAGCTATTGCTAATATGGAGTGGATAGTAGTGGAAGGTGTTATGAATATTTAAGTTCTTCCACGCCTTCACAATGACCATAATCCCATTCTACTGTCTGGGCACTACCATCAACAAGGAGGTCATCATTTCAAAACCAAGATGAGTTGGAATCTTATTCCTTCCTTTAAAATTGATCTTCTCAATGTGTGGGATGGCTCTCGACCCTATCTAGATGCTCTCCCTTCCTTCAAAGTAGCTGCTGTCTCGTGGGAGGCTAATAGACTTAAGCAACAACATAAGCAAAAAGACATCATTTTATGAAAAATTGACAAATGTCAGGTAGCATCTAATTCCCACTCTTCTCCGGTTTCAATACAACTTAAATGTATTACCTTGTAAGAAAGTCTCAATACCATCCTCCTGAGGGAAGAGGCCAATTTGCAACAGTGATCTAACATCAATTGGTTACAGTATGGCGATGGAAACAATAGGTTTTTTCATGCCTATGTCAAGTCACACAGGAAATAAAGCAAAATCTCACGGTTACGTGACTCCAATGGTGTTTGGATCACAACGTCGGACAGCATCAAGACCCACATGCGGGAATTCTTCATGTAGCTATTGTGCACCTCTTCTTCACAGCCTCCAAATCGCGAAGCCATCCGAAATTATGTAGGCAACTATTAGCCTATCCTGAACAACCACTTGCTTGGGCGTGTTCCAAATGGAAAAGAGATCTGACGCACCATCTTTCTCATGGCTCCGGCCAAGGCGTCGGGCCCAGACGGCATCCATAATGGGTTTCTCCAGGACCATTGGTCTCATGTGGGCAACTCCTTCATCACTACTGTTCAACATGCCTTCACCACCAGCAAGGTGGACTCACGCATTGCAGACTCCCTCCTTGTGCTCATCCCCAAGGTCACCAACACGTAATGCTGATCTGAGCTTCGCCCCCATCTCTCTAAATAATTGTTGCTTCAAGCTTATCTCAAAGATCATTGTGGACTGGATTAAACCATACTTGAATGACTGGATCTCTATGACCCAGTCCAGCTTCATCCCTGGTCGCCGTATCAGCGACAACATAATTCTTGTTCAGGAGGTAGTGCACTCTATGAAAAAGAAAATAGGGAATAAAAAATGGGTAGCAATCAAATTGGATCTTTCTAAAGCATTTGATCGAATGAATTGGCTGTTTGTTGAGGATACCTTGGCGAAAGTTGGCATCCTCGACAACCTTTCTAAGTTAATTATACAAATCATCTCTCAAGGCAACACCTCAATTTTGTGGGAAGGCATTCCTATGGAACCCATCAAGTCCATTCAAGGCATGTGACAAGGGGACCCCATTAGCCCCTACCTCTTTGTTCTGTGCATGGAACGCCTCAGCCAAGCCATTTCTAATGTTGTGGCACTTGGAATTTGGAAGCCGATTAGGCTTACTAGAGACGGTCCACCACTCTCACATGTTATGTTTGCTGATGACATCCTCCTTATGGCTGAGGTCTCATTAACTCAAGCTTCTATCATCAACAAGATTCTTAAAGATTTCACCGTCGTCTCTGGTCAGGTCGTCTCCAAAGAAAATTATGTTGTTATTTTCATCTAACACCTCCATCGTTGAGAAGCGAGCCTTCAGTCACCGCATGGGCATACCGAGAGCTACAGACTTGGGCCGCTATTTAGGTGTCCCCATGCTTCACTACCGGATCAATAAAGAGATGCACTCTCACATTATCCGCTCTATTAGAGGTCGCATGGACAGCTAGGCAGCTCGCACGCTATCTCTTACAGATCGCATCACACTGGCTAAATCTTCCTTGCAATCCATTCCTTCCTACACCATGCAATCGGTGCAACTTTCTCCGACTCTGTGCGACGACATGAACAAGCACATCCGTGACTTCATCTGGTCGGGTGGCCGTTATAAAAAAAATGTCCCTTGTATCCTGGGACAAACTCACGAGAAGAAAGTCCCTTGGAGGGCTAGGCATCAAGGATGCAAGGACTCAAAATGTGGCCTTGATGATGAAGAATGTTTGGCAGTTTATTAATAATTCCCCATCCCTTTGGGTCGAGGTAATGAAAAATAAATATGCACGCAATGGCACCATCTCCAAGAAACCTGGTTCATCTGCTTGGTCCTTCATCAAGCGCCATATCCCTAAGTTGGAAGGTATGTGCCACAAGACTATCAATTCCGGAAATAGCACAAACGTCTGGCGTGATAAGTGGCTGCTTGGAAAATCTATAACTGACCTTGTCCCAAGCTTACAGCCGCCCAAGGATCTCAACGACCTCATCGTACAATCTCTATCCCCTTCCCTAGGTACATGGGACTGGGATTTCATCTACGCATACATTCCTCCAACCTCCTGGGGCATGATCCGTAGTATCAACCCCCCATCGACAGATGTCGGTGCCGACACTTGGGCATGGACCCTTGAACCCCATGGCGAGTTTACGACAAAGAGTGCATATGCATGGCTCAAGAACGATCAACATCACCCTCATACCTCGACCTGGAAAGCTCTTTGGTCTCTACCTCTGCCTCCCAAGCATAAGTCTTTCCTCTGGTTGCTTAAGCATCGAGCCATCTTAACCAACGTGGAGAAAGTGCGATGACACATCATTGCAGATGACACATGCCCTATTTTCTCTAGCGAGCCGGATACCCTAGTTCATTGCCTCCGTGACTTCCTCGACAGTCTCAAGGTTTGGCAACTGCTGAATATGGAGTCATCCTTTTTCACCACTCCGGGAGATGAGTGGATTACTTACATAATACACGATGTCTCCTTCACAGAGGATAGAACCATGCACTGCTTCGGCTAGTGAAACATTTGGCAAGCTCATAATGAACTGCTCCATGGAGGTAAAAGAGTTCCAATGCAGGTGTTGACTGCCTGTATACGCAATGTGTCCACTGCTGTGTTCTCTTAGCATATCCAGATTTCCCATCCACCCCTGCCCAGCATTGCTCACCCTGTTCGGCCGTCTAGTCACAATCAAATTGTTTTTGTCGATGTTGCATTCTAATGCCACACACTAAAGATGGGTATTGGCATCCATATCACGGATAGCCAAGGATCTTGCTTACTTGGTCTTGGATCTTTCGGCTATGTTGCCTCATCTCTAGAAGATGAGATGTGAGGTATCACCCTTGCTCTAAATGCCTATATTACGAGGAATTGGAATGCTCCTGTGCTCCTCTCTGATTCCTCCTCGGCTATTGATTTCCTCCTGCATGCGAGCACACCAGCTTGCAAGCTTGATCCCATAAGGAGAGAGTACTACCGCGCCCTCACTTCTCTTCTTGGTGCCCAGCTCTAGTTCATTAGCTGAAAGCACAATCCAGTAGCATATATCATCGCTAAACACTCCATGTATACCGCTATAGAGAGTAGCTTCACCACATGTAAACCTCCTTGGTTAACAAAGGACATCAACATTCAAATCTCTTTAATTTGGCCCGAACTAGAGATCGGGATGAATAATAATTAATCTCTATGATTGTCAAAAAAAAATTGATCAGAAAAATGAGTAGTTGAGTAAAATATAATTAGAGTCTAATTATGCTCCCTATTACAAAAGTATATGCAATATATGTTTTGAAGTGACTAATATAAAGGAAAACCTAGATTCATTTAATATGATGCTTAAATAAATTGATCTATTTATTATGAGATAATACCTAATCTTTTCATATATAATGAGGAACCCTTGATGCATAATTTATGTTTCTAGATTAATAATCCTATACATGTATATTTAGGGTTTTGAAACCAATTTGGATATCTTGCTATGATCTTAATGCTAATATTATGATCTAGGTATCACTAATAGACTAATATGTTCGAGATGATGATTAGGGTTTCACCTATTATGCATAACTAGAGTTTGCAATCTTAGTAATCATGATATGATGGAATTAGGCTTTGTGACCCTTATCCCTAGTCTAAACGTGAGACAACCCGAAACCCAAGTTTAGGACTAGATCTAATCAATATGATGTGAATACACGGTGACACATATGTGGTATGCATATTTTAGATAAAATTGATTGAATGATTTGTTGCTTAGATATTTGGATGCACTCTTGAAGTACGTGAGATATTCTACAATGGAAAAGGTATTTGGTTACACTTATGAATACATGTATCAATTTCCGAGTGTGCCAAGGTTTCTCAAAGAGATTGAACAAATGATAACTGCTTGCTTGTTTATTTACTTCATGCAAATTATACATTTACTATGAGTAACACAAAATGTAAATAATGATATTATGAACCCTAGGTTAGACTAATCTAAAGGGTAATACACATGAGTCCAAGGATGGACAGTGGTTACACCTGAGATAATAGACCAGATACGGGTTAGAATATGAAAGAAAATACATGTTCTTATGTGCAAATAAAGTATGTTTAAATATATGTATACTTGTGATTATTGGATGAACCCACATACCAGTATAGAAATATACTGACCATGTATTTGTCTGTCAACATTTTAGGTACTTGATATACTTGACTTGTGGACATGAGGTTATAGATGAAAGATAGACACTAAAGTTAATCAAGGAGGATTATTTATAGTGGTATTTCTTCTCATATGTACAAGTTAGTTCCTTCTAAAAACTTATGCAACTCATTAGAGGAGCTCATTAGGCTAACATGTAAATATTTATTCATATAATGAAAATTATTTACTATTTAGTATTATTTGTTGAATCTAATCTTGGAATTTATGAGTAATGATCCTCAACTTTAAGGTCCTTTGGAAACTAAAAAGTGTGGGCCGTTACGGATACAACATGCTAGATTAAGTATAATGAACTATCACCACTTTATTTTTTTTAGGGTTTGGTGTATCAAAGTAGTTAAGTTAGCATTACACATTATCTCATTATAGTGATCATAAGTTTACATTCATATGAGGGAAAAGGTAAGATTACATGATTAATGGCAAAGTACCATAAGATTCTACATCATTAAAACAAACCCTTCAAACCTTGAGTTTCACTTAAAACCATAAGATGTTGGATAAACAAAACCATAGTATTCAATACCAATAAAACCTTGAACCACACACTTAGTGAAACCATCAATTTATGACACTATGAAAATAGGAAAACCATTGGTTGATGAACCATTGACCCAGTCCAACCATTGGTTGATGAGCCATCGACTCATTCCAACCATTGGTTGATGAACCATAGACACAATCCAACCATTGGTTGATGAACCATCCACCCAATCCAACCATTGGTTGATGAACCATCAACCCAGTCCAACAATTGGTTGATGAACCATCAACCCAGTCCAACAATTATTTGATGAACCATCAACCCAGTCCAACTATTGGTTGATGAACCATCGACCCAATGAGGCCATTGGTTGATGAACCAGTGGGGCCATCAGGTGTTGGACCCAGTGAAGCCATCAGTTGTTTCCAACAAGTGGTGAAACAGGCTTCAAACATCAAGTAAAAACCATCGAATGTGAGGAGGAAGAAAACCATCGAGTTCACCACTTAAAGAAGCACCAAAACCATCATTTGTTGAGCATAAAAGAGTCGAAATAGAAGCTAAGTAAGAACCATCATTTGATCTAAAGGAACCAAAAAATATCACTAAAAAGCAAGACCATCAATTGTTATACAAAGGCACACCGTCAGGTTACAAAGGCACACCGTCAGGTTCCATAAAAGGTACAAATCAGCCTTTAAAACTCCAAGTAAAACCATCATCCAAGGGGGAACAAGAACCATTGATTGTCAAGAAAGCCCACCCCAAAGCTTCTTCTACCTTAGGCAGGTCATGCACAAGGCATTGAACACATCCAAGATGATAAACCACCTAAGAAACAAGCATCTAAGCTCATACCCT
The DNA here is from genome assembly GCA_963693085.1 of Alisma plantago-aquatica. NCBI lineage: Eukaryota > Viridiplantae > Streptophyta > Magnoliopsida > Alismatales > Alismataceae > Alisma > Alisma plantago-aquatica. Next base: position 715,694,087 of record OY856409.1, on the reverse strand, counting down.
AGGTAGAGGTAGGTTCTTACTACTTAGAACTAAGTTTTAGAGAAAGATCTAGCACGTGCAATCTATAAGTAAGAAATAAACGTGACAAAAGTTATATAACTCACATCTAGGAAGAAGAAAAAGCTCCAAATAGCAAGGTAACTTGAGAATAAGATGAAGGAAATCCTACCTTATCTCTCCATACGGCCAAGTAAGCTTCCTCTCCAAGCAAACGAGAAAACCCTAGGAAGAGAAAGAGAGCTAGCTTACTTGCTTAGGTCAAGAACATTAAAAGAAAGCACCACAAGCTCCAAGGAAGGGTAGATCCAAGATCTACAACACATGCAAGATGCTCTGCCACATTCTTCTACCTTGGCCACCTTCCTCTTTATTAGATCAAGGAGGATGAAGCTCTAGACAAAAAGAAAGAGGAAAGAGTCCAAAAGGTTTGTTTGCATGGAAGGTAGGAGGTTTATATAGCTATGGGAGAGAGAGAGCAGAGAAGGTCTAGGTGTCCTAACATGTTATCCTAGTATCCATGGCCAAGGGACATCATGTACATGAAATAAGTAGATCCATTGATTGTGGAGTCTTTTGGGACATCGGATCTTGGCCCTCCTAGGGTGGTCATTGGTTTCCACACATGGTGACCATCAGTTGATGAAGTTCTAGGTCACAAGGGTGAAAACCATCAATTGTCACCCCCTTCCAAGCAAACCATCAGATCAAGGGACCCCCAGAAGAGATAGCCATCAAACTAGGACATATAGGGAGCACCATAGGTTGTCCCACCTGGTGATGATCATCATTTGTCATCATATTTAGGGGAACCATCAGTTGATGGCTTCCCAAGGTGGCTCATCTATGAAGGGCAAACCCTAACTCAACCCAAGAAGAGTAATACCACCTAACTGATAACATCCAAATTTACACATTTATGCTAAGCATGTATTTATGGTTTTTTGTCACTATAGCCTTAATATGCCCAAAATAACCCATGTTTCTTATCTTTTAGTAATTTATGTCTTTTCTTGGATAAAGTTGTTCAACTAGCAGTTAGACTCCCATATGTCACGACTGTGGTGGACTAAGCATCCCACTATGTGCATCAGCTTAGGAGATGGTGGTCCTGCTAACTGACTAGCGGCCCCATGAAACTTTTGATATCTTGGACCCTATTTTTGATGGCCAGTCCTTTATCAGTATGCATCCTCGCCAATCAAAGGGCTCATCGACGCGGGGCCCTCGACCACCAGTAATACCCCCCCTGGGTGGGTTCGTTCCATGATGTCGTGACCATGGCCAAGAAGAAGTAACCACGACTACGACCAAGGTACATCCTCCTCGACCGCGACTTTGGCCAAGAAGAAGTAACCTCGACTGCGATCGAGGTACATCTTCCTCGATCGCGACCACGGTCGTGACCTCGACCTCGACCATGACCGCGACCTTGACCGCAATCGTGACTGCGGTACATCTTCCTCGATCGCGACCGCGGCCGTGACCTTGACCTCGACCATGACCGCGACCTTGACCGCAATCGTGACAACGACCTCGATCGTGACCACGACTGTGATTGTAGGGCGGACCGTGACTGAGGCCTACACCTCGACCGTGTATCGACCGCGATTGAGCATGACCGCGGTCTGGATTAGTACCTCGACCATATCTCCTATAAATACACACCCCCACAACCTGGAGAGAGATTGGGATCTAGGGAGTTTTTCCACCTTATGGCGCCAACCTAGTGAAGTTCCCAGAGCCTCGTGCGAGAGTCTGGAGGTTTGAGAAGTCTGAAGTGCTCGTTCTATGCCCATCTCTTCAGCATGCTTCCATTCCCCACCATCTTCCACCTCTAGTCTTAGATCTTAAAAGGTGGAAGATGAGGAGAGAAAAGACTAAGGATCCATCTTATTCGAGAGAAGGAGAACATCCACACCATCATCCACCAACCAAACTATTGTTCGGGGTGGATCTAGAGAGTAAGGAGACTAAGGAGTCTAGAAGATCAATACAGATGACCCAAAAGACGAGATCTGGCATATACGGAGGCTAGGGAGCGAGAGCCACCTCTCCTCTACAGGCTAAATCTCTTCTTCTTCTCCTTTCTTCTACTGTTCTCCTTTGTTTCTATACAAACGATGTTATTCCATCTTTGTTCAGTGCCAACTATGCTTGTCCATGGCTAGTTGAGCTCCTTCTTGGCTATGTAGCCCCTTCTGGGCATGTTTATGTACTTTTACCTTAAGCAAGTAGTTTTATTTCAGATCTAGCATGTTTTATGTTCTATCTCCTCTTTCTGGTTATTATTGTTAGTTTGGTTGATCTCTTTCTTGCTTGAACTGCTATTTTTGCCTAAATCGAGAGATTCATTGTAGAAAGAGACAAGAGAAGATAGTTTGGATCAAAATCTAAAAGGAGGAAGGTCTAAGGTCATCTGTTCCTAACACCCCCAGAATATTCTAGACCTGAGAGGGTATCTAGAATATTCTAGGATGTTGGTTTGTCATCCTTGAGAGAGGTTATATACCATAGATGGGTTTTAGTCACACTACATGAGAGCGGGTGGAATGACTCCACTGGAACAGATACCATGGTGTGTGCTATGTTTGAATATAGGTTGCTTGTTGAGATGTTTGAGGGTTGTCTACGCCTGAGAATGGGTGCATAGACTGCCCAACTTGTGGTTACATAGCAAGGAACTCCTCTCTGATTAGTAAAATCCTATGAACTTTGTTTTATTTTCTTTTCTTTGTTTTTTTTTAATTCATGATAATCTTGCTAGACTAGTTCTAGCTCCATACTTTCCTCAACTATCGTCTTGGCTTATCTGACTTAAGAATGAAATCTCAAGCATCCTAAATGTCACCACATCCCTGTGTTCAACCCCACATATCTACTTTAACCTCATAATAAAGTTGTGGGGGTCCTTGAAGGCTTTAGGTTATAAATTTAAAAGTTTGATTCCTTCTGAATTCGCCTCCCTTCCGGAAGCGCGATTTGGGGCCGATCAACTTTTTGGCACCTTTGTCGGGATGCGGTTTTCCACGTTTACATGCCTAAAAGATTTTGTTTTTTCACCTATAAGCCTATATATATATATATGCATAGTTCTTCTTTTGTTTTACACATACTTACTCATATATACTGAATAGCTTTTCTTTTCCTTTTCTCATACTTTTTCAACCATGGACCTTACTTCAACAAGGCAGGTCATCTTATCCACCTGTCCCCCCAAGTTTTTATGTAGTTCCAATTGTTGGAAAATAATTGAAGGATGTGCTCTACAGCTAGTCAAGGTATACTCGCCTCCACCATTATCATACTTTGAAATTCCAACAAAGGAGATGGAGGATCAGCCCTCAACTTCCACGTTGGCATGGGATCAAGAGATGATCTGAGTAGTGAAGCTATCCAAAGAAAGTGTCAACGCACTGACCTCCTCCTTAACTCCTTATCTCCAAGAAAATGTTGATCCACTCAAATAGCTACTAGCAAAGCAAGATCATCAGCTCCAAGTAGCCACTGAGATAAAAAAAAATCACAGTAGAAGTTTACTTCAAACTATTGAACAAGGCTTCATCCAAGTGCATCAGTTTGATATCGCGGGTTCCCAACAGAGTTGCATGGTGGAATTGATGGATCTTGAAAGCATTGCTGCTCAACTACAACAACTTCATGATAAGGATGTTGAACAGGGTAGGAGACTTCAAGAAATCATTGATTTAGTTGCCACGTGATTACAAACGTCAAAGCATAATCCTGAAGACATCAGTCGTCAATACCATCACATTGGGCCTGAAGCAGATCTTGTCCTACCATCCTATTCAGACCACCAACTGGGTTCACCAGGATTTTTTTGTGAAGAACCGCCAATTTGGGGGAACTCTTCATTTTATCCAGATGATTCAATTGATCACCCAATGGAAGATACTAGTATCACTCATGAATGGTTAGATGATGATGACGATGACTCCTATCCTCACTAGGAACGTCAGACAACCTCACAACATGGGGTCAGTTTGAAGAACCTGAATCAGAAATTGATCCAGACCAAGGTGATGACTCTCACATTGAGACTTGTCACTTTGCCACCACCCACACACCTACTATGGTCTGGAATAACTTGTTCAAGAAGGAGGATGATGATAGATGTTCGAATTGGAGCAGTGAGTATATTGACGAAGACGAGTTGGAGCAGCATGAGCCGTCATTCACCACCATCCCTTTATAAGGCTTGGTGGACATCGAATGAGCAGGATGGACAATCCATCACAACATGGCTGCTGAGCATGAAGATACCCCATACCCCATAGAAGGTGACAAGCTTGGGTGGTAGAACTACAAATAGATTCAATGGGGGATACTTCTTGTTTAGAAGATGATTAGGTGACTCAGACTGTATATAAAAAAATTTCCGAGCATCCAACCTCGTATTCAGAGGTGGAGAAAGAAGAGAGGAGTCATCTAGAAAACTTTCAGCCTCTCCTCTCCATCTCACCCTGTGTCGAAATCCTAGGGCCTTCCCATTCATATTCATACATTGAAAGGTGCCTTGAGGATGATTTGTCGAAGAATTCATCCCAGTGCAGTTCAAGACAATTCTAGTACAAGGATGAGTTCACTGAGTCATCATATTCTATTCCTCTACTTCAAACTCAAAAGGGCCCAGATCTCCACCCCTTGTTCTCCTACATGGCGGACCCCATTGGCAAGACACAGGTGACACTGGTCCCAAAACATAGGATTTGGGATCCCAGTGTCGGTATCGTGGGGCAACCACCCCCTTTCTCTTACCCCTTTCTTTTCTTTTTGTTTTGTCAAAATAAATTCTTGTTTTTTCTTATCTAGCTACTTAAATATTTGCTTGCGTACATGAATCATTTTAGGACATTAATAAGATTGCCCACCCTAACTTCCATGCATTCCCACCCTACTATCCTAAGCTTACGTCTTGCTTGAGGACGAGCAAAGTTTTAAGCTTGGGATGGTGGTAGGGCTATTCTCCCTTCTACCTCTTCATTCTTCACGCATGCATGTTTACTTACTGTATTTAGGTGTAAATCACTTTTGTAATTTTTAGCTTTGCAATTATGGATATGTAGTGTGAATCTCAAATATGAATGCTTGACATTATGCCTAAATGCACAATTTTCATCTTAAATTGCTTGATCTTTTACTTGACTTGCTCATTGACTCTTTCCTTAAGTTTGGTAATGAATCTAAGGTTATGTGCCTTTTTCATAGGTTAAAGCTTTATTCCCTTGATCTATGTTGTGAATGACAAACCCAAGGTATATGACCGTCGGAAAGAGCTAAAGCATGATCAAAGACTCCTAGTTGCGGTTTCACAAGCTTGCCTCCATTCTAAGGATCCTTGAATTATAATCTTTTCACACATGTTTCAAGTGGATAATGATGAGTTTTGATCTATAATCATGTTGAAATGTTTTCCTTGATGGACTACACACCCTCTCACCTTAGATTGAGTCAAAAAGATGAAAAATAAAAAAAATTGTAAAAGAGGTTTGGCCGCCCACGAAATCCCAAAAATATCAAAAAAGAGTTCTCACCCAGGCCTATAAATTAGAATGCAAAGAATGAAAGCCTGACTGTGAATAAATGAATGCTTGTTTCCTCTTTCAGGAGAGTTGAGGATGATGCCTAGCTGGTGTATGACTGTGCTCATGAACATGGGTATGTCATACCTGGTAGTATCACTCCAAACGCTCATTAGAGAGTCACTAGGAACCCCTAGGAGACATTTGAGATCATCCCAGTAGCAGGGTTGTTTCGAGCACAGTATGAGGAGTTCGTCTGTGACGTCCCTGGATTTTGATTTCTCCAAACCCTATTGGGAATGAGATTTCAGAATCCGAAAACATCATCCAATCATATCAGAAAGTGATGCGCAAGCATAACACGCATACATGAACATACAACCATAACATTCTCAACATTCAACATGTAAATTTATACAACATGAATTTATTACACAATAGTTTACAATTACATATTGAATGAAAGTTTCTACAGTCTAAGAACATGTATGCTAAACTAGGATCTACACAATAGGTACAACCTGGACAACTGCTCACTTCCCGTCTTTTATCCCAAGCTAGCTCTGAACCTAAAACATACGTGAAACAACGAATCAACACACAAGGTGTTGTGCACGTGGGTAGAAAGATACATACTAATATGCTTGCATAATTGAAATAATCTTGAGAAAGAAAGAGTAAAAGAAAACATTATTTAAAGCGATAATCAGGTAAACACATTTTTAGATGCCTTTTGATGCGTTTGTACTACTAAGTGGTGTCACACTTCATTTTTCCCCGCCCCTTGGGCTATGGGGACCGAGTGTCGACCTTATATTCAGAGGGGAGAGAGAGATGTCGCACTTCATTTTTCCCCGCCCCTTGGGCTATGGGGACCGAGTGCCAACCTTAGATTTAGAGGAAGAGAGAGAGAGAATTGAGGGAGAGAGAGAGAACATATATCCACTCAGTAGCTACAAACCATCCATATTCTTTTATGTTCTATAATGTTTTGCGGAGCATATACTACTAATACACATCCAAGAATTTATATGCAAACACAAGCATCCAAAGTACATCATAGCATTATGCATTCATGAAAACTAGTCTTATACTTAATAAAACCCACGTACCTGAGTTCAGAGATTCCTAATCATATCAATGATCATCTAGATAAACTGGTCAGCACCTGATTAATAACAAAATCATATATTAGCATTAGATTCTCATCATCTTAACCCTAGTCGTGTTCATTTTAGGGTTTACTTAGATCATTAGTTATTCTTATGATTAGTTGTATTCTTACCTTATATTTATCTTACTGATGTCATTTTCCAGATTATGATTCATTATCTGAATATTAGGTTCCATATCCTTTTTGGTGCACATATTAACCCTAGTTTATATACATTATTCAATTTAGGGTTACAACCCATGTATTAAGGGTCATATTCATTAAACATGAATTCTATGCATATAACTGATCTCAGATTTATATATTATATTCCAGTTACAGATATGAGGGTTTTCTGTAAATCTCATCATTTATTGAGCATGTATGCATTTACTACATTTTATTTAGGGTTATTATCCCTAATTAGCCCTATTAATCAAATTATATGCTTTCGTGCATCAACATCATAATTACTGACATCAAATGGATTACAGATATGATTTGTCACTTACTGGTATTTTCTCATAATTTTTCGGTCGATGTTTGATATTTATTATCTATCAATTAAGCATTACACATTTTACATGATATCATTGATATTTAAGCATCAAAAGACTGATATAAAGGTGCCATGTTGTTCTTCTCATTTTTCTAAACATTTTGGTACCTTGTTTGTAATTTTCTGATCAACATGCTATTTTCTACGAATTATATAAGATCTAGACTAAATCTAGGGGTTTACCTTTTTCGGCCAATGGGCATGCGCCACGTGGCTCGGGCTGGCGCGCTACTTCTCATCTGAGCTGGTCTGGTTCAAGCGGTTGGGTCAGTTTAAAGTCTGCTTTGGGCAATGGACCCGGTCTGGGCTTTTTCTCTCACACGCGAGCGTCATGTCTCGTGTTCTCCCGATCCTGCGCCGCCGCCGCGAGGGTTGCTTCTACAACGAATCGGCCGCCTCCCAGTCTTCCTCCGTCTATGTGCAGGTCTCTCAGGATCTCCTATGGCGGGTGGTCCTTCTCCGTAGCGCAACATCATAGAGCTGCAACTCTGGCTCCTCCTCACGGCCTGGGAGCCCAATGCTCCGTTCTCCGTTCTCGCACGATGGGGAGTCTGCGTTCTCCTCTCCTTCATCCAGTGAGTGTCGTCATCGTGATGGGTCTCTTGGGTAATGGCAGTCGCATGGTGTCCTCTTCCAGTGAGTCATCTGTGCGAGCACTCCTGCTCAGCACCGTCGTCGGGCGTGAGTCCACGGGCGAGCCGCCGAGCTACTTCCATGGCAGACCCAGGGGGTACCTTGACCTCACTGTCAGTCCAGAAAAGCAATCAGCACCATAGATCCCTGCCAAAGGGTGAAGAGCATCGACCTAGCATGGTTCCCTACCTCCTATCCCAACTCCGTCAGGGTTAGAGAAAGCCTTCCAGTTGGGTGTCGCCGTCACCACGAAGTAGATGAAGGTCCAGACCTTCCTTTCTCAATCCGCCATTCTTCCTGGACACCCTACTATGTCCTTCCTGCTCCCGTCTCTCTGATTGCTGGTGGAGTAACTAGGGTAGCCGATGGGTCGATCAACTCTTTTGGGGGTCGACCAACTGCTCCCTGCATTACGGAGATGATCGTCGAGCTATCATGTGCCCAGCCTTTCCGAGAGTGATGGATGGGGTGACAGGTGGGAGGCAAGCTCAGTCATCCGCAATGGGCAGAGCATTGAAGACGGAGTCAGATCCATCGACTCATCTCTAGCGAATACAGGGGGGCATCTTACCAAAATAGAGGTCACGCCTAAAAGGAGTAATGCCACTACTATGAGTGGTCTGGAAGCATGACATATTGAAAAAAATCAGGCTTAGTTCTAAAATCATTTGAAACGTTCGTCATTCAAGCAACTTCAAGGATCCAATTATCTCAAACGGCTGATCCCAATCATATGAAATTTTAGCCCCGAGTTCCTCATAATGTAATCTATCATTCAGCTGAGTTTCAGACCAAAAAAAAATAACATATGTCTATAAAACTTAGTTCCTCAAATAACCTCAAAAATAAATTTGTAAGGACCTTGAATACATATTGATTAATCATCAAATATTGATGAAACAAGTACCATCCACCTAGTTTTATCATTATGCTCTTAGGGTCCATTATGTAATAATCTGAATCCATGCATACGCCATTTGTATGCTTGCCTTCAGATGTACTCAAAGTCGACTCATAATTAGTATTTGATCATATCCATGAACACAAAAGGCCCTAGATACATATTATGGTTTCTCTAATGGCATTGTAGTCATAGTTGTGGGTCAATGAAGTCTATGCCAGAGTAAGTGTCACCTCAATTTGGAAATAACCAAATAGGACTATTCATGGACCTCTAATATCATATTAAGTATTAGGACCCTACATTTCAGGGTTATCACATTCACCCCATCTTATATGGAATTTCGTCCTCAAAATTCAACTAATCTCATCCTTAAGAGGCTATTTTGGGGTCGAACTTCATACGCATCATTATTTCTTAGGTTCTAAGGCCACCATAGTCGCATGCACTCTAAGTTGTCAACTTAGGGTCTAGAGATTCTTGGGTGTGTCCACCCTACCATATATATGTGGAAGCATCACTTAAAGTCTTAGCCATAACATGACATTATGATATCTTAGGATTACATCACCCCTAAGGATGCATGTTTTGTTCATACTTTTAAAGTTCAAGAGGAATTCATTTATATGCCATGGTATTCTGATCGTTCAAATCTAACATCATTAACATCTTTACAATGATTTTAGGATTCGAGGAGACTTATCTTCATCCTTGATATTAGGTTTTTTTTTCTACATAAGAAGGGCTTACATAACATGCTTGACCATGATATTCATACCCAACTTAGAAGCATACATTGAGAAGAATCAAAGTTACGAACTATATTTCTGATCATATATCCTATGATCCAAAAATATCTTTATATCAAGTTCATGAGTTTGACTTTTTATGTCTTGCATGTATTATGTGAAGGGAAAAAGAGAATATACTAAGTTTATCCCATGATCTTAGCATCATATCTTTCGTGTTTCATATGAAGGGGAAGAGAATATTTTAAAGTCAAACTTATCATGATTTCAATCTTGGGTGCTATAGGTATGATATAGGGGGGGAATGGAGAATAGGTCAAGCTTATATGAGTGACTCCTCATATATAAATCATCTATATAGCTCAAGTGAGGTTTCTATCATCATATATTAAGAAAGAGAAGAAGAAGGGAGAACATGTATGTTGAGTATCTTTTGCACAGAGCATCATACTCTCATAACTAGGGTTCATATATTACCTCACTTGCAACTAATGATGGGACTTACAAAATATGTCACTCCAGCTAGGACCTAACTCAGCCAAAGTATTGACTTTATCATATGGGTCATCTACCCATCCTTTTCTTTTACCCAATTCTCACATATAGATTTGAATCATACATAAGGACTCAACTCAACACTCAATAGTAATCTAGTGTAGGATATTTTTTTTAACACGTATCTCATATATTGGAGGCTAGGTCCTATGACCTTCTCCCTGTGGATCTTACTCTCTCTAGAGTTCACCACATATCTCATCCTACCACTAGATATCCTCCTTGTATAAGAGCTTGAGGCTCATGCACACTCATCTCTATCTTAACTTAGCTTATCTTAAGTAGAAAAAGGGAATGTACTTTCATCATCAAGATTTTTCTTAAATTCTCCAAAATTGGATTCAACTAATATACAATTTAAACCTTTATAAAGAAACATATACTATCAGATATCAAACTTAGATAAGATTGTACATGCTTATTTCAACTATCACTCTATCATCCATTCTATGTATCACATATCTTGATAAGGCTCTAGACATCTAATCTAGACTACTCTCTCTTCTAGACTGATGTCACTTCCTTTCACTTAGGTCACATGAACACTAACTACTCTCCAGTGTGAGGGACACATTTTTATATTTACGTATAGGTAATAAAATATTATATAGTTTTTTTTTCTCCGAGAAGGCAGACGTCAGAGAAAACTGTCGAGGCTCGAGCCGATTGGAAAACAAAACCAAATCAACAAAATCGAGTGTCCCACACACAGTAGATAGTCTAGTGTCATGTCACCTAGTGAAATGGTGAGAACAGAGTGTAGACTAGTGTAGCTACCCGATACATATGAGCTCTATATGGAAAGGGTTTCACACACTTGTCTAAACCTAGTTCTCGAATATATGGGTTGTAACCTAGTGGCTAGGTCAAACCCTATTCCTATAGCACAACTTACTAAGTTTCTAGGGTTTAAGGTGAAATGTGGAATTTAGTTTTTATGTTTTATGGTGAGCAATTGTTAGGTGTAGCTATTGTTCATGATCTGATACCAACTGTGACGTCCCCGGATTTTGATTTCTCCAAACCTTATTGGGAATGAGATTTCAGAATCTGAAAACATCATCCAATCATATCAGAAAGTGATGCGGAAGCATAACACGCATACATGAACATACAACCATAACATTCTCAACATTCAACATGTAAATTTATACAACATGAATTTATTACACAATAGTTTACAATTACATATTGAATGAAAGTTTCTACAGTCTAAGAACATGTATGCTAAACTAGGATCTACACAATAGGTACAACCTGGACAACTGCTCACTTCCCGTCTTTTATCCCAAGCTAGCTCTGAACCTAAAACATACGTGAAACAACGAATCAACACACAAGGTGTTGTACACGTGGGTAGAAAGATACATACTAATATGCTTACATAATTGAAATAATCTTGAGAAAGAAAGAGTAAAAGAAAACATTATTTAAAGCGATAATCAGGTAAACACATTTTTAGATGCCTTTTGATGCGTTTGTACTACTAAGTGGTGTCACACTTCATTTTTCCCCGCCCCTTGGGCTATGGGGACCGAGTGTCGACCTTATATTCAGAGGGGAGAGAGAGAGATGTCGCACTTCATTTTTCCCCGCCCCTTGGGCTATGGGGACCGAGTGCCAACCTTAGATTTAGAGGAAGAGAGAGAGAGAGAGAATTGAGGGAGAGAGAGAGAACATATATCCACTCAGTAGCTACAAACCATCCATATTCTTTTATGTTCTATAATGTTTTGTGGAGCATATACTACTAATACACATCCAAGAATTTATATGCAAACACAAGCATCCAAAGTACATCATAGCATTATGCATTCATGAAAACTAGTCTTATACTTAATAAAACCCACGTACCTGAGTTCAGAGATTCCTAATCATATCAATGATCATCTAGATAAACTGGTCAGCACCTGATTAATAACAAAATCATATATTAGCATTAGATTCTCATCATCTTAACCCTAGTCGTGTTCATTTTAGGGTTTACTTAGATCATTATGTTATTCTTATGATTAGTTGTATTCTTACCTTATATCTATCTTACTGATGTCATTTTCCAGATTATGATTCATTATCCGAATATTAGGTTCCATATCCTTTTTGGTGCACATATTAACCCTAGTTTATATACATTATTCAATTTAGGGTTACAACCCATGTATTAAGGGTCATATTCATTAAACATGAATTCTATGCATATAACTGATCTCAGATTTATATATTATATTCCGGTTATAGATATGAGGGTTTTCTGTAAATCTCATCATTTATTGAGCATGTATGCATTTACTACATTTTATTTAGGGTTATTATCCCTAATTAGCCCTATTAATCAAATTATATGCTTTCGTGCATCAACATCATAATTACTAACATCAAATGGATTACAGATATGATTTTTCACTTACTGGTATTTTCTCATAATTTTCGGTCGATGTTTGATATTTATTATCTATCAATTAAGCATTACACATTTTACATGATATCACTGATATTTAAGCATCAAAAGACTGATATAAAGGTGCCATGTTGTTCTACTCATTTTTCTAAACATTTTGGTACCTTGTTTGTAATTTTCTGATCAACATGCTATTTTCTACGAATTATATAAGATCTAGACTAAATCTAGGGGTTTACCTTTTTCGGCCAATGGGCATGCGCCACGTGGCTCGGGCTGGCGCGCTACTTCTCATCTGAGCTGGTCTGGTTCAAGCGGTTGGGTCGGTTTAAAGTCTGCTTTGGGCAATGGACCCGGTCTGGGCCTTTTCTCTCACACGCGAGCGTCTTGTCTCGTGTTCTCCTGATCCCGCGCCGCCGCCGCGGGGGTTGCTTCTACAACGAATCGGCCACCTCCCAGTCTTCCTCCGTCTATGTGCAGGTCTCTCAGGATCTCCTATGGCGGGTGGTCCTTCTCCATAGCGCAGCATCATAGAGATGCAACTCTGGCTCCTCCTCACGGCCTGGGAGCCCAACGCTCCGTTCTCCGTTCTCGCACGACGGGGAGTCTGCGTTCTCCTCTCCTTCATCCAGTGAGTGTCATCATCGTGATGGGTCTCTTGGGTAATGGCAGTCGCATGGTGTCCTCTTCCAGTGAGTCATCTGTGCGAGCACTCCTACTCAGCACCGCCGTCAGGCGTGAGTCCACGGGCGAGCCGCCGAGCTACTGCCATGGCAGACCCAGGGGGTACCTCGACCTCACTGTCAGTCCAGAAAAGCAATCGGCACCGTAGATCCCTGCCAAAGGGTGAAGAGCATCGACCTAGCATGGTTCCCTACCTCCTATCCCAACTCCGTCAGGGTTAGAGAAAGCCTTCCAGTTGGGTGTCGCCGTCACCACGAAGTAGATGAAGGTCCAGACCTTCCTTTCTCAATCCGCCATTCTTCCTGGACACCCTACTATGTCCTTCCTGCTCCCATTTCTCTGATTGCTGGTGGAGTAACTAGGGTAGCCGATGGGTCGATCAACTCTTTTGGGGGTCGACCAACTACTCCCTACATTACGGAGATGATCGTCGAGCTATCATGTGCCCATCCTTTCCGAGAGTGATGGATGGGGTGACAGGTGGGAGGCAAGCTCAGTCATCCGCAATGGGCGGAGCATTGAAGACAGAGTCAGATCCATCGACTCATCTCTAGCGAATACAGGGGGGCATCTTACCAGAATAGAGGTCACGCCTAAAAGGAGTCATGCCACTACGATGAGTGGTCTGGAAGCATGACATATTGAAAAAAATCAGGCTTAGTTCTAAAATCATTTGAAACGTTCATCATTCAAGCAACTTCAAGGATCCAATTATCTCAAACGGCTGATCCCAATCATATGAAATTTTAGCCCCGAGTTCCTCATAATGTAATCTATCATTCAGCTGAGTTTCAGACCCAAAAAAAAATAACATATGTCTATAAAACTTAGTTCCTCAAATAACCTCAAAAATAAATTTGTAAGGACCTTGAATACATACTGATTAATTATCAAATATTGATGAAACAAGTACCATCCACCTAGTTTTATCAATATGCTCTTAGGGTCCATTATGTAATAATCTGAATCCATGCATACACCATTTGTATGCTTGCCTTCAGATGTACTCAAAGTCGACTCATAATTAGTATTTGATCATATCCATGAACACAAAAGGCCCTAGATACATATTATGGTTTCTCTAATGGCATTGTAGTCATAGTTGTGGGTCAATGAAGTCTATGCCAGAGTAAGTGTCACCTCAATTTGGAAATAACCAAATAGGACTATTCATGGACCTCTAATATCATATTAAGTATTAGGACCCTACATTTCAGGGTTATCACATCGTCTCACTACCTTGGGCCAACTGGCTCGGACTGCAGGGATTGTTGCTCGTTACATAGACCAGCCGGACGCAGATCGGGATCCTCAGAAGTCGTTAGAGTCTTTTTACTTTTCTTCTTAGCACCTGAATAAGTGAGAGGCGTGTTGTCCTTGATTGGTCTACATGGATACATGATGATTGCTCATTGCTCATCACCCGCATGATCATCTATGTGACAATGATTTTATACTGTATAATTATGATTCAAACCCTCATGAGTATCGACAAGTTACAGTGGCCTAGCTTAATCTTGCTTGGTTGCTCTTTGATCTTACTTTGGCTGGATTGTGCTCGACTGGTGGGGGTTTGTTCTGAAATGTCATGGATCGGGAGAATTGATGTTTTAAACTATTTGTCTTAGCCTTAGCATTTGTCGCCAAGCATAATTTGGATGTTATCTTTTTGTTCTTTGAGCACAGACTTGCTTGAGGGCAAGCAAAGGTTTAAGCTTGGGGTAGTTGATAACACCCAAATTTACGCATTTATGTTAAGCATTTATTTATGATTTTGTGTCACTATAGCTTTAATATGTCCAAAATAACCCATGTTTCTTATCTTTTAGTAATTTATATATTTTCTTATATAAAGTTTCTCAACTAGCCAATTTTGGGACTTGTAGGTTCCGAACCTGAAAAGACATCTATCCTCCATGATTTCTCCCCAACGCACAATTTTTGTAGCAGCTAGACTCCCATTCATCATGACTGCGGTGGACTAAGCATTGTACTATGTGCATCAGCTTAGGAGATGGTGGTTTCGCTAACCGACTAGAGGGCCCAAGAAACTTTTGATATCTTGGACCCTATTTTCGATGGCCAGTCCTTTATCAGGATGCATCCTTGTCAATCAAAAGGGCTCATCGACGTGGGCCCCTCAACCACCTGTAATACCCCCCTTGGATGGGCCCGTTCCATGATGTCGCAACTGCGGCCAAGAAGAAGTAACCTCAACTACAACTGAGGTACATCCTCCTTGACCGCAACAGCGGCCAAGAAGAAGTAACCTCGACCGCGACTGAGGTACCTCTTCCTTGACCACGACCGCGGTCACGACCTTGACCTCGACCACGACCGCGACCTCGACCATGACCGCGACTACAACCTCAACCTCGACCACGACCACGACTGCAGGGTGGACCGTGACTGAGACCTACACCTTGACCATGGATCGACCACAACTGTGGGGTACACTGCGACCACGACCGAGCAAAACCACGGTCCGGATCAGTACCTCGACCATTTCACCTATAAATACACACCCCCCACAACCTGGAGAGAGGTTCAGATCTAGGGCGTTTTCCACCTTGTGGTTCCAACCTGGTGAAGTTACCAGAGCCCTGTGAGAGAGTCTATAGGTTTGATAAGGCCGAAGTGCTCATTCTATGCTCGTCTCTTCAGTGTGCTTCCATTTCCCACCATCTTCCACCTCTAATCTTAGATCTCCAAAGGTGGAAGCTGAGGAGAGAAAAGACTGAGGATCCATCTTCTTTGAGAGAAGGAGAATGTCCACACCATCATCCACCAACCAAGCTATTGTTCGGGGTGGATCTAGAGAGTAAGGAGGACAAGGAGTCCAGAAGATCAAGACTGACAACCTAAAAGATGAGATCTGGCCTATACGGAGGTTAGGGAGTGAGAGCCACCTCTCCTCTACAGGATAAATCTCTTCTTCTTCTCCTTTATTCTACCGTTCTCCTTTGTTTCTGTACAAACAATGTTATTCCATCTTTGTTCGGTGCCAACTATGCTTGTCCATGGCTAGTTGAGCTCCTTATTGGCTATGTAGCCCGTTCTGGGCATGTTTATGTACTTTTACCTTAAGCAAGTAGTTTTATTTCAGATCTAGCATGTTTTATGTTCTATCTCCTATTTCTAGTTATGATTGCTATTTTGGTTGATCTCTTTCTTTCTTGAACTGCTATTTCTGCAAATATAGAGAGATTCGTTGTAGAAATAGACAAGAGAAGATAGTTTGGATCGAAATCTAAAAGGAGGACGGTCCAAGGTCATCTATTCCTAACATCCCAGAACATTCTAGACTTGAGAGGGTATTCAGAATATTCTAGGATGTTGGTTTGTCATCCTTGAGAGAGGTTTCATACCATAGATTTGTTTTAGTCACACTACGTGAGAGCGAGTGGGATGACCCCACAGGAACAAATACCATAGTGCATGCTATGTTTGAATGTAGGTTTCTTGTTGAGGTGTTTGAGGGTTGTCTATGCCCAAGAATGGGTGCATAGACTGCCCAACTTATGGTTACATAGCCAAGACCTCCTTCTCTCTTATTAGTAAAATCCTACAGACTCTGTTTTATTTTCTTTTCTTTGTTTTCTTTTAATTCATGACAACCTACTTGACTAGTTCTAGCTCCATACTTTCCTTAATTGTCGTCTTGGCTTATCTGACTTAAGAATGAAATCTCAAGTGTCCTAAATGTTACCACGTCCCTGTGTTCTACCTCGTATATCTACTTGGACCCTGTAATAAAGTTGCGGGGGTCCTTGAAGGTTTCGGGTTATAAATTTAAAAGTTTGATTCCTTCTGAATTCGCCTCCCTTCCGGATGCGCAATTCGGGGCCGATCACTAACCAAGGCACAACAAGGTGACCCAAGCCATAAAAAACTTAAGAATCATATGAAAACATGTAAGTAACATAACACATGTGAAAAATTTCAATAAAAACCTCATATATGGGTAATTTGTAGAAAATTCCAAAACATGCACTAAATTGCATAACTTGCTCAAACGGTGTCCAAACTAGAACAAAAACTTGAAACTTTATCTTGTCACATGATATAGAAGCACATCACAAGGTTAGATTAAGGTTTTAATCTCTTAATTAAGGTAATCAAGCATATTCAACCATTAAGCAAGGTATCGGGTCTTACAACCATAAAGCCCTAACAAGGATTTTGCCCCCAAATCCTACACGAAAAGAGACGGGTACTCCCTACACATCTCCTCCTCTAACTAACATGTGGATTCCTATATGCCACCATGATGCCACAAAACTTTAACAAGAATTATATCCTTATTCTTCAACTTCTTCACCCTCCTATCCAAGATCAACACTAGACCCTCCACATATGACATATCCTCCTCCAATTCAACTTCCACTAGTTGTAACACTTGCTCTGTATCTGGATAACACTTCCTCAACATAGAAACATGGAAGAATGGGTGCAATCTGTGCAACTCGGGTGGTAACTCAAGCTTGTACACCGCCTTCCCAACACGTGCCACCATAGGGTAAGGTCCCATATACCTAGTAGCCAACTTACCCTTCTTACTAAATTTTAGCACCCCTTTTTAAGAAGAAACCTTAAGATACACACAGTCTCCAACTTGGAATTCCAACGGTCTACAATGATTGTCAACATATGACTTCTATCTGTCCTGAGCTGCCTTCAACTGCTATTGTATCACTTTAATCTTCTCGGAAGTCTGTTGCACAAGCTCAGGACTAAAAAGTTGATACACACTTGTCTTGTACCAACAAAGTGGTGATTGAAAACACATCCCATACAATGCCTCATATAGTGTCATATCGATGCTTCTCTGATAACTATTTCTATAGGAAAACTCTATCAAGCTTAGGTGTACATTCCAACTGCCCAAAAACTACAAAACACAAGCCCCCAACAGATCCTCCAAGGTTTGAATAGTCCTCTCAGATTGGCCATCTGTCTGCAGGTGAAACACTATATTGAACCTCAACTGCGTACCCACCATTGTATGCAGACATTCCCAAAAATGATTGATAAACCGAGGACCTCTATCCGATGCTATGGAAGTTGGGATACCATGTAGACGAACTATATCATCGACATATATCTATGTGAGATTCTCCAATGTGTATGTTGTTTTGACAGGTAAGAAGTGCGCTGACTTAGTCAATCTGTCAACTATCATCCATTTGGAATCTTGACTTTTGGTTGTCATAGGAAGACCAACCACAAAGTCAATCATGATATGATCCCATTTCCACTACAGTATAGGAAATGATTGTAATGTTCTTGTAGGTTTATAATGCTCAACCTTGACCTACTGAAACACAGGACACCTTCCCACAAACTTAGCCACATTACGCTTCAAGCTAGGCCACCAATATAGATCCTTTAAGATTTGGTACATCTTGGTACTACCTGGATGCATAACATACATCGAGGAGTGAGCCTTCTCCAAAACCATATTCCTTAGACCATCAACATCAAGAACTGCTATCCTACCATGGAAACACATTATCCCATCCTCTGACTCATGAAAACCATAATGCTTCTCGTTGCCAAACTCTGCTCAGATCTATTATATCACGGGATCATCTCATTGTACATCTCTGATCTTCTTCCTCAGTGTAGGTTTCACCTATAATTGTGCTAACAAGCCTGCTACAAGAGATACCTCCAGCTATACATTCATGTGACGCAATGACACTAGCATGTCTCACTTATGCCACACCAAAGAACACAACTGTGCCATATATGAAGATGGTGATGAAGAAGACTACCTGCTCAAAGCATCTGCCACTACATTCACCTTCCATGGATAGTAATCTATTGTGAAATTGTAGTCCTTGATTTGGTCCATCCAACATCTCCGACGCATGTTCAGGTCCTACTTTGAGAAGATGTATTGGAGGTTCATGTGGTTGGTGAAGACACTTATCAACATAAAGTTAGTGTCTCCATATCTTCAAGGCATGGAACACAGTTGCAAATTCCAGATCATGTGTTTGGTAGCTTTCCTCATGCTTCATAACTATCACAAAGCAAAAGATATCACATTCTTATCTTGCATCAACACACAACCCATGCCATTCTTTGACACATCACAGAAAATGATATAACTCTTTCCTTTCTCTGGCAGCACTAACACTGGTACACTAGTCAACTTCTCCTTTAAAATCTGAAAAGAATGTTGACACATGTCCTCTCAGACAAATGAAACCTCTTTCCTAATCAACTTTATCAGGGGTAACACCATGACACTAAAATTCTTGATGAACCTTCTATAGTAGCCTGCCAAGCCTAAGAAACTACATACTTTGGTTGGTGTCTTCGGATTCTCCCATTCTAGTACAGATTTAACCTTCTTAGGATCCACACGAACACCTTCAATAGATATCACATTCCCAAGAAAAGACACATCTTTCAACCAGAACTCATACTTACTGAACTTGGCATATAGTTGGTGTTGTCTCAACATCATCAGTGCTACGTGAAGATGTTGCTCATGCTACTAATTATCTCTGGTATAGATCAGGATGTCATCGATAACACCACCACAAACTGGTCAATATACGACCAAAACACTATGTTTATCAAATCCATGAATGTTCTTGGCGCATTGGTTAACCCAAACGGAATAACCACAAACTCGTAGTGACCATACGTGGTCCTGAAAGATGACTTGGGTATGCCATCCACTTTGATCACAGTTGATATTATCGTGACTTCATATATTTCTTGGAGAACAATATGGCACCTCATGACTGGTCAAACAGATTGTCTATCCTTGACAGTGGATACTTGTTCTTGATAGTGACCTTGTTCAGCTGTTGGTACTTTATGCACAACCTCATAGAACCATCCTTCTTCTTCACAAACAACATTGGAGCATCCCAAGGGGAAGTTCTCTATCTAATAAATCCCTTCTCTAGTATCTCCTACAACTACTTCTTCATCTCTTGCATCTCTATTAGTACCATCCTATACGAAGACTGCGCTATTAGATGTGTTTCATGAACAATATTGATCTCAAAATCAATCTCTCTAGGAGGGGGAACACATGTGTACTCCTCGGGGAAGATAACTTTGAGCTCTCAAACAATAGGCACCTCATAGATTCTAGAACCACTTGCCTTGGTATCCACCACATGATCGAGAAAAGGCTCACAACCCCAACTCATCAACTTCTATGTTGTCATCACTGACACCAAACATGTCGGAAGAATCTTCTTATCTCATTGGAAGACCCATGAAGCATCATCTTCATGAAACATCACCACTTTGGAACTACAATCCAAGACCACCATGTACTTCTCCAAGGTATCCATCCCAAGCATCACATCAAATTCGTGCATGTCAAGTGGCATAAGGTCCACCTGAACGATGCATCTTGAGAAAGAAAGAATGCAGGATGGACACACCTCCCATAACTCAGAAGAACCAACATGAGGGGTTCTAACTGAAGACTATTATATCTATGACTTATAGGAAAATAACAACTATATATCACCTCTTTGGTGATAAAAGAGTGTGTCTCACCCGGATCAACCAAAACAAATACAAAGTAGGAAGAAGACAAATCAGAATGAAAATACTCCATCTGACATGTCACAACCTATAGACTGACCACTCCCTCAGACTGGCTCATACAATAGAATTGATTTTTCACCTATTGTCTCCCATGTCCTCTACTGGCTTGCCCAGAAGATGTTTCTTATGACACATGATCGCCTCCCCTGCCACCACCGCTGCTGAACTATCACTGTTGTAAAACATGCTGACTCTTCCTCAACTACTGAGTCACCTCCTCATCCTTCATTGGGCAAAACAACCTTGTATGCCCAACCTGTCCACAACTATGGTAGGTCTTGTCTCATACCATGGCCTAGGAGGCCCTATCACTAACACTGATGTTGCATTGTACACTCCAAATAGCAGAAAGCTACATCCTCTGCCCTTGCTTGAGGATCACTATGACTGTACAACTAATCTTGGCTCAGAAACATTTTACCTCTGTTGCGACTGAGGTGACAAAAACCTTGACTTCTTGAATCCTCTAGAAGACTTCCCCTAAAATTGAGTCGGTCTCTTCTTCACATTGGCCTCACACTTCTCAATTGTTGACCGCTCGATCCGCATCACAGACTCAACAAAGATCTCAAACTTCTCTTAGTTCTCTATTGAATATATCATTGTTGTCAACTCCATGTTTAGGCCCTTCTCAAACTGCACGATAGTGTCCTTGTCTATTGTGGCCATATGGGGACAAAACCTCAATAACTCCATGAACTTATCCTCGTATTTGTTGATTGTCATATATCCCTACCAGATCTTCTCAAACTGTGAGATCTTCTCATCAGGATATGTCTCAATGAAGTAATGGCTCACAAACTCCCACTAAAACTCTTCCCAACCAATCACTACACCATGCCTCTTCTCCTCCTCAACGGCCCACTAGTGGCCAACATTGTCCTTCAATAGGTACATTGCATGTTTCACCTTATCCTCTTTAGGGATATTGAGGATCTTGAAAGCCTTCTTCAACTCTGTGAGCCACATGTCTTCATCTTCTGGATCCATTGTACCAGCATACTCAATCTCCCCCACATGCCTCAACCTCCCAAAAGTGTTCCCAAAACCTTGGGATTCCACATTGGGAACAACCACCCTCGCTTGGAGTACGGGCATCATGTCCATCATATGCGTCATTGTGGCCATGAACTGCCCAAACATGGATTGGAAAGCATGATTGGCTACTATAGCTGGGTCAAACTGAGGCATCTTAGGCACCCCTTCGACTGTGGCCTGCCTCTTGGAACCACCTCCCGGTGCAGCAACACTGCTCTCAGCATGTTCTTTGTGTTCTCCAGACATATCTTTCTTCTTCTTCTGTACAAGCAGAAGTTATGATCAGATATGTCACGCAATGCAAGAACAAACACAAACCCTAGTGCCATGTCAATGTAGACTCAACGACCTATATATATATATATATATATATATATATATATATATATATATATATATATATATATATATATATATATATATATATATATACTCTGTTACCAACCATGTGTGGCACACCGTTCACACCAAGCAAGATAACTTAAAATCCAAATCACGCAATTAGCAACTAAGCACTGGATTACTAGAACACACTATAAATTAAAACCAATTAATAATAACCATCACAAGCAGAAACATGTGTAGAAAGGTCCATAAAACTTGTATAACCACATATACCATATCAAGTATTTACATATCTGTCAACTGACCTTAGCCACAACTTGTATACAAAGGACATGTTCACATGTGAATTCCATACATATATGCAACCAATTCATATTCCCAAGAAAACACATGTCGATCTATACATCATCTACAAAACACAACCCTCCCAGGACATGATAGTACAAGGACGACACATAGGACTTTACTACAATACAAGCAGCTAAATAACCTTTTGTTCACTGTGTTGGCTAAATGGACATCTATAAATCCCTTTGTTTTGATTATGACAAACATTTCATTCTTATTGATCTAACGAGCTACTTGAGTGTGCAGGATTAAGGTGGATGCCAAAGCAACTAGGGAAATCCGTATGATTACATTTATGTTTTCATGCAATGTAATCACTTTGTAAAAACTTGTACAAATATATAATGTACAAGTACTTAGATTGCATGTAAATCAAGCGTTAGATCTTCCCTAGCTAAACATCACATTTAGATAAGTCATCCCCTTCGAATAGGATCACATATGCACACTCATACATATAATTAGTGCCTAAATTGAAACATTGAAACAGGATCAATCTCGGTCGACAAACTCCTCGACCGAGACACTCTCGGTCGACAATCTTCTCGACCGAGAAAGATCCAAAGTAGCCGTTAGACACAACAGACAAGTTAGTTGGCAGTTGGAGAAAGACGTTGCAAATCACTTGTTCCAGAGTGCCTGTCGGTCGACAAAAGTTCGACCGAGTAGGTGTCTCGGTCGACCATTCCTCGACCGAGACGGTCTCTGATAGCAACTGCAGAATTAATTAATTAATTAGTCGTTGTTAAAGCAACAACTTTGTACCTAACGGCTAGTTAAGCACTTAGAAACCCCTAGAAGTTGTCTAGAACGTCCTTAAGCATCCTTAGGCCATTCCTATAAATAGGACAAGCCATAGGACACTCAAATACACTTGATATACACTTGCTACACTTGAGAAATCCTTGAGCATACTTTGAGCAATCTGTTTGTGAGCAATTTGAGCATTACGACAATTGGCCATTTCATTTCTTAGCTCATAATTTGTGTCCTATAGGCTAGTATCTCCTACCCACTGCAATCACAAGTCCACACACTTGGTTAGGAGATCTATACGCTTGATCTAGGCAAATCAAGCCTTGGGCTACAAAGGATAAGTTGTAATTTCCTTTTTCTTTCTTGTTCCCTATTATTGTTTGTACTCTCCTTGCTACTCCTAGGTTGGAGGCTGCGGATTGGAGAGGGTGAAGATCTTCTTGGCGAAGAAGGAGACTTTGAGCTACTTCAGAAGGCTGGTGCAACGGGAGGTTACTTCTAGAGAGGAAGACTACTTCAAGGGGGAGCTTGGAGTTACTTCAAAGAAGGCTACCTCAAAGTTGGTGCACCTACTTCAAGTGAAGGCTGTTCAAAGGGTGTAAAGGAAAGTATTGTATTTTTTATAAATCCTCGAGAGGTAATAAAATAAATACTTTCAAATCACGGTTGGGTAAGCAACCAGGTAGTGGACTGACAACTATAGTATTTGCTATAGTTGGAACCACTCTAAACACCTGTCTCTTTCTTCCAATTTCAACTGTGGTTGTTTGAATTCAATAAATTGTTAAAATAATTCAAAAACTCTATTCACCCCCCTCTAGTAGTTTTTCAATTGGTATCAGAGCAGGCTTCAAGGAACCCTAACCAGGTCTTGAAGAATGGATGGTAATGGTGATTACAATCGCAACAAAAGGTGCTGCTTGGACAAAACTACAACATGTTGCAATTGGTGCTTAGGAACAAGCCACACAACAACTAGATGCCCATGGAGATCAAAGAAGGAAGATGAGAACAAAGATTGTCTCATTGCTACAACTAGCGAGGAAGAAGAAGAAGAGGTAAGTCTTTTTTATTTATCCAAAGAAGAACTAGTTGCTAGCCTTGAAGAAACACATATTAAGTATGTTGAATGCAAAAAGAAATTAAAGAAATCAAATAAAGCAAATGATGAATTACATGCTAAGCTTCTTGCTATTACATCTGAAAACGAAGATCTTAAAAAGATCATTGAAGATCATGATATTGAGATAAAATCTATAGAGGCAAATTGTAATCTACTTTCTTTAGAGAAGAATAATTTGCAAAGTCAAGTGAATGATCTTAAAAAACAACCCATTTTATGCAACCATCTAGATTATGATTCTATTGTCAAAGAAAGAAATTCATTGTCATCTAATCTAGATCAAGCAAAACTAGACATCAAGAAGAGAATGGAAGAGATTGCCAAGTTACAACAAAAAGTTAGTAATTTAAATAATAATGGCATTCTTGATCAAATCTTAGATAATTCCTATCATCAAATTTGGAGAAGAGGACTAGGTTACAAGCCTAAAGGGAAATCCTATCAACAACCTAGTTGGAGAAAGTCACAAACCCATCAATCTATATATGTACCTAAAGGAACAAATACATTTGTACCAAAGAACAACCTAGAACAAAACCATAGAAAAAGACTTGAGGTTGATTCTATATGTTGCCATTATTGCTTACGTCTTGGACACTACTCTTTTTCATGCCCATACAAGAAAAAGGATGTTGAGTTGGTATGGGTTCCAAAACCCCCAAATTGAATTGATTAGACTAAGTTGAGATATGACCGAAGACTTTAAATTGCATATCTTTATGTCTATCTCAACTTAACATAAAGAGATACAAAATGATTCAAGTAACTAAAATTTCTAACTTGAAAATTTATCTCAATTAAGGTCCTCAAAACTTAAAGATTTAAATATGATTAGTTGAGTTTTGATCTAAATGTTACTTTGATATTCATATGTTTTATCTCAACTAAAACTGATTTTTAAATTGCATAATTGAATTAAATATAGTCTATATTTTACTTGGAATCAATAAATAGTTCTGAAGATAATACAGAAACCTTATCGGTCGAGAAATCTTCGACCGAGCAGTCAATCGGTCGAGAAATCTTCGACCGAACAGGTCACTGATTTCAGTCTGCAGTAAAATTGCTGAATAATTTGATTGATCAAGTGGCTATCTATTTGCTGATTAATAACTGTTTTACATGCAAAACAAGTTGAAGATCATTTTTTTTAATATAAATGATATCATTTCGATTGATCCTCTAAATAAGGAAAAACTGAAAATCATGTTTAGAAATCACTATTTTATAATGTTTTACATGATTTTTTAAAGCATCTCCTGGTCTATCTATATAGAAATCATGTGTTATGACATTTAGTTTAAATGATCACAATCACTGTATTTCATGGAATTATCATTTTATTGTTCTATCATTACATCATGAATATGCTTTCACTATTTTATCATTCAGCTCATAAAGATGAATCTTTGTTACATAGAACAAATAGATAATGATTATTGTATGTGTGGATCCTTGATGATACACAGGCAATAAAAATGATTCATTGGTGATTTGTTGCTTAAAAAAAGGAACTTTAAGGTTTGCAAAACATAAAATAAAGAATTTCTCAATCGGTATCTATAAGAAATTGAGATATCATGCCTTCAAGGATATATGTCTTTTCTTGAAGAATCACATGATTAATATGAACAGAAATAGGACTTGATTTATGCACTCATAGTAAAAAGGACATCATTCATAATAGGTTTTATTCAAAGTAATTTAATTGATATCTCTTTAAGTTATCTGCAAAATTTATACTTCACATGTGAAATCTGCAGATTTTGCCTCTTGGTTGAAATAAAATTTAGCCAAGGGGCGCTATGGTCGTAGTCGAATTCGACCTAAAATAAGTTTGACATAATAAACTATTTGGATATCATTTTATGATTCAGAGTATAATTAACTTGTCCCAATATTGTCAAATATAAACACAATATTACTCCCTTAGAACATCTATATGCTCTACAAATATAGTCTATCATTTACATTAAAAATTAGTTTCAAAATTCGTACTCAGTAAGTCTGTCGGTCGACGAACTCTTCGACCGAAAACCTTTCGGTCAGCCCTCCCTCTCTCGACCGACAGAATCTAGACAGACTTAATATCGGACATAATTTTGGTCGACAAATGTTCGACCGAGACAATGTCGGTCGACAATTGTTCGACCGAGAATTAGCCGTTGGATATGACTGACCGTTATAACCGTTTATGACCGTTATATGACCGTTGTAAATCTTACCGTTGGGGAGCCGAGTGGCGCGTCTGCAACATGACCGTTGCGGACGCACGGTCGACGAATCGTCGACTGACCAGGTCGCTGGATTGTTATAAAAGGAACCAAAAACGGGTCACTTCCTCACACTTGCATACTCTTGCTTCTATAGGCTCTCTCTAGTACACTCTTGTGTAAACCTTTAGCATCCTCATCCCCAAGCCTTCCTTGCTTCTTCTCCACATTCAAGCAACGCAATGGCCTCATCATCTGCTCGTGGGAAGAAGAAGGTCGTCGGTAGGAAAGGAAGGGAAGCTCGGGAAGCTACTCCACCACTGATGATCATCAACGACATTGCCTTCGTCGATGGAGATGCTGGTGATCGATATCTACGGCTTTCCTCCAAAGCTCCTCTTCCACGATGACCAGTTGAAGTTATGGACTTCCTCAACATCGTTGATCTGGAGGATCTCTTTGAAGTGCAAAAGTTGAAGGAATTCATCAACCCTTCTTTCCCTTCCTATTCCATCAAGGTAGTGAATGAATTCTATGCTAACCTCATCTCCCACTCTGAAAATGAAACCATCTTCTTCTATACTATGTTCAACGGGCATAGCTTCCGATTTACTGAAGGGGATATTCTTGACATGCTAAATATTGACATAAATGAATATCAAGACACCCTTGACCTTACTTCTGGAAACCCACTTAATCAATTTGCCCAAGATGACCATACCGTTAGTCTTAGTGACATCAAAAGGACCATTTTTCAATCCAATACAACCTGTCACGAAGATAGAGGCACATACTATGCTATAAATCTCAAACCAGCTGCTAGGATTGTAAACCTTATTGTTTCAACAAACATACATCCTAGAGCCAATAAATCTGAAGTTCCTATTTTTCGTATGTGTCTAATATATGCCATTATCCAACGTATTCCCACAAATTTTATCCGCATCATTCTTAAAAACATGCTTGAGTTTTCTGGCAATCTTCCATATGCTGATTTTGTATGCCAAATTACTCAACATTTCCTTAAGACTCAACTTGAGGATATGGGATATACATGGGAGCGTAGACCACAAAAAATAAGTAAGAATACTGTAGAAAAAATGGGGATTGATTTCGGTCATAAGAGAGCTAGGGTAGAAGGAGAAACATCTACACAAGACATACCACCTCCACCTCCTCCTACCAGCCTACCCTATGACCCCATCCAAAACACTCTAACCTATGTTGCAGGATCACAATATCATCTTAGTAAACAATTAGATTATAACCATCATGCCATGACTTATCTAAACCAAAGAATGCAAACTCTTTCTCCAAACCAACCAGATGAATATCCCTACTCTTTAAATCCTGGCATGCTCAATCCATATAACCCATCTTACAACTATTATCAACCTCCACCACCACCATCTACTGATCTCACGCATACTCAGTTTTCATCAATGCAACTACAAGATATTGCTGCTCACTTTCGATTTGATCGTGTTCCAACCTTCTTGGAGGCATATGCCTTAACCAAGACAGGTTCTCTGGAGTGGCAAACATTAGTTCAGTATTATGGAGCTGAGCCTTTTCTTGGGAAAGACCCTGATGTTGATGTAATTCTTAAGTCTTTCCAGTGAGATGTGGAGTTGTATTAGTTGTAATGGAATCTTTGCAAAATTGTAATAAATGGGTTATTGTTACATGTTTTGGCTATCTTTTCATGCTTGTAATGACATTGGTTATCCCTATGATGGATATCTTTTTGGCATCATTTGAATCTGGATTATAAGACTATTGTAGAGCATACAAAATAAGGGGAGTAATAAATACAAGTAAATCAAAAAGGATGAACATCTTTGCAAATACCTAAAAGTTCAAGTTATGGCTAAAATGACATCTATTGAAAATACTTATATCTTGGGAAGCATAGTATAAGATTAAGGGGGAGCTCATAGAAACAAATTTGATTATTTGATTTAGAAGCTTACAAAAACATTGCAAACATCATTTGGAGCTTGTTACGACCTTAGTATGTTTACTCTTAGTTATGAAGAAATCTATGAATTTCATAAAAATGATGCTTGTGCTACTTAAACAAAAAAAAACTCTTATTTGCATCATGATATTTTGGTTTTTAAATGGACATTTTTTTTTTGATTTGATGGGACATCTAATTAAGGGGGAGTTTTTATTTCTAAATGGATATCTTTTTGAAATGACAAAGGGGGAGAAATAAATATAAAACAAAAACTTATAAAAACTCAATCAATGAGTTTCATAAATAAACTCTTGGCTTTACATTGAAAGTTGCTATATTCCCTAGTGAATTGGATTTCATGTTCCATAATTCAAGGGGAATAATAAGCACACATTTTATAAACAAGAGGAAAAGCTACAAAAGGTAATCTAAAGGTATGAAACTCATATGGTTTATATTTCCTTTATTTTTATATTTAGGAAATGTTTGTCATCTTCAAAAAGGGGGAGATTGTTGGCTAAATGGACATCTATAAATCCCTTTGTTTTGATTATGACAAACATTTCATTCTTATTGATCTAACGAGCTACTTGAGTGTGCAGGATTAAGGTAGATGCCAAAGCAACTAGGGAAATCCATATGATTACATTTATGTTTTCATGCAATGTAATCGCTTTGTAAAAACTTGTACAAATATATATTGTACAAGTACTTCGATTGCATGTAAATCAATCGTTAGATCTTCCCTAGCTAAACATCACATTTAGATAAGTCATCCCCTTCGAATAGGATCACATATGCACACTCATACATATAATTAGTGCCTAAATTGAAACATTGAAACAGGATCAATCTCGGTCGACAAACTCCTCGACCGAGACACTCTCGGTCGACAATCTTCTCGACCGAGAAAGATCCAAAGTAGCCGTTAGACACAACAGACAAGTTAGTTGGCAGTTGGAGAAAGACGTTGCAAATCACTTGTTCCAGAGTGCCTGTCGGTCGACAAAAGTTCGACCGAGTAGGTGTCTCGGTCGACCATTCCTCGACCGAGACGGTCTCTGACAACAACTGCAGAATTAATTAATTAGTCGTTGTTAAAGCAACAACTTTGTACCTAACGGCTAGTTAAGCACTTAGAAACCCCTAGAAGTTGTCTAGAACGTCCTTAAGCATCCTTAGGCCATTCCTATAAATAGGACAAGCCATAGGACACTCAAATACACTTGATATACACTTGCTACACTTGAGAAATCCTTGAGCATACTTTGAGCAATCTGTTTGTGAGCAATTTGAGCATTACGACAATTGGCCATTTCATTTCTTAGCTCATAATTCGTGTCCTATAGGCTAGTATCTCCTACCCACTGCAATCACAAGTCCACACACTTGGTTAGGAGATCTATACGCTTGATCTAGGCAAATCAAGCCTTGGGCTACAAAGGATAAGTTGTAATTTCCTTTTTCTTTCTTGTTCCCTATTATTGTTTGTACTCTCCTTGCTACTCCTAGGTTGGAGGCTGCGTATTGGAGAGGGTGAAGATCTTCTTGGCGAAGAAGGAGACTTTGAGCTACTTCAGAAGGCTGGTGCAACGGGAGGTTACTTCTAGAGAGGAAGGCTACTTCAAGGGGGAGCTTGGAGTTACTTCAAAGAAGGCTACCTCAAAGTTGGTGCACCTACTTCAAGTGAAGGCTGTTCAAAGGGTGTAAAGGAAAGTATTGTATTTTGTATAAATCCTCGAGAGGTAATAAAATAAATACTTTCAAATCCCGGTTGGGTAAGCAACTGGGTAGTGGACTGACAACTATAGTATTTGCTATAGTTGGAACCACTCTAAACACCTGTCTCTTTCTTCCAATTTCAACTGTGGTTGTTTGAATTCAATAAATTGTTAAAATAATTCAAAAACTCTATTCACCCCCCCTCTAGTAGTTTTTCACATTGGTCTTCAAGCTTCCCCTCCTCAATGGCACAGTCTCTACCACGTCGCTGTCGACCACCTAAAAAGGTGTGGAAACCCACGAGGTGAGATTAACGTTCCAGTAAGAGATATAACTCTCCACCAACGTTTATGGTTACCACAAATAAACTATTACTAAGTAGAGAGAGCAGATTCAACTAAAGGAAATATTTAAACTAATTATATAGGTTAAGCAGATCAACAACTATAGCAGATAAGTGGAGCATGTTTGTGATTACAAGGAACATGAAGAACATGTATGATAAACGAATAGTTAGGAGTACTATAGAAACATAAGAAATTTGCATCATAAAAGGGCAAGACAAGGTTAAACATCCAATGTGAAGTGTGTTTAACCCTAAATAGATAAAGCTACACATCTCTACTACATCTTTTATTAATGACCTGAGGATTTGAGTTGTACCATCCAAATTCAACTGACCACTGCTAAGTCAAAATTAGTTCTATACAAGATCTAGGAAGAGCCAGACTCCAAGATCTTCTCCATACACCACCTGGTCAGTATGAGTGTGCACCGCAGTGAGATACAAGTCAAATTTCCACCAGTGACATATAGTCAAGCTGTAAAACACCTAGCCCACCTTGGTATAGGTCACAACACTAGTCCCCTGGGTAAACCCTGTCACTGAGGTACAACCATTTTTGTCCTCAAAACATCATATATAACAATGAGATATGACCGCAACCATTCTCCCATCAGGGCATGATTGTAGTCAGCCACAACACTTATGAGGCCAAGATATCAAGGACATAGTCACTTGTACCTTGGATACTCAACAGTATGCGTTCTGAGTTTCCCTTAGGAATACCCATTTCACCATCCAGTAAGTCCTAACATTGGAATGGATCTATGACACACCAACTACATGATTAAGGTTCTACTTGATTAGTTAAGTTGATTAGGTGAATTAAGGTTGCATCATACAAGTGGATGTACAAACCCTAATTCATCTGTAGAAAATGTTAAGGTATAACAACTTTAGAAGATATAAAATGTATGAGGTAGGAATCTTATTACATCACCATATGAAACCATTCCCTATCACATAACCAATAGTGTCACACCTACAATAATACCCAAACAATGCCCAAAGGTCATTTCACCATCACATCATAAACACATGCAAGAACATCATTATTCTGTCATGTCTCATCAAAGGCTCAACAACTTATCACCACACTTGTGATTCACATTTGGCTCTAGGTCAAGGAAGCAAGAAGGAAGGGTTCTATAAGCTATAGAGAAACCACCACCATGGAACACCATGGACACGACCAAGAAGAAGGAGGAAGGAGGTAGAATAGAAAAGAAAATGAAGAAAGAGCGCTAGCTTACTTTCTTAGGTTAAGAATAGCAAAAAAAAGCTCCACAAGCTCCAAGGAAGGGTAGATCCAAGCTCTAACAGCACATGCAAAAAGCTTTGCCATCTTCTTCTACCTTGGTCACCTTCCTCTCTACTAGAGCAAGGAGGAAAAATCTTTAGAAAACAAGGAAGAGGAATGATTCCAAAAGGTTCGATTTCATGGAAAGTAGGAGGTTTATATAGCTATGGGAGAGAGAGAAGAGAAGGTGTAGGTGTCCTAACATGTTAGCTAAGTGTTTATGGACAAGGGACATCATGTCCATGCAAACAGAAGCTACACCGGTCATGGAGTCTACTAGACCACAAGATATTGACCCTCCCATGGTGTCATCAGTTTCCACACATGGTGACCATTAGTTGATGAAGTTTTAAGTCACAAGGGTGAAAATTGTCGATTGTCACCCCCTCCCAAGCAAACCATCAGATCAAGGGACCCCTAGAAGAGATAGACATTGACCTAGAACCTCTAGGGAACACCACCGATTATCCCACCTGGTGATGACCATCAGTTTTCATCATATCCAGGGGAACCATCGGTTGATGGCCTCCCAAGGTGGCTCATCTATGAAGGGTAAACCCTAACTCAACCCTAGAAGGGTAACACCACCTAACCAAGGCACACCAAGGTTCCCCAATCCATAACTAACTCAAGAATGATATGAAAACATGTAAGGAACATTAATATTGTGATAAATTGTAAGAAAAGCCTTAGATATGGGTAATTTGTAGAAAATTCCAAAACATTAACCAAATCGAATAACTTGCCCAAACAGTGTCCAAACTGGACAAAACTTGAAACTTAATATTGACACATGATATCAAATAACATCACAAGGTTAGATTAATGTTTTAAGAACTTAAGTAAGGTAAGAAAGCATATTCAACAATTAAGTAAGGTTTGGGGTCTTACATTAAATGTTTGCTTTGACCCAGTCATTTCCTCTAGAGTAAGGAACCTTCTCAATTATGAGTTTGATGATCGGGTCTAAATGGAAATTCAATCAATTGGGGATCCATTTGATCGATTGGAGTTCTAGGAAGTTGAGATCTTGTGTATGTGAGTCAAATGAGTGGGTGAGTTTGTCAATCATATGGGAAAGTAAAAATGAGAATTGAAGCCTCTGATTCTTAGATCTTTTGGGATTTGGAGTGATTGGTCCATTTTCCTATAAATTCCCAAGTAAATTTATTAGAAACTCCAATTAAATAAAGAAAAACTAAACTAATACGATGATATCTAAACTAGGGAATAATCAACAAAACACTTCTAAGAATTGATCTAAAAGAATCAGATAAATTGGATAAATATGTATTTATCAAATATCCCAAACTTGAATGTTGCTCATCCTCAACCAACAGTGAATCATAAAAAAATATCAAATAATATTCTCATCCAATCCTCCTCACTTGCATATCACTACTTGAATCCTTACCGCCATGGCCAAGCGACACTAATTTTCTAGAATTGTGACAAATCATTACAAGTTCTATACAAGAACAACATTCCCTATAGTCTCTTCTATAATAGAAATCCACAGTAAACATATTGACATCCACTAGATCAATTTGTATGGATCAAATATTTAGAGACTAGTACAAAGGCACTTGAGAGACTTCTAAGATAAGGTTTCACGACATATTTTTTCCCATCCACAACCTTATTTTCTTCCAACAAGTTCTGGAGATGAAATTTGATATCTTGGTGTGGAGACACGCTACACCATATATTTGGAACAAAGAATAAAGTTAATTTGGAAGTTGTCACAAGACCACTGATCATCTCCTCTATGTTTCTACTTTCTCTATAAGATTATTCTCTCTCTCTGTCTCATGGACATTATTAGAGAGTAGATCCTTTATTGGGACGTGGGAATTAATAGCACTGTCCCCATTCTATTTTTACAGTGTTAAATGTTGTTTGTATGAACAATGGATTGATATTTGTTTGTTTAATGCTTGATTTATAGTCTGGTCATATATATTACATGGTTTTTATATTTCTAGATGTAGAAACCTTGAAGTATAAGATTAGAACACTAAATGATGTCATTGAACCCTGTATAAGACTAAGGAAGGGTGTTCTCTGGGGCAACATATGAAGGATCCATAAGTAATGATATCTCAAGCCTATGGGGAGATCAGTCCATTTAGATTTTATACTCTAGAAGAATATGAAATATTTTTGCCCCAATCCAGTATTCTAATGAATGAATGATGTACATTTAGATTAGTTATGTAGGAAATGGCAGTTCGATTCCATTGTCCTAGATATTGTATCATAGTGTTCAAAATTATTGCATTCATAACCTGATCATCTATATTACATAATTTTTATAGTCCTAGATGTAGAGACCTTAAAATATAGGATTAGAGCATGAAATGATATCATTAAACCCTGGATGAGACCACATAAGGGATTTATTTGGGGAAACAGATTGAGGATCCACAAGTCATGAGATCTGGAGCCTACAGGGAGATCAATCGTGTGAATTTCAAGCTCCAAAAGAATATGAAATCCCTTGGCCCCAATCCAATATTCATATGACTCAATGAGGCAATATTTAGAATAGTTATGTAGGAAATTGTGGTGAACTATGTCATCCTTTTTATTTTATCATAGTGCTAAAAATTGTTTCTTTTATAGTTTGATTTCATTTCTTGCTTATTAATTTAGTTAATAAACTAAGAAATCAATCATCTATACTTTTTAAATACTTTTCTTATTAGACTAGAAATATATATTGTTCTTAAAAACTAGAGAGGAAGTCGAAGGAAAATATTCACTACACAATTGCTATGTAGCAGGAGGAACTATGTCACAACTACTCAGACACACTTGATGATAAAATTTGTAAGAATCAGCATGAGTACATGGAGATCTTGAATCTTGAAGTGGCTGAAGGGTGACAAAAGTTGTGGTGTGACTGGATGAAGCTTGGTGATTCCAACAAGCTACTTTCAAGATATTTCAAATCAAAAGTGATAAAGGAATAATGTGTCTAAGTTGCAGGATGACTCTGCATAGTGGATTTAATATGGGAAAGATCTCAGGAGTCTTTTCCATAACCAATTTGAGTCCCTCCTTACAAAGGAATTGTATAGTAATTGCAAACATTTCTTCTAGTTATATGACATTCTCCCACCCTACCAGATGACCAATCAACAACATATATGAGGACACTTGATGAGAAGAAGATCCAATCCACCTTGATGAAGATGAACCTGATTAAGGAACCTCAGCCTAATAGTGTGGATGTTGGCTTTCTGCAAACAAATTGGTACGAGATAAGAAATTGCTATGTCTAACCATATCTCAGTGTTTTGCAACATCTTAAATACCCATTAAAATGGTGTGCTTCACGCTATTATTGATCCCAAGGACAAATACCCATGAGATGGCTATCACTTGATCCCCATTGTACTCAATTATGTCAACCTCAAGTTAATCTCCAAAATTATTGTCAAACAGATTAAACCCTTTTAGATGGATGGACTCCCCATTCCACTCTAGCTTTATACTGGCCAGAGCATTACTAACAAAATCAATTTCATCCTACAAATCATTCATACCATGAGATCGAGAGTTGTGGGTCAAAGGTGAATGTACATTAATCTTGACTTGGCAAAGGCATACACTCTCCTCAACTAGGATTTTGTTCATGACACCTTGCGAAGGACTGCAATGCCTAATTCCTTGATCACTGTAAGTATGAATACCATCACCCTGGGAAAATTCTCTATTATCTAGCAAGGAGGCACCTTAAAACCATTTCAACCATAGAGAGGAGTCTTCCAAGGCAATCCCCTCTCACCTTACATCTTTTTGCTATGCCTGGGTAGGTTGAGACAAGCTATCTCTATAGAGGAACCAACTAGTAGATGGAAACCTTTAATGGTCACTAGGAGGGATCCATCTTTCACACACTTGTTCTTTGCCAATGACATCGTACTATTTATCAAAGCTTCAACTTACCAAAATAAAATCATGATGAACTGCATGAAGGACTTTAGAGAAGCATATGGCCAAATTATTTCCAAAGAGAAATCATCTATCTTGTTATCTAAGAACGTAGAGATAGTGTTGAGGATGAGAATAAGTACAAGGATGGGAGTTGTACAAATTGAAAACCCTAGGAAGCACTTGGGTGTGCCCATCCTACATGGGAGCCCAACAAGTCTCTCTATCTTGTAACCCTCAATGCGATAGAAGATAGAATCTCCTCTTGGGCCAACATGACTTTATCCCTGATTTGGAAGGTCACATTGGAGAAGTTTTTCCTCAACTCTGTACCTACCTACTTGATGCAAACAATATTGTTGACAGTCTACATCTATGAAAATATAGACTCTATCATCGACGACTTAATATGGGGTGGTACATCCAACCTAAGGAGCACCAACACAATCAACTAGAAGAAGATAGCAGCTCCAAGGCACAAATGAGGGGTGGGTATCAAACCAGATAGATTTCATAATGAGGCATTATTGTCCAAGAATGTACGGTATTTATGCACCCAAATGAATTAGCACTTTATACATGTTATGGTGTCCATGTGCTCTCATCTAAAAGACAAGGGAAAGCCCATCAGGTTGAGGTTGTGGAAGCTCATAGCTATATATTCTGAAGATATGAACTAAATGGTTGGAAGCGTCATCCTCAATGGCGAATCAGTATCAGTATGGTAGGATAAGTGGATCAATTATATGATAGTTCCTTGTATACATTCTCACCTAACAAATTCAAATGACCTAAAAGACTTGACTCCAAGCTCCACGGCCCTTGAAGATCAATGGTATCCAGATTCTACAAAGTATTGGTTCAAGGAAGCAACTGTGATTGTCATTCTTAATATGATCCCTTCAATCCTACTATGGGTGAGGATGAATGGACTTGTCTAGGTAATAATTAGGGCCGATTTAGCTCAAAGATGATTTATAGATGCCTCCTAGTTTATTAATGTTCCCCTACCCCTAGACCTTGGCCTCAGATATGATGGCACAAGGTTCCCCAATGAGTGAAGTACTTCTTGTGGAAGGCCTTCCATGAGGGCTCAAAGAGAAATGTTAATTAGAGCAATAGAGGTTTTACAATCAATATTGTATGTCCTAGATGTGGCAAGTTGCAAGAATCTACTTTGTATATGATGAAATATTGTCCCTTTGCAAGGGACTTATGAATCTCCATCAACACCCGGTTCAATGAGGGAATTATTGATCATAGTGTTCTCAGGACCTAGTTTACTAGGAACATGAAGGACAAAGACAAAGGACACAAATGCTCAACCTAATTTGGTACTACAGTTGACCTTCTATTGAAATGGAGGAATGACCTTATTTTCAACAATTCCAACACGGGTTCTGCCTAGGAAATTCACATGATTGAGAGACAAGTCTAGTTAACTTCTCTATCTTTCAAACACAATGTGAAGGCATACCGCTAGTCATGGTCCAGGTGGTACCAATTGGTCTCTACCATAATCAAGAACTTTAAAACTCAATGTTGATGAATTCTTATGTGAAAAAAAATCCAATAAAGACACTAATTTCATGTTGTGAGAACACAAGGATACCTAGATTTGAGGTGGAATCAGGGAAGCCAGATGCTAGGATATGCTTGACGTGGAGCTACTTACCATCCAATAAGGGGTTCAAGCTATACTAGAAAAATGGAGGGCCTATATCATTGAATCAAATAGCAAAGTTGCATGTACAGCCTTATTAGATAACCAGTCCACACCCACAAAGTAGTTAACCCATTGTTAAAGTTTTCAACCATTTCTTGTGTGCTAAACCTGATATCCTCCTACAAAATGTTCTAAGAACCTCAAACCTTCAAACTAACAGTTTAGCTAAATGGGATACCAAGTCCACTACTTCATGTTCAGACTGGAATGTATGCTTGACATTTTCCTCTGCTATATATAAGGGTGAATTAAAGGAAAATGATGGGTGTCCCAATCATATGAAGTTGGCCTACAACCCGAGAGCGGGATGAATAGATGAATCTTGGTGACTTCAAAAAAAAAACAAGCAACACTTACTTACTCGAATGAACTCAAGTCATTGTTATTAAACATCAGTTCAACATAAAACTAATCAATCGTCTAATCTGAGTATGAATATGTAACATACCTGAACCTACATGTAATGATCATTCCTCTCACTTCTAGGCCCTCTTTTATTAGGATAATATCAATTCGCTTTCTCCTTGACTCATAATATAGTAGAATTAATTGATGTCAATAATATCATGTAATAGAAATTATGCTTTTATATGATGTTTTAAAATGAATTATCTAGTTATATCACTAGTAGGGTATAATGTGAGAATACACATTCCCAACTTTGACACTAATTCAACATTCTATAATCAGCCTAGGAATAGAAGATTATTCTATAAAAAATATTGGGTCACAATTGTTAATGCATTGAAAATGATCAATTCCAACTAAGTTCAGTTTTATTTTACATGTACTTTGCATTTGGTTACTATTCATATCACCCTGAGGTTTATCATAAACTCAGTAGTACCAAAAATCATTTTCCCCTCCAACCAACATCCGTTCTTTCTCTTCCTCTTCTCATTAGTAGTTGTTCCCTCCTCATCCCAGTCTTCATTGTCCTATAGTTTTCCTCCCCATATCCGCTTGCACCTAGCATAATGACAAACAAGATGACGCCATATACATCAATGGATATGCTCGTCGTCGAGATGACCTCAACATCTCCTCCTTACTACTCTTGGGTCTGAACTCACCAAGATGGAATCCACCATATCCAGTTGCCATCACAATCATCATGCACAATGACCCAGTGCTACAAGTCTACAAATGGCCATGGTCATAGTTGGTTAGCCCAAGTGTGGTCAAAAGTCAAATGCCACATCATTATTCTTTCATGCCTTATCAAAGTCCCAGTTTCCATCACAATCATCATGCACAATGGTCAAAGGAATGCACTGACTTCACTCCTTTGACCAGCTGGCATGCATTCTCTTGAGACCTTCTGTGAACCTATTTGAAGATGCAAATATGACCAATTGGCCTCATGTGGTAAACTCTATTTCCACTTTCTTTTGATCCTATGATGATCTATCTTTGTGACCACAGTTGATTCTCAAATCTATAACTTTGACCAACATGGAGTCAGGGGAAGGTCCAAAATATCTCCTTGATTTCTTGTCAATGTCCCCTCATCACCAAATCCCCTAAACAAGTAAAAGAAATAGGTTCTCCTTTTTTAGTTTAACTCATAATTCTCCATAATTTTCCCAACTTGTGTTCTCCTCATAAAGCTTCTTTGTTATTTCTTTCGTGTGGCTTTTGGTTGATATGTGAAGTCATTCTTCATCTTAGTTCATCTCATGGATGCTATATCTGTGCACTCAACCTACTACTATGTGTAGCTTCCATGGTGGAAAACCTGACTGGCTTCTCAGACCACCTCAGAACCTTGCAGAAGGGGTTAGTGAGATTGGAATTGTTTGTAACTTTAATTATTGATAGTTTGGTGAATTTTGCATTGCATCTTGAGTTTGTGAGTTGAGAACATGTATGAGAGTCCTACAATCATTGGAAACATGTTTCCATTAATCATATTCCTCATGTTGTTTTATTTCTACACGTAGCTAGGGCATTTTTTTGCCTTTTGCATTCTTTTCTTCATGCCTTGCACAGGGTTGGGAATGGTGTCTATATGTCTTACAAGTCTAGTCACACACTATAATTTCTATGTGTCATGTGAGGGTAGGAGAGTCCTTTTTACCAGTGTAATTTTTAAATATTACTTTTAATATATTAATCTAGTGAAACTCAAAACTAAATTTTCATAACTCAAAAGATTAATTACATGTTTCCAAAATTAGAAATAAGACTATTAATTGTGAGGTCACAATCTGAGATTGTAAGTGATGAAATTTTTAGTGTTTTGAATTTATTTAAGTTGATAATAATTTAATTAACATATATCATAATAGATAATGAAAGGAGAGACCCTTGAACTTTAGGAGTATTGCTGAAAATTAAGATTAGACTTTGAGGCATGAACTCATCCCTATTCAAATTTTGGGCATTGACCTTTCTTAAATTGAATTTTCTATAGTGAGGCATATTTTGAACATTGGTCCTTTCTATTTTTGTATTCATATTTCCTCATATTGAATCGATGATACTTGATAATCTTTTGTTTCCTGGGGTCTATGACTCCACATGCATTGTTGATTGGACTTGTAAATATGAACAATGACTCACACACTAGCTTGCCACTCTATTTGCACATGTTTGATAATTTTAGCTAGATAACTATTATACATGGTTATGCATAACCATTAGGATGTTCTATTCCTCCCTGGGTGTGCTTTTCCACCTCTTTACATACATGGGCACATTTGTCTGCCTAGGGTATGCTATTCTATCCATTTACTTAGGCCAATGACTTAGTTGTCTTGGCCCTACTATATCTATCTTTAATCTAAATATATATGCATGCTATCTACATGCAAATATATCTAGTTGTTGTGATATTGTGAATGATTAATTATGGAAAGACTTGTTTTCCTAAATTTTGCACTCATAAATATAAATGCCCATTCTCTTGTAATAAATATTGTTGAACTTACTTAATTGTATGTGACCCTTTTTATGGGAACTTTTCTTTTCACACTTGTAAACTCCTAAATGCCCAAAATGTTATCATGCGGACATATCCAGTATTTGCTGACCCATACTTTTGTTTCCTTTATTTTGGGTGATGTTTCCCTTCCACCCAGGTGTAGGTACCTTAGATGACCTAGATTGAGGAAGATTGTGTACATGTTTGTGAAGATAAGGATAGTTTAAAATGGATGGATTTCCCTCTACAACTGGCCTCATGTACACTTAGTTGAAGCTTTTAGTCTATAATACCATTTTTTATGATAAGGAACATCGACATATTGTTTCTTATGTAACTTTGTAAATAGTTATTTTTCCACTGCTTATTAATCAATGTGCTCTAGGTGATGCATATCATTGAGAAAGAAAACAAAATACATGTTTTCCTAATAATAATTGTATGTTTGGTTGACATGATTTAATTCCCTTATTAAGTAAGGAGTGGGTTGTCTCTCATATCCCACTCTTTACATAATATTCTATAATGTTATGTACTACTGACATTCTATGCGACCTATCATTATACTAATAATGTCCAAGATTATGATATAAAGATTCAACAGAGAAATATAATTTTTTGAAGGTAACCATGTGATGATGAAGGGAAATTTATCACTCTCTAAGGGTGTGTTCGAGTGGCAATTTTTCAAATCCTAGTAGTATGTAAGCAAACTACTGGTAGTTGTTGACAAGTGTTACCTTGTTTCTATAGACGAGCAAGTGTGCATGAAAGGTCACTAACCCTACTTAGCTTATAAAATATTCTTTTGGTATAATTGGATTAGTTTGATGCTTAGTCTAGAAAGTTAACTCTTGTTACAACTGAATTATGAATTTATATTTAGAAAATTTGGATCAAAATAAACTTTGTTTTCTCAAGATATATAAATTCATGTAACTTGGGGACTTTATTTAATAACCCTTTTTTGGTGATATGAACATAATAGTGACACTTACTTGAGTTGTTTCATGATGAATATAAGAATTTTCTAGTTTTACTTCTCCTTTGGATGCTTTTGATCCATGCTTTGATGAAGTTTACATAAGCTAAGTGAGATGATAGTGTTATGCTTTCATTGATTGTTGGTTTTTCAGTGACCCTTGTTATTCTTAATGGTTGATGGTTTTCTCAGTGATCAATGGATCACAGGTGGCTTATGGTTCTTTAGTCCCTGATGGGTCAGTTGCAGGTTAGAAGGGGGAGATCATCAGCCAACGAGATCTCATTGATCGATGATCTTCTGGTGCCCGATGGCTTACTATTGCATGATGCGTTTTATGACATGTTGGTCGATGGTTTTTATGTTGGGTTTAT
This sequence comes from Alisma plantago-aquatica, assembly GCA_963693085.1. Classification (NCBI taxonomy): domain Eukaryota; kingdom Viridiplantae; phylum Streptophyta; class Magnoliopsida; order Alismatales; family Alismataceae; genus Alisma; species Alisma plantago-aquatica. Next base: position 715,652,230 of record OY856409.1, on the reverse strand, counting down.
CAATGGAATTTTGGTGACCAACGAGGATTTATTGATGGTCTAGGTGATTGACGAGTTGGTAGTGCTCAATGAGTTTCTTGGTGTTCTTGTTGGAAGCCTACACATAAGGGTTGAGAACTCTCTTTTTCTTCTTCCATGCTTTAGGTCCACCCTGTACGTGGAAAGAGGAGATATTTTTGGAGATCTTGTAGAGTGAGCTTGAAGTGTGAGTGCTGATTTCTAGAGATTCCACCTTTGAGTTTGGATTTTTTTCTCTTTTTCGGGCGAGTTAATAAGTTTGAATGCATCTTTTGTCTACTTCAGAACTTCTGAAATGCTAAATGATAGCCTCTATAAGTGTTGTTTCATATGACTAAAGTATAACCCATACATTTCAACTATATTTCAAATTTTATGAACATTATTTATGGAACATTCAACTGATACTTAAGTATAAATGGTCTCAAGTCTAAAATATTGATGCTTGAACTACTATTATGGTGACATATGATGTGGTTGGATGAAACCTAATGCATAGGGTAACTTCTTCATGTTAAATGTTGAGTGTTGATGATGTTAGTACATGGAGTAATAATACTGTCAGCACAGTGATTCTTATAGCTTGATATACTCTAGCTTGTGGTCAATCTTTCATGGCCAAGGATGATTACTTTCACTACAAAGTAGTGTTATGGAACCAATTTTAATATGTTTCATATCTTATGAGGTTGCAAATTCCAATTTCTTTTGTAAGAAGTTTGTTGGTGTTTATACATAACTTCATTGATGTAGTAAAAATGTAACTAATTGACTTAAGTAATCAAGTGTAACCCTAAACAAGTAGTGCCCAGAATCTGTAGAGCTTATATAGTGCCACAACTTGCTAGATAGTGAAATGAGTAATCCGAAAGGAGCCCAGATTTATATAATGTTGAGTATATGTATGTGCATGGATGGTATATCCTTATCATATTGATCCCAGAGTTTTAGAGAGTAGTCAAGGCTATGTCTTAGTTGAATATGTAATTGAAAGTGACTGTGGTTGTAACTCATATTTGATAGGTGTATACCCTAGTTTCTAGTACTATGCCCCATGTACCCAAGATGCACTAGGTTATTTAGTAGTCAGGCTCATATGCCACTACAGTTGACTCATGCTGACCGGCGGGAAGAGAACTTAGGATTCTAGTTATCCAAAATCTTATATGGGGATGATTTTGACTTTGCAGTGATCAACTAGTAGTTTGAGTGATACGCCTCAAACTACCTAGGGCTTAACAATAAATGAAATTTGGTCATTTAGTATAATTGTTGGGATTTACTTGGTAAATCACATTGGATGATGATTTGTGCCTTGTTTCTTTTAATTTGTGGATAATATATAATACGATAAGAGAAATCAATTGTACTTATAATGCTAAGATATACCAAACCTTGATGCAAGTTGCATAATCTTTCAACTTTGTAATATTTCCTGCTTTAACTATTGAAAGTACTTAACTTTGGAAAGCAAGTGACATTCTTGGAGTTATGTCTTTCAATGGGACATGAGTCTTACCTTGTGAGTCACCACATCTTTTTAGGTTATCAACTCCTCCTTCATACATAGTATGACGAGGAGGCACAGTTTGAAAATATGTAGAGATAAAAGGTTTGCGGGTTGTATAATGAGTCCTAGAGTCATCCTTGTACACTCAGGTTCGGTCAGGGAGTTTTGTAGATGATATATATCCACTCAAGTTTTTGGAAATAAATCTTGTTCTATGTACATGTTATAAATATGTGGACAATGTATTTGTATACAGGTTGTGACTAAGGCCACAGACCAAATGTAAACATAGATGGTATGGTTATATACATACACACACACACATATATATATAGAATCAGGCTAGAATACACTCGAGTATACAGATTGCATGGTACACTCAATTGGTGTTTGCATATCAACACTATTTTTTTTGCAAAATTTAAACCATTGATCTTCATTGTCATACTATAAATAGGATACATACAAATTTCAAGCTCATTTGGATGAGTGTAAGTCACTCATCTGAGGCCAATAAAATTGATGCACGAAACTAATTATAAATGCATTATTTTTGTGATCTTTATAACATGACCTATATATTTCAAAATGGGCTCAAAATTTTTATATGAGCTATTCAGAAGATGTTTAAGAAGATCAACAGTTTAGATTTTCCAAAAAAATATTGCATCATGAAAAAACTACTTGAGTGTATTCTGCTCTGGATATACTCGAGTGTATTCCATCTTGACTATATATATATATATATATATATATATATATGTGTGTGTGTGTGTGTGTGTGTGTGTGTGTGTGTGTGTGTGTGTGTATGTATATGCATATGTAAATGTTTTCTAGCATGGATGTTGGAGTTTATCTGGTTCAAATTCTATGTCTTTTTGGTAATGTGATTAATTAGCCTTTGATAGGCGTTCTAGTTTTTAGTAATATTGTTTAGTGTGTTGGGTTGCCCCAGTGCAGCAGTCAATCATGTCCACCAAAACTATGAAATGAAGAAAGGTGGTGGAGCTTGACACTTCTCACTCCAAATTTTGAAGTGATTGGTGAAGTTATAATTTATGTAATCCTAGTGGCCGAATAGTGGTTATAAATCCTGAAGAAGATATGATTCACTAACATTTGTTCACATATTATTGGGATTTGGAAATTTGGTACCCAAACTCATCCAAAGTTGTAGTAAAAGTTTATAAAAAAAGATGCATGTTTTGTACAAGAATCATGATACTCACATTTACATTGTGTATTCAAATATACACTGATTGTTCTCTTTAAGGTAATATTAAGATATAATTATATTGTGCCTTACATGATTGTAGTGTTTGTGGTCCCGGACATGGTAAAAGTGTGTTAACAATGTATATGTAGTGTATTGTTCAATATCATCTAGCAGTAGGGCTATCAATGGGAGGGCATGGAGAGGGTAAGGATCTACCCTTACTCTCTAGAGGGTGGTGGGAAAGGGTAAGGGTAATTACCGTTCTCAACAGTCATGTTACTCTCCATGTATCCTTACCCTCTTCCCCACAGGGTAAATGGGGAGGCTAAATGATAAATGAGTAATTTTGATATATTTTTTAATATACAAAAATTTAACTTAATTTGAGGTGGTGCATAGGGTGATAAAGATTAAGTCACATCTTTCTTGACTTGGATTTTCATAAATATGAATATAAGAAAGACAATTTATACTTGCATTATATGTTTAGACATTGGTCTGAGAATAATTTATTTAAGGTAGCATGGTCATCCTTTTTCCATTGTTCCATGACCCTATCAATTGGTTCAACAATTGATAATAATATACTACAAGAATTTCAGTGTGAGTGAGTGTGGGAAGCAAGCCAAAACTCGTAAGTTTTTTTCAAATAGGGTGGAAATTGAACGAGAAGCTTCTAAATAGTTATATATCTTTGTTAAATAAATGTGGATAAAAGGTAAAAGAGTATGGATAATGTTCATATTTTACCCTCCCATTTTAATGTGGCGGGGAAATGGAGAATGGGTAACAAAAACATTTACTCTTACCCTTACTCTTACCCTATAAGGCATGGATAAAAGGTAAATGGGTAATACCCTTGTGGAAGATTATATGTAGCATTTGAGGACATGCCAAATACAGAATTTAGGCGCATGTTATAGTGTTTTATTCTCAGATTAATAATGAGAGTGCATTTTTATGACGACACAAGGTTTCTTGTAGTTTCTTCCAACATATACCATTCTATTTAAAAAACCTATGGGAATGTGTCCTACCAACATAGTAACCTTGCAATCTCATCCCCTTCGCCATCCTCAATCTCCTCCTTAGCTATGGAGATTTCCATATTAATGCTCCTCCTCCTATTCAATCAGTTAGATGTTATCCCATGAGAACTTATGGTTGATACTCAACCTTGCCAAGTTACTCAGTTAGATGTTCTTAGAGTTATGTATCTTGTTTGGATATGGGTCTCACCTTGTAGGTAACTACATCTTTTTAGGTGATCAATAGCGTCATTAAGTGTAGCATGACGAGGAGGCATGGTTTAAAGATCTTTAGGGAGAGAAGGTCGGTGGGTTGTATAGTGAGTCCTAAATTCGTCCATGTACTCTCAGGTTCGGGCAAGGAGTTTTGTAGATGATACATATTGACTCGTGTTTTTGGTTGTGTATCTTATTCTATGTACTTATTATAAATATGTGGATAATATCTTTTATATACATGTTGTGGTTGAGGCCACATAATAGATGTAAACATACCTAGTATGGTAATATATATATATATATATATATATATATATATATATATATATATATATATATATATATATATATATGTGTGTGTGTGTGTGTGTGTGTGTGTGTGTGTGTGTGTGTGTGTGTGTGTGTGTGTGTGTGTGTGTGAGTGTGTGAGTGTGAGTGAGTGTGTGTGTGTATACGCAAGATGTTGGATGTGACATCCCAATTTTCTAAAATATATAATTCATTGAGAGGGAGCATAATCTTTATTGGGAATGTCACAAAATGATAATCATTGCATATAAATAAAGTTTGATAAACCAACACAGGATACATTGCATAGTTTCTCATATTAAAACTTATAACATAGAACTCACACTCTAAACTAAAACATATGTCCCATAAGCATAAAGGAAAATATAACCTATTAATATTTGGAACCCCACTAGGTCTGGTCTCCAAAGTCCTTGAGCTCATTCTTCAGTTGGTCCTTAGATAGCTCTATCCTTGATGTTTCTCCTTTCATGCGGGCATCGTGCCCTCATCCATGTATAAAATAGTTTGTAAGTAGAATTGAACATATTATAAAATTGAAATAACATATATTTTGAAAAGAATACATTTAACATTATAAAAATAAACTTTACATTTTATCATTATCTTTTATCTGACTTATATAGGAGTCCTTGAGTTTTGCACTGAAATGCCTCTTCTTTTTGCACCGAAGTGCCTCTTGAATTGCATTGTAGTGCTCTGTATTCTAGGAAAGCCCATGATTTGCCCCAAACTGCATTGTATGCTAGGAAAGCCCATGATTTGTACTAAAGTATATTGTATGCTAGGAAAGCACATGATAAGAATCTTGTATAAGGTTCATTCATTATCTTTACCCTTTAATCTTGAATACCCTTTACTCTTTCTCTTAATTATTAATATGATGTGATGTGATATGATGATTCTTGAATATAAATAGTAAAAATGATTTCATTTATCCATTAACTTTTAACTTGAATCAATAAAAGTACATCATGCATATTACATTCACATAATAACATGTACATTGTACATAATAACATATAAACATCCAATATTAATGTTCAAAGTCCATGGACCACTTATAGAGATTGGACAGACACCTAATAGTCTCTTAATGTTGAGGGAACCCTAATTACCATGTATAATTAATTAGCATGCATTAATAATCACTAACCAACCTAATTTTAGGGTTTCATGTCTCTTGAATAAATATGGGAAAATCTGATTAAATTGGGACTCAAAACCACCATATTATTGTTCCTTGTGTTTCCATCTTTCCAACAAGTACTTTTATGAAATTTTCTAACATCAAATGAATTTTCCACAAATTTTTCGGAGATTCAGCCAATCATAAAACAACATAAATCCACGCTAGTCTATCCAACACCCTCAGTGGTTGGACCCATGCTCCCGTGGCCCAATCAATGTCGGTCACAAGGCCCAGGCTCGCTCAAAGGGAAGACTTATAGCTGAGAAAAAGAAACGCATGTGAAATCCTAGAAATACCCTCAGGAAATAAATCAGTTTATTCAGCCCACAAGGCCAGACATGGGATTTTACTCCATGGTTTCTTCTCTACAAAGCCTGCATGATGAATGTTGACTGGAGCCCAATCTCTCGATCAAAAATCGATTCAGAGCACCCACCAGGGCCAAAGACTGATGCTGTACACTCCTATACTCACCTGCGAGCACAACGAGGCTAGGCCAAACATCAGTGGTTGTCATGAAGCCAAGACGGCCCTCCTCCATAGAAGAGAAAGGAGGGGACTAAGGATTCCATTCATATATGGGATAACTGGTGTAGATAAAGAAAATTGGTGATGGAAACAAGTTTAGGGAAACCTGGTCAAGGTAAAGGATACAAAAAATGAGAGAGGGTTGAAACACAAGCAGCAGTTGATGATTTCACAACATAAACCATGTGTCAAAAAAGGGGTAAACATTAAAATACCTTTCTTTGGATCGAATTAAAGGCTCTGTGAGCTTTCCAGTGGCGTGTGGAGGTAGACGTGAGTGTCTACTCTCGCTGTGATGGTGTCAATCCCTGAGACGACCTACTGCTATGCATTGCGCCAAGATGAAGATGTAGGTGTTCGAGGTAACAGAACATTTAAGGGAAAGACGATGATTATTTCTTAGTTGTGGATGTCTTAGGCCTATTCCCAATGCCCTATATATATGTTTCGCAGATGTGGAAGCCCTAGATGTCGGCATGTGCAAGGTGGAGTCCCGATTCTATTGGGACAAGAATTTCTAGCCGACCAGGAGAAGCAGTAAATAGAACCCCATCAATTTGGGGATCTGCCAATTTGGGAAGGGGCGAGGATGGTGAGGGGGAGATTATTTTGTGTTGGGAAACAAAAGAGAACAAGATTGGTAGGGCAAGAAGCTACCATCACTGTTCCAGTCTAAAAAAGTACTCGGACGGGTGGGAGAGATGGTCGGACAGCCATCAGATGCACTAGCAAACTGGGTGCTAAGATCACGACCATCCAATCTGATCTGAGGTTACAAAAGGAGTGCATGACACTTATGTTATTCATTAAAGGCCCATGACCAAAGTCTTGTTAGGTTAGGATTAGATTATTTAGGAAATATGAATGTATTTAATTAATTTTCTTATCAATTCAAATTGGAGCATCAAATAGTGTTTAATCCTAACCAAAATAGGACTATTACCAAATTTGGGTACAAGGATCTCGAAAATAAAGTTATATTTTAGTTTTGAGACTTCCTTGTACATGTTATTTCCTTTCCAAGTTAAATCGTATTTTAATTATCCAAGACCATCTAAAAATATTTAGAGGATAATATTTTGGATAAAGCCTGATATTATTGAATCAAGTTCTCATGAAAATTATTAGGTCAAATTATTATTATTAAAAAGCTCAATTTAACTTTATTCCCCTACATAGTACTAATGTGCTAAATGGGGGCTGTATTTGATGGGATGGAATTTCAATTAACTTGATGATGAAAAATTATCTTTAAACATGATTTATCCATTATAATTGGGTCTCTAAGTTTCAATGGATTTTATGTGAAGCATCCAGATTTGGAATTGAAATTAGGGTTTTATAATATAGGATTAGTTATAAAAATTTAGGGTGTTACAATTCTACCCACCTTAAATGAATTTTGTCCTCAAAGTTTTACTAGTCTTCCCACCTTAGGGTTTTCCTTATACTTAACATGGAAATTCTAACATTTTGTAATTATCATGAAATCTTACATCCAGGCGAAGTCTAACCATAACTATAGGCCATGCAAAGGTACTAAAGGAACTTCATAACTAAATCATATTGTGTTCATTCTCATCATCTTCATCATCATCCATCATGGTGAAGATCCTAGCTTACTGCTTCTCCCTAGGTTCTTGGTTGACTTGGGGATCCTTCTTATGTAAGAATTTGGGGCAGTTGGATATGATATGGTCAGCCCCTCCACATTAACAACAAAATCCAATTCCATATCTACATTCTCCTATATAATATCTATTACACTTGGTGCACTGAGTCTTTGCATGAGGGTTTGGAGTAGGTTCCTCTTGTACTTTTCTCTTCTTATCATTATGGCTCTTGTGCTCTTTCTTGCTTCCTAAGGATCCTCCATTCTTCCAATATCATCCAGGGTGGTCCTCCAACTCCAGGGAAGACTTGAGTGCCTCTTACACTATCATGATGCCACATCCAATCAAACCATAGCCCAAATCAAGTTTCAGGGCACGCATGAACTTCTTTGCCAAATGTGTCTCGTCTAAGCCATAACTGTACTTTTACAACATATAACACTTCATTGCATATTGGCTAATAGTTAAGTCATACTGCCTCAAGAACTTGAACTCCATCTCCTTCTTCTTGATCATAGCTTTAGATATGTAATGGTTTCGGAAGGTAGTGGTGAACTCTGCCCAAGTCAACGACTCAACATTGGGTCCTCGAGCATTGATTAAGTTCTCTCACTAAGTGCAGGTTGCACTCTTCAACATGTGTGTCCCAAAGCAAACTTTAGAAGTCTCGGGGCATCCTAAGTCACAGAAACAATGCTTGACATTTAGAAGCCACTCTTAAGCATGACCAACTACATCAGTCTTAGCTTCTCCAGAGAAGGTTTCTAGCTTGATCTTTAGGAATTCTACTAAGGTCAACTCCTTGTTCCTCAATTGATGTGGTCTTCCTTATTGACTAGTGATATCATCAGTAAGATCCTTGATGAGCACTTCTAGAGGTGCATTAGGGTTACCATTAGGATTAGCCCCTCTAGAAGCACTGTGATCACTTCCCCCATTGGACGAGCTTTCTGGCTTGATCTTTAGGAATTCTACTAAGGTCAACTCGTTGTTCCTCAATTGATGTTGTCTTCCTTATTGACTAGTGATATCATCAGTAAGATCCTTGATGAGCACTTATAGAGGTGCATTAGTGTTGCCATTAGGATTAGCCCCTCTAGAAGCATTGTGATCACTTCCCCCATTGGAAGAGCTTCCCACTCCATATATGTGCTCTTTTCCCTTATCATATTTCCTCTTGGGAACCATCTACAAAAGGGAACATAAACTATATGAGATTTTGAGAAAATCCTGATGGCCAACTATATTTTTGGCTCTGATACCATATTATGACATCCCAATTTTCTAAAACATATAATTCATTGAGCGGAAGCATAATCTCTATTGGGAAAGTCACAAAATGATAATCATTGCATAAAAATAAAGTTTGATAAACCAACACAAGATACATTGCATAGTTTCTCATGTCTCAAACTCATAACATATAACTCACACTCTAAACTAAAACACATGTCCCATAAAAATAAAGGAAAATCTAATCTATTGATAGTTGGCACCCCACCAGGTTTGGTCTCAAAAGTCCTTGAGCCCCGTCTTCAGCTGGTCCTCAGATAGCTCTATCCTTGACGTAGCTCCTTCCTTGCGGGCATCCCGCCCCCATCCATACATAAAATAGTTTGTAAGTGGAATTGAACATATTATAAAATTGAAATAACATATACTTTGAAAAGAAAACATTTCACATTATGAAATTTGTATTTTATCATTGTCTTCCATCTGACGTATATAAGAATCCTCGCATTGAAGTGCCTCTCCTATTTGCACCGAAATGCCTCTTGAATTGCACCATACTACTCAGTATGCTAGGAAAGTCCATGGTTTGCACCAAAGTTCATTGTATGCTAGGAAAGTCCATGATTTGTACCAAAGTACATTGTATGCTAGGAAACCCACGACGAGGATCTTATATGAGTTTCATTCATTATCTTTACTCTTTACTCTTGAATATTCTTTACTCTTTCTCTTTAACATATATATGACATGATATGATGATTATTGAATATAAATAGTAAAAAGGATTTCATTTATCCATTAAATTTTAAATTGAATCAATAAAACTAAAGCATGCATATTACATTTACGTAATAACATGTATATTGTACATAATAACATATAAATATCCAATAATAATGCTCAAAGTGCATGGACCACTTTCGGAGATTGGAGCAACTCCTCATAGTCTCTTAATGTTGAGGGAACCCTAAATACCATGTATAATTAAATAGCATGCATTGATACTCATTAACAAACCTAATTTTAGGGTTTCATGGATCTTGAATAAATCAGGGAAAATTGGATTAAAATGGGGACTCAAAACCACTATATTATTGTCCATTGTATTTTTATCTTTCTAACGAGTATTTTTATAAAAAAATTCTGACAACAAATGAAATTTCCACAAATTTTCAAAGATCTGACCAATCACAAAACAATATAAATTTACACTAGATTATCCAACACCCTCAGTGGTCAGACCCGCACTCCCATGGCCCAATCACTATTGGCCACATGGCTGGGGCTCTCTCATAGGGAAGACCTACGGTCAAGAATAAAAAACACGTGCAAAATCCTAGAAACACCCTCGGGAAACAAATCAATTTATTCGGCCCACAAGGGAAGACGGGGGATTTTACTCCCTAGTTTCTTCTCCACAGACCCTATGTGAGGAACACTGACTGGAGCCCAATTCCCTGATCAAATCTTGATTCAGAACACCCACCAAGGCCAAACATCGATGTTTGATGCTCCTATACTCACCCGCAAACCCAACAAGGCTAGACGAACTTCGATGGTGGTCATGAAGCCAAGATGGCCCTCGTCCATGGAAGATCATGGAGGGGACTAAGGATGCCTATCAGATATGGGATAACTAGTACAAGAAAAGAAAACTGGCCATGGAAACAAGTTGAGGAAACCCGACGAAGGTGAAGGATGCGAAAAACATGAGAAAGAGGGCTGAAACACAAGCGACGCTTGATGATTTTAGAACATAAATTGTGTGTCAACAAAAGGAGAAATATTAAAATACTTACATTGGATCGAATTAAAGGCTTAGTGAGTTTTCTAATGGCATGTGGAGGTGGACGCGAGCGTCGATTATCATTGTGAAGGTGTTAGTCCCTGAGATGACCCGCTGATATGCGTTGTGATATGACAGAGATGTGTTTGACGTAACATGGTGTTTGAGGGCAAGACGAAAATCATTTCTCAGTTGTGGGTGCTCAGGCTTGTTCCTGATGTCCTATTATATAGGTTTCACAGACGGGGAAGCCCTAGATGTCGACATGTGCTCGGTAGTCCCAGTTCTATTGGGACAAGAATTTCTAGCCGACCGGGCGAACTAGCGGATAGAACCCCAGCAATATGGGGATCTACCAATTCGGAAAGGGGCGAGGATGGTGAGAAGGAGATTAGTTTGTGTTGGGAAACAACAAAGAACGAGATTGGGAGGGTGAGAATTTTCCACCACTGTTCCAGTCTGAAAAGGACTCAAACTGGTGGGAGATATGGCCTGACAGCCATCAGATGCATCCACAAAGTGGGCGCTAAGATCTCAGCCATCTGATCTGATTCAAGGTCATAAAAGGAGTGTGTGACACTTATGTTATTCATTAAAGTCCCATGATCAAAGTCTTGTTAGGTTAGGATTAGAATATTTAGGAAATATTGATGTATTTAAATTATTTTCTTATCAATTCAAATTGGATCTTCAAATAGTGTTTAATCCAAACCAAAATTGGATTGTTACCTAATTTGGATACAAGGATCCTGAAAAAAAGTTAAATTTTAAATTTGAGACTTCCTTGTACATTTTTTTCCCTTTCCAAGTTAAATCTTATTTTAATTATTCAAGACCATCTATAATATTTAGAGGCTAATATTTTGGATAAAGCCTGATATTATTGAGTCAAATTTTCACAAAAATTATTAGGTCAAAATATTATTATTAAAAGGTCAATTTCACTTTATCCCCCTACATAGTACTAATGTGCTAAATGAGTGTTTGATTTGATGGGATTGAGTTTCAATTAATTTGATGATGAAAAATTATCTTTAAACATGATTTATCGATTATAATTGGGTCTCTGAGTTTCAATGGATTTTATGTGAAGCATTAAGATTTGGAATTGAAATTAGGGTTTTCCAATGTGGGATTGGTTATAAAAAGTTAGGGTGTTACATTGGACCTTTGTGTAAATGTTCTCTAAAGTGGATGTTGGAGTTTATTCGGTTCAAATTCAATGCCTTTTTGTAATGTGATTAATTAGCATTTGATCGACATTCTGATTTTGAGTAGTTTTGTTTAGTGTGTTCGGTTTCCACAGTGCAACAGTTAGTCATGTCCGCTGAAGCTGTGAAATGAAGAAAGGTGGGGCAACATGACACTTCTCACTCCAAATTTTGGTGTGATTGGTGAAATTATAATTTCTGTAATCCTAATGGTTGAACAATGTTTATAAATCCTGAAGCAGATGTGATTTACTAGCATTTGTTCACATACTATCAAGATTTGGGAATTTGGTAGCCAAGCACATCCTAAGTTTTAGTAGGAGTATATAAAAAAGATGCATGTTTTGTACAAGAAACGGTTCTCACATTTACTCACATTTACATTGTGTATTCATTTACATTGTTTGTGCTCTTTAAGGTAAGATCAAGATATAATAATACTGTGCCTTACACGATTGTAGTGTTCGTGGCCCCTCCTGAAATGGTAAAAGTGTGTTAACAATGTATATTTAGTGTATAGTTCAATACCGTGTGGCAGATTATATGTAGTGTTTGAGGACATGCGAATTACAAAATTTAGAGGCATATTATAGTGTTTTATTGTCGGAACAATAATGAGACTGCTTTTTTTATGATGACTAGACGTGCTAAGAAAGATACTTGATGTTTATTCAATCCAATTTGAATATGATATTTTTTTGGATAGTAATAAAAATAATTATATACAACTTTTTAAACGAGAATAACTCGATTAATATCCAATTGACTCCTTTTGGTATGCACAACAAAAATTAAAAATTAAAACATAAAAAAAGTAAATTAAAAAGAATTGGCCCACTCATTAAGAAAGAGAGTAGCTCTATTACCATCTATTTACTCATTGTAATCTATAAGCATACAAACATGTTGAATTGATCCGCGTAGACATGATGGATTGATTAACACACATATATGTTGGTAGAGAAAAAGAAATGAATAGACAATTGAGCACATAGGCAAGCTACATGAGCACATAGTTGACCAATTGACTCCTTCCGACGTGTCTATTAAAAGCTAAACCAAAACTATTTTTCTACCCGATTCAAGATAACCACTGCATTAACATGCGCTAATTCATATAAAACATGCCAAGAGAAAACATCTTTGTTAAAAGTCAATTGACTCCTTCGAAATTATAAGTACACATATAGATTGGACCAATTAATGCTCACACATAATGTTTAACACAGACAAACTGAGCTAACTAATTAGTATTGAGATAATAAACACAAATGCAGATAATTTACTTAAACTTTCTTTGAAAAAACTGACAATACCAAATACATAATTATACTGGACTGATTAGTATCCAAACAGACTAACATAACAAAGACTAATTGGAACAATGAGCATACATCTAAATTGTTAAAATACATACAGACTGGTCTGAAAAACACATACCTAAAGTTAACATTTGAATAACATTTCTATCTTTTTATTTAGCTCGAAAAAAGAAAAAAAAATAAAAATCAAATCGGAAAGCAGGTAAAAGAAAAATGAAAAAGACATAGTAGCAAGCACACAGGCGTGTAGGTTAAAAGCTGGTACACCGAGTTTGAGATTCTGCTTTGAATTATAAATATAATTATACATATGACATATATATCATGCTGTGAGACCCTCCTAACCATCTTTGCATCCAATAACAACACTGTTTAAAACAGAACCCAAATAAAAAATAGAATTATAAATTATCTGAATATACATAAGCGAAAAAACCGCGAAAGTGAAAAGTAGCGGTGAGCAACCAAGCAACCATCTCGGAAGCACCCACCACACTTCTCCTTATTTGTAGGGTACGAGCAAAAAAAATATGTACTAAGCACGTATTATACAAATAGATAAGCTATTACACAACATTGTAAAATATATTTTATAAAAACATTGACAAAACTATACAAATATAAAGCAGGATAAAACAGTTCAATCGAACAATTTGTAAAAAAATCACAAACTAAATCAGTCCAAACATGCATCGAAAAAATAAACAATATACAAAAAAGAAGTCTGAATAAAATTTATTAGACACACATCTAATTGAAGTAACATGTGAAAATCACACAAGGTTGCTACAATAAAAATGAACAAATATACACGTCCTATAGAAAGATGAACAATTTAAATTTTATCAAAAATATTTTTTGTAAGACACATAATTAGTATTACATGACATACTCATTTAATTATATACAATCCACAAAGAGAGAGGGTAGTAGACAGATGATTTCCTCCAACATTACCATGTCATTACTAAAATTACCATCATTTGAACTCCAAACTTATTTTTTATTTGAGTTCATGATGAACACTACATTGAATACAATAATTTAAAAACAACCCAATAAGAAAAAATACCTTTGTTTAACAACCACTTAATTCAGTCTAACTGGACCAATGAGCACACAGATATATTGTTGACACTGCCTTTATACTCAAAATATAATTTTTAGTGCACTTATTATTAAATATTGACATTGTCGTACATCTATACTACTATAAAAAGAGTGAGTTTGTCAAAAAAATTACAAAATACTGCCACTAGCCAATCAGATTACTCCATTTCAAATTACAACACTCTCATTGATCCTTTCTCTTCTCTCCTTGTTTTAAGAATTTTGTTACTTTTATTAATTTCTTTTTGTCCTCCATCAGATAACCACCCATTCCGCTACTTTAGCCCCCCTTTTCCACGCACTCTCGTAATGACTAACTAATTGAACTCTCTCCCTCCCTCCCACGTACACTCTCTCCCTCTCTTAAACCTCCCCACTCTTTCCAACTCAACCACTCCCAGCGTAACTTCCTCTACTTTTCTCTCTTCTCCCTACAATTGTTCCTCTTTCCTCTTCTCTTCCAACGCCCTTCCTACAACAAATGTTAGTCTTCTCTTCCAACTCTTCTCTTCTCCCCACCTCTTGGGTCAAAAATTGCTGCACACATGACTTGTTAGTCTTCCAACAACAACTCAATTGTTGCCTTTGACAAAAAAAGACTAAACTCACGTCCATTATTACCACACGTCACTCTTTATTTTAATAAGTTACATTTGAATACTTTCCTTATAATTGAGGTTCAATCTCCCTAACAAATTTAAATTTTATCTATCATACTTATCTTAGGATGTACACCCAACTAATATTCCTCATTGATTCTCAAATACAAAAAAAATTCAACCATCCCATCCACACCTCCATTTTTCTTGCTTAAATCTCACCTTGTTCCGAACCACTTTCTATTATCACACCACTTAGTGTCAAACACTCGACCCCCTAGACCCACTTTCCCGCCTTCCTGAATTTAACAATCAAAACCGCTATGATTTTTACTCATCTCTATGTTATAAGCAAACTACTATGAAAAGAGTGAGTTTGTTAAATAAATTACAAGTATGTCATTTTTATTTTTTTAAACCCCCTAACCAATCAAATTTCATTATTTTAAAATATCGCACCCTCCTTAAATAATTTCTTTGTTAATGTAACGAGCTTGATATCTATAAATTAATAAAAATATTGATTTACGTATGTAATTTCTTGAATCCATAAGTATTCCCATTAGGAAAAAATCGTCAGTAAATATCAAAGAATGTATATCTATCCACATTATATTTTATCAATATTATTATTTGGATATGATAGTTTCAGAATGTTAATTACACACATATGACTTTGATAATCATAAATTAAGAAAAAAATTGTTGAACCAACTTCATTGTTGATGTACATGGCACGTGTGTGTTTACTAGTAGTTATCTATGTACAACCCGCTAATAGAAAGCAATTGTATTGACAGCAACATGACTTTCTCCAACATGTAATGACACATGAAGAATGGAACGATTAGTACGCAAATAAATTACTGAAACCCAAACTGATGGAATGATAAGCACACAATCAAACTATTGTAACGTAGATAAAAAAATAGAGTTAACATGTTAGAGTCGTATATCATGTTCGTCTCCTTTTTAGAAACAAAAAGTTTCTCAACGGAGAAAGCAGCATATATATACAGATAAGGATGGAAGAACGTATCAGCCTAATAAAGTATTCTTATAGCAGCCAGCCAATGCACTACTTCCAAAGAATAGAATAACGGTCCTTTTTTCAAACAACAGTGCTGACTATAATAATAGCAATGGTTGTTGATTGATAAAATAACCGGTTGAAAAAGCTACCAGCTATGAAATATTTAAAAATAAAAAATATGATCCGGTACGAAGCAGCTGGAAGAGCTGAACATTCGCTCTTTTTTATAGAGTTATAGATATAGATTATATATTATATATTATATATTATAGAAAAAATATGACCTGAAGCCGCTGGAAGAGCAGCTGAACATTCGCTCTTTTTATAGGGTTATTATAGACATGTAATGACACATGAAGAATGGAACGATTAGTACGCAAATAAATTACTGAAACCCAAACCGATGGAATGATAAGCACACAATCGAACTATTGTAACGTAGATAAAAAAATAGAGTGAACATGTTAGAGTCGTATATCATGTTCGTCTCCTTTTTAGAAACAAAAAGTTTCTCAGTGGAGAAAGCAGCATATATATACAGATAAGGATGGAAGAACGTATCAGCCTAATAAAGTATTCTTATAGCATCCAGCCAATGCACTACTTCCAAAGAATAGAATAACGGTCCTTTTTTTCAAACAACAGTGTTGGCTATAATAATAGCAGTGGTTGTTGATTGATAAAATAACCGGTTGAAAAAGCTACCAGCTATGAAATATTTAAAAATAAAAAACATGATCCGGTACGAAGCAGCTGGAAGAGCTGAACATTCGCTCTTTTTTTATAGATTATAGATATAGATTATAGATTATATATTATAGAAAAAATATGACCCGAAGCAGCTGGAAGAGCAGCTGAACATTTGCTCTTTTTTATAGGGTTATTATAGACATGTAATGACACATGAAGAATGGAATGATTAGTACGCAAATAAATTACTGAAACCCAAACCGATGGAATGATAAGCACACAATCGAACTATTGTAACGTAGATAAAAAAATAGAGTTAACATGTTAGAGTAGTTTAGAAATAAAAAGTTTCTCAACGGAGAAAGCAGCATATATATACAGATAAGGATGGAAGAACGTATCAGCCTGATAAAGTATTCTTATAACATCCAGCCAATGCACTACTTCCAAAGAATAGAATAACGGTCCTTTTTTCAAACAACAGTGTTGGCTATAATAATAGAAATGGTTGCTGATTGATAAAATAACCGGTTGAAAAAGCTACCAGCTATGAGATATTTAAAAGTAAAAAACATGATCTGGTACGAAGCAGCTGGAAGAGCTGAACATTCGCTCTTTTTTATAGAGTTATAGATATAGATTATAGATTATATATTATAGAAAAGTTATGACCCAAAGCAGCTGGAAGAGCAGCTGAACATTCGCTCTTTTTATAGGGTTATTATAGACATGTAATGACACATGAAGAATAGAATGATTAGTACGCAAATAAATTACTGAAACCCAAACCGATGGAATGATAAGCACACAATCGAACTATTGTAACGTAGATAAAAAATAGAGTTAACATGTTAGAGTCGTATATCATGTTCGTCTCCTTTTTAGAAACAAAAAGTTTCTCAACGGAGAAAGCAACATATATATACATATAAGGATGGAAGAACGTATCAGCCTAATAAAGTATTCTTATAGCAGCCAGCCAATGCACTACTTCCAAAAAATAGAATAACGGTCCTTTTTTCAAACAACAGTGATGGCTATAATAATAGCAATGGTTGTCGATTGATAAAATAATCGGTTGAAAAAGCTACCAGCTATGAAATATTTAAAAATAAAAAACATGATCCGGTACGAAGCAGCTGGAAGAGCTGAACATTCACTCTTTTTTATAGACTAGCAGTGTGCACGCGCTAAGCACGTGCATAACTTATGATGGTCGGCATACAACACCTCACAAAAAATATGTGAAATCTAGAGTACTTTGTAGGTATGATGGCTGATGTATTGATCATATGTTCATAACACCTCATAAAGACACCTGAAAAACATAACACATCACAAAAAATATGTGAAACCTAGAGTACTATGTAGGTATGACAACTACTACATTGTTCATATGTACATAACACCTCATCAAAAACACCTGACAAACATAACACCCCACAAAAAACATGTGAAACCTAGAGTACTGTGTAGGTATGATTACTATGTATGATTACTTTTACATCATCAAAACTATCCAAATCCCTTAAATTCTGAAAAAACTTTGAGTATGGATTACTATGTAGTATAGTAATCAATCTTCTAACTACACCCTCATTTAATCTTGATGATTGATGCAGTCTGTTTTCTAACTCATGATCAGTGTCATAAAAGTATAATTGTAGATGTGATGGGTTTCCATCTTCGAGTATTATTCTGTTTATGAAATGATATATTTGTCCTTGCGCCTTGAAAGTGTATATCCCTTTGTTTCTCTTTGAAAATGTTCTATCTTCATTCACACCTATAGATGTAAAAGCAAAGGTGTTGTTGTATGTTCTGATGCATTGTCTAAAGTGAATAGCCTCTTTGTCCAATGATGAATATAGATAGTATAATTCTGATGGGGTGATATCTGTTACTAAAGAAATTTCTCCATCATAGCAACAAAATATTTTCACTTCATATGGAAATCTTTTTGCATGACAATGTACACAGTTTGTGCAGCTAGGAAGTATATATGGCTCTTTAGGTATTGATAAATCCATTATGAATCTTTTCATCATATGAGCACTCTTCTTTTTCATATGTGATGAACATGAGGGAACATAAGTTGTTTCCTTAGCACTCGATGTAGACCCAACTTCCCATGTAGTAACAGTATCTGGTTGCATGACATGATCACAGATAGAATCATTAATATTTCTTCTTTCCAGATTTTTGTCTTCCAAAGTTTCATTGATTTTCTCTAATTTTCTTTTGGCATAATTTTGTCTGCTTTTTTCAAGCTTTGCTATCTTTTTATCTTCGGAGAGGTTGGCATAATATTCTCTTTATTTTTTCCGTATCATTTCCTTCTTTTCCTCCGGTAGATTTGAATATTTCATCCTATATAAATTATTCAAAATTCATCTTATTAATTATATTTTTAGGAATTATTTATAATAGAAAATAATAAGTGTTACAAAATCCAAAAAACATAATAGACACGAACGACAAAGAAAATTAAATGAAATATTAGTCATTGTAAACAAAATCAAAATGTAAAATGCGGTTATGATTGTATGCAAAAGCAAATAACAAAATGTATAGAAATTTATTGATGCTAAATTTAAAAATATTTTGTTATTTTTTGAAAGCATCTAAGAAATTTTAGATGCAACGTGTGTGTGAACCATGAAATATTACTTTAGGATATCTTTCTTTAATTTTTATCAATAATAACTTTGCATACAACGATAAAAATGAACTAAGTAGATACATTATGTGTATTTTTCACAAGAAAAAATCACATTTGAAAGTCTCCTAGGTTGGTATGTACGTATTACTGTACATTAAATTAAACACTTTAACTATAACAGTCACATCACATATCCCAACAAAAGGCACATATAAAACTTCAAACCATCACATCTCCTAACAACTCACATAAATAGAGACTTTTTATATCAAAAAGGTATTCATAAAGTCTCCAAGGTCTTTGCATGCATGGTACGATATGTACATAGAGATTCTAACTATCGAAGTGACATCTCATCTCTCAACATTTATGTTAAAATCTTTGAGAAATTATCCGCTACTTCTTCTTTATATCACACTTTATAATATAAGTCTTTTGCTTCCTTTAACTTCTGTTCAAGTTCAGCTATTTTCTTTATTTTCTCCGACCGTTTCATTTTTATGTATTCTCCGATAGGGATTCTTCCTTTTCCTTTTACACGGATAGTCATAACCGCCTTTCTGTAATACGTCCTTGCCATTAACCTATACCAAAATAATAATATAACTAAATATTATAACATTTACATATTTGCATATTGTCAAAATATTAATCCATCTAAGCTACTAAGATTATTATTTTTTTATAAAAAAAACAGCTTACTACAACTTTTGGAAGCTACCTGCAACTGATACAGATGTTTAAATACGATTATTTTGCTCTTATTCATAGGTAAGGAGAAGATTGGAGGGGCGTAGCGGAGACTTCCCTCAGGTCAGAACTCAGTAATGAAGTACTTTCCAGAAGCGAGCAAACCGCAAATTAAATACACTAACCTGGACGCCGCGTGACCTCCGGCTTCGACTGCTATAATTACGAAGCTACCTTTTCGTGACCTCACAAGCAAAACAGCACCGTCGACATTCTATGACCCCACACGGAAAACGCACCGTCTGAACTGGAATAGTCACAATTTTGTGAAAATTTACGACCCGCAAGAATCTTGTAAGCAAGCACTTAGAATAGCATGCAGGTGCACTGCTCTTATTCATAATTAAGTAGATTACCTATGAATAAGAACAGTGCACCTGGAAGCAAGCACCTGGAATAGCAAGCAGGTGCACTGCTCTTATTCATAGGTAAGTAGATTATAGATATAGATTTTAGATTATATATTATAGAAAAAATATGACCCGAAGCAGCTGGAAGAGCAGCTGAAGATTCGCTCTTTTTTATAGGGTTATTATTATAGATTATAGATATGACACAAGGTTTCTTGTAGTGTCTTCCAACATATATCTTGATATTTAAACAATCTATGGGGATGTGTCGTACCAAAACAGTAACCTTGCAATCTCCTCCCCTTCGCCATCCTCAATCTCCTCCTTGGCTATGGAGCTCGCAATATTTCCGCTCCTCCTCCTACTTGCCCAGTCAGTTGTTATCCCACGAGAAGTTAGCGCCGAGACTCTGGCTCGCCAAGGTAGGTCTGCCGTGTTTCTCTCTATCTCTTCTTTGCAGCGCCTCTGTACTCACCCTCTCCTTCTTCTGATTCCCATGGCACGGCAGATGAACTCGAAGCTTCCCTCCAGACGCGGGCGAAGTACGTGCTACTGCACCCGCCAACGGGGGAGTGCGTGATAAGGGACTTCAGGAACGTCAACTATCCGCTGCTTATGGGCCCCTGCTCCCTCTCGGACTTCTGGTACTATTCCCCTCAGAAGCTCCTAATGATGGAAGGCACCTACGACTGTCTCCAGGTCATAGGGGCCGGAGAGAAGCTAAAAGCCTCGATCCGATGCTCCCCACGGCTCGACACCTGGGAGATCTTCACTGGGCCCTCCGGTAAGACACAGATCATGCAGCGGCAGACTGGCGCCAGTCCCTCTGCTCTCTGCCTGGAAGCTGACCCCGGAATGGGGCTCCTCTCGCAGCCTTGCAGGTGCTTGCCTAACGCCGGTGCGAAAGAGAGGACGGACGAGCCCTGCAATGTCAGTAGCCAGTGGTTCCAGTATCATAACGAAAATGGTGCAGTGGTTGGTAAATAATTAACAACCGATAGAACGGATCTTAGATTAGTCACATCGCATGATATTTCTAGCTTCCCGGGCTTCAAATGGACTTATACAGTTTCCTGATAAAGGGGCTAGCAATAGCAGATTAATTGCTTAACATCTGCTGCAGACTATATGTGTGCGAATCATATTCAGCTGGGGCAAATCTACAGATTGCCTAGCTTCAGCTTCAGATTATGTGTATAAAATATATTCTTCTGGCAAGTCCTTGGTGGTGATGTTCTCGGAGAATATGTAGATTATAACTCTGGAACTGGTATAGATAATGTTCACTAATTACTTCACATGTTTAAATGTTCATCTTCTGCAAACATATCTGAGTTTCAAGCCACTAAATAATTCAAGATCAGCTTTACGAAGAAAAATAACTTGAGATGTGCCTGAGGTGCTTACTGAACCTTCTACTTATTGTGATCATAGGGGAAAAACTACAGGTCATTTCAGGGGATCGTTATCGGTGTACCCCTGTCTGTAAAACTAAAATATAAGCCTTTCCTTATAAACGCAAAGGCATGGTCTAGCCCTCTGAAGTAAAAAAAAATGGTAGTCAAAAGAAAGAAGACCCCTTTTAATATCGTTGGAAACTTGATATTAGAAAGGAAGGAAAACCAAAGGACAACGCAGCCAGCAGAACTCGTGGAAACCATGTATTGTCAGACAGAAAACCTTCAATAGAGTTGCTGCCTTCATCTTTTATCTAGCCAAGGTTGAATCATTGGTAAATCACACGGAACCGTGGGCCTTCAATTGAACATGCCATTTTAATGGAATGATGTCAATCCTGTTTTTGTTGAAATGGTAGCCTAGCAAGTTCTTCAAATTGAAGGCTAACGATGATGTCAAATTGAAAGCAGCCATAGTTTTTAATGATATGAGCAACTTTTCCTGCTAAAGCTACTTGTATGAAACATAAAATTAAAAAACCATGTACACACACGTCATTGCATACTACAGAAATCCACATTTATTGGTGATGTGTGGTTCTGATATCAGTTGAGATGAACTGATAACTATGTGCTTATGGCTTATTCATTATTATGCACACACAAAAAAAAAACATTTGCTAGACCCAGCCTTATCAACTAGCTTTTTTGTGAAAATAATTATTTTTCTGTTAATGAAGTAAACAAGCTAGCAGATGCTTATACAATATGTATCACTTATCATACAAGCTAGCAGAATGAGTGATACGTTGAATTTTGGTTCAGTGTAGCCGGATGATGAAGTGTGAACTTGCAATATCTATTTACACCGTTAGATTACGCTTTGCATCCCAACTATATCCTACCAGATTAAGTACAGATAATATAATGTATTAATATTCAGTATTGATAAAGAGTGAACGGCAGAATATCTAGCATTCAACCAAGACCTTGATTGTATTTCTCATAATGGTGAACAAGGCTCTCTCTTTTCTGTTATCTCGAGTGATCAGTTACAGTTCATTCTGAATTATAGAATACCCGGTCCGCAGGATGTGTGGCGTCACCCCAAGCATTGTTCTTGTATATACAAAGTCAAAACTACCTTGCTTTATAGAATTTTATTGAAAAGTATAAATAAACTCGCTTATAGCTTTACAAAAACACGCTGCTATATCCAGCTCTCATCTGGAGCCAGCAGGACATGTCGGCAACCCTAGCCTAAAGCACATACGTTCTTCACATTCATGCTAGTTCATGAATAATGTAAGTCCCAATATTTGCACAATGTGCTGTATATTTTAGGCCTTATATCCAGATTGTTTGAAGTAAACCTTGTTCCAGTAGAAACATGCATACAGAGTTTGTACGGGCAGCTCACAGGCATGTGGTATACATCCGAGTTTGAGGTGAATAGACGGCGCAACAACACTTCCCAAATACATTGTTCAAACAATAAATTGCTCTATGATTCTTCCCCATTTCCAAATGTTTCATCCACACCTAGCAACATCTTGTTTTATTTTATAGATTCGAGGTGCTGCTATCTTTGCCATGAGAGGTGGAATAAACTGCGATCATTTGTTTCTGTCAGGATTTAACAACTTTTCCTTTCCTTTGACAAAAATTGAAATAGTAAACATGGGCAAAAGACTAATTAAGGGAGTAGTACATTGAGCTAGAAATGAAGTTCATATAGCATAAGGTCCTTTTGTACCCAATTCGACAAAAGAAGATAACAAAACCTGGGACCCAAGGCAGATTTGATTACAGATTTGATTAAACAAAAGCATCTTAGAGCAGGCAACCAAGCACCCAAACATCAAATCAATATCTCTTGAAAAGGCAGATCCCAGGGGTGTTCCCCAAAAGTAGCTGGTCCAATAATGGGTATTCATACTAAAGGCTTCAATGATCATCAATCGAGGAATGCTAAACATGTCTGAGTCTAAGCAATTGCCGCTGAGGCCAACCAGAGATGCTGTTGTTTAGTCCATATGCAATAAAGCAAGATAGATTACCAAATGGGTTAGATTTGAGTGAGGGATTAGTTGATGAGTATCTATACGAATGCATGGAATATGCTTCTTATACACTACTAAATTTTCCTGTGTACTGGGTGTGGCATTCTACTGACCGCACCTGAGGATTACAAAGAGTCATATCAAGTGGTCCCTTCTTCCCCAAAATCCTTTTGCCGGCCCTATAGGAGGAAAGGAGTGGAGTGGTTAAGAACGCACATCACTCCGAACTCGTGTCACTAGTCGTGTCGTGCCCGCTCTTGTCGACGGTGACCATCTCGAACCACTGCGCATCATTCCCGGGCACGCAACTGTTAGTGTGGAGCACGCCATCAGGAGTCGCTTCCAAGCAAAGCGGCAAGGAGATGTCTGGCAATTTCGTAATCAGCCTCGTCTTCCCGCTGACGCCATCGGTCACCTGCGTCCACGCCGAGTCAGTCTCCTCGCAACGGACGCTAAACCGAGCGGCCTCACCAGGGCCGACGGCCTTCAGGCAGAAGTAGGTTCCTTGGACGGTGAGGAACTTCTGCGGTGTGTAGTACCAGGTGTACCCTCCCTGGCCGCAGGGCTCCAGGGCGGGAGGGTCCTTGTCGCCCACTGGGCCGCGCACGCAGGACTTGGCTGGAGGGTGGTAGATGAGCTGGTATGGACGCCGCCCCGGGCTGGCTTGGATTGTCGTTCGATCGACGGGTTGGGCTGTGACGTGGGGGAAAGAGAAGGTGGCAGCAGGAGGAGGAGGAGGGGGAAGCTGGGAAAGGAAGAGCTCGGAGCAGAGTGCTGCCAGCGGAGGAAGCACAGCAAGGTTCATTGTGGACGGCGATTCGATGGGAAGTGGGAAGTAGGCGTGCCGCTGTGGCAGGTAGGGTAGGTCCGGTAGGAGATAAGTTTGGGCTGGGTAGGACTTAATTGAGCAGTGCGAAAGATCACTAGTCCCAGCCCAACCCCAACCACTGCAACCTCGAGTAGAACAGTATTTGACTTATTCTTACAAGCTATTATTGAGGAGGATGAGGTCTTTAGCTTTTTTCAGAAATTTCAAATAAAAAAAGTACATCGAAATCGAAAGAAGATGGATAACGAGCTTCGCCACCAATCCTTTCTCAATAACAAAATCAATCATATGAAATACTATATGTATAGACTTGTGAGTCATGTCTTTACTGTACTATCATATAAATATAAATTCATGTAGTTTGAATTCGTTCGTAACTCGAATGATATGTCAAAAAAGGGGTATCTATGGTCTACAGCTCATGTTGTTTCACTGCCCAGCATTCACGAAAAAATATTGGGGAAAGCTTAGTTAGGTTTTTGAGCTTAAAGATTGTATCTCATACTCACAAAGATTTGAATAACTCTGCCTATGTTTTCATACATTCTAAGCTATGCAAATGTAGTCAGTCCCAAGATCGGATAAAGGAGGAGGGTTGGTGGTGTTGACCTATGTGTTACATATTGTCCATATTTTGATAAAGACTCAACCATTCCATTCATATGTATCTAATATGTTTGTTGGAGATTAATTTTAGATATTATGTACATGAAAAAGATCAAATCTATCAAATCATACATTGTTCTAGTTCAAGTCAAAAGCAATGTAAATGTACTTTTGTGAAAAACACTTCAAATCACCTTAGATTATTTTTGTAATCATTTGTATTGATGATATGACTTGTAACTAAGATGGGAAAAAATCAGGAACTCTTAATTCGAATGTTTGATCACTCAAAAGTAATTTTCCAAAATCTATTACAGGTTGTTTGTCGGTCGAGATACAAACATGAATGATCCCTTGATTGATTTTGAGATTTTCTTGGTTTGGTTGAGTTTCACATTCACAGAACCTGATTGATCACTGCACTCAGCAAAACTGATTTCAAGAGATCAGTCGAGGATGCTTCAAATTGGCTTTAGCGCATAGTACAATCGGTTGAATTACCTTTATAAAAACTCGACCAACTACACTATACAGAAACGTAGAAAAAGTCATTCCAACCATTGGAGTGTTGAAAAACTTAAAATTATATCTGTTGAAACACCCCAAAGGGCTAGAAACGTTCTTAAGTGTTCCTACCTTCTTGTGGACACCCTCAGCTATAAATAGGACCTCTTGGAGTTCATTTCAAGGTTGTTCCTTCATGTTATTCAAGCTCTTTGCTATAGTTGAGTGCATCCAGTCCACTTGAGCCCCTCTCTCTCTCTCTCTTAATTACACTTCAACTCATCATTATGAGTGAGATAGGATCTGTGTTAGAGAGCTACTTCATTAAACCTTACTTTGTTTCTTACCACTTTTCTACTTTCATCAAACTTGTTGTGGTAGACCACTTGATGCCAATGATCTTTCTATCATTTGGTCTTGACACAAGAGTCCGTACTCTATTCTTCTCGAACTGTTCCAACTCTTCTTGCATGGCTAGGATCCATTCATCATCCTTGAGAGCTTCTTTGACATGTTTTGGCTCAAGTTGAGAGATGAAGGTGTTATCTGCTTGTTCTTTGTCGTAGGCAGCTCGCATCTTCACTCTTTTAAAGGGATTACTTATGATGAACTCTTTTGGATGATACTTTGTAAATTGGGGAGCTGGATCCTTATTTTCTTGTTCTTTCTATTTTTCATTAACAATGTTGAGCTCTTTCAAGTAGGGGATCACCTCATCTACAACCTCAACATTAACAATATTCTTGAAAATAAAGGGGTTAGTCTCAACAAATCTAACATTGTTAGATTCTTCTATTTTACACAATTCAGTGTTAAATACTCTATAAGCCTTGCTAGTAGTGTTATAGTCAAGAAAGAAAGCCTTGTAAGACTTTATATCAAACTTGTCGAGGGAATTCTTGGTGTTCAAAACAAAACAAGGACAACTAAAAATATGAAAGAAATCAATGGAACTATTTCTACCACACCATAGCTCATAGGGGGTTTTCTTCAAAGATGGATGAGTAAAAACTTGATTTTGCACAAAACATGAAGAACTAACTGCTTCAACCCAAAACTTCTTTGGAGTGTCATACTCTAGAAGCATGGTCCTAGCCATTTCTTGCAGTGACCTATTCTTTCTCTCTATAATCCCATTTTGTTGAGGTGTTTGAGGTGAAGAAAAGTTATGTGCATACCTAGAATCCTCATAAAACCGTTCAAACAAGTCATTTTCAAACTCTCCCCCATGATCACTGCGGATAGAGACGATATGAAAAGAAGCTTCGTTTTCAATTCATTTGTAAAAAGTTGAGAAAGCATCGAGAGTATATCTTTTTGAAATAAGAAAGAAAGTCCAAGTATAGCGAGAAAAGCCATTGACAATCACAAGACAATACTTGCTACCATAAAGAGATTGTGTACACATTGGTCCAAATATATCAATGTGAAGAAGCTCAAGAATTCTTTTGGTTCTAAGGACTCCTTTGGATTTGAAGGAGGACTTGGTTTTCTTTTCTTAGGGTACAAGGTTGACATTCCTCATCCTTTTCAAAATCCAATTTAAGAAGTCCCTTTACCAAATCTTTTTTGCTCAACTTCTTCATTTGATGCATATTTATATGACCGAGCCTACGACCCCACAAAGAAATATCATTTGAATTGGCAACAAGACATCTAAAAATGATAGGCTTAATAGAGTCTAGAATAAAAATATAGTGATTACCATTTCTAGTTCCCTTATATATAACATTGTACGAGAGGGAATCTAGAATCAAGCATTCTAGTGAGGATAAAAGAATAAGATAACCATAATCACAAAGTTGGCTAACACTCAATAAATAATGATGTAGGCCATCCACAAGAAGTACATTCTTGATGCATAGTGAATCACCTACATCACCCTCAGGTATCACCTTACCCTTGTTGTTGTCACAAAATGTCATTGATCCTCCTTTCCTCTTTATGAATTGGTTGAAATGGCTAATTTCACTTGTCACATGCTTTTAGAAGCCACTATCAACAATCCATTTTCCTTTACCTACAAGAAAGTAAGATGTCAGTGCCCTATTCAAACTTTGGGATCCGGTGTTAGCTTGGGGACCCATTTTATCTTTGGGTTGGTCCCCTTCTCTCTATAAGCACAATAAGTAGAGTAATGGTCATCACTCTTGCAATGCACACAAACTATAGGCTTTTTAGAGCCAGAAGACTCTCCATGGAAGATAGGATGTCCCTTGCTCTTTTTTTTACCCTTTCCCTTGCTCGATCTCTTTGGAGCTCCTCCTACATATCCCAAACCACTAATACCAACTTGTTTGATAGAGTGATCTAGGACTTCATTGAGGGACTTTTTCCCTTTGAGAAATTTCTACAAGGAATCTCTTAGTTTATGATTATCATCACTAAAAGTAATTATAGTAGAAGATAAGCTAAAAATATCATATTTTGCATGAAGTAAGTTGGCCTCCAAACAGAGGGCTTTAGTAAGATAAAAATCTTTTTTCTAAAGACTAGTAGCTTCATGACTAGGCAATAAAGGTCTAGAAGAAAGGTCATTAACTTGAGCAAGAAATATAGCATTTTAGTACTAAGCATAACAATCTCATCATGATAAATTATATTTTGATCCTTAGTAGCATCACAAGCAAGCTTAAGCTCAAGGCTACAACCAACAAGAGGGTATTGATTTTGATGAAGCATATGCACCTATATCTAGACTTGAGTCAATTAGAATGTTGCTTGCTTTTACTAGTCATAAGAATTTTCTACTTTATCAATGTATGTTAAAAGTATATTTTTGAATCATACAATTGAGGAGGAAGTATATGTCGATCAACCTCCCGGCTTTGAACATGATAAATTGCATAACCATTTTTATTTGTTAAAAAAGCTCTCTATGGACTCAAACAAGCACTTCGAGATTGGTATGAGAAAGTAAAGAACTTTTTGCAAAACTATGGCTATATAATGGGAAAAGTCTATTCTACCTTGTTTCTAAAACACACTTCTACCAATTTCTTGATTATTCAAACTAATGTTGATGATATCATATTTGGCAGAACTGACCTTGATCTTTACAAGGAGTTTAGTGCTCTTATGCAGAGTGAGTCTGAGTTGAGCATGATGGGGGAGCATACTTTCTTCTTTGGATTTCAAATAAAACAAACAAAAGATGGGAACTTCATCAACCAAGGCAAGTACACCAATGAAATACTTAAGCGCTTTGGGATGGAGAACACCAAGCCAATCGATACCCCCATGTCAAACACCGCCAAGCTTGATAGAGATGGGCAATGATACAAGGTAGATGAGAAGCTCTATAGAGGTATGATTAGAAGTTTACTTTATTGAACTTCCTCTAGACTTGATATAATGTTTAGTGTTGGCTTATGTGCTCACTTTCAATGAAGTACAAGAAAATCACATCTCATAGCGGTTACCATGGGTTACTAGGATTCCCCTTCATCAGGGTATGTCTTTCAAACCCACGTGGAAGTCGGTTCTGACACAGACTTGGTTGAGGATTTTGAGGTATGTAGCCAAAACTCAAAATTTTGGACTATGGTATCCCAAGTCAAGAGACTTTACTCTTGCTACCTGTAGTGATGTTGATTATGTAGGTTTTTTGATTGACAGAAAGTGCACAAGTGGAACTTGTGTCTTCCTAGGACCATGCGTGTTTCTTGGTTCTTTAAGAAACAAAGCATTATGGCTCTTTCAACTACCAAAGTTGAATACATTATAACTAGGAGTTATTGTGCCCAAGTCTTATGGATGAAGCAAATGCTCGAAGACTTTAACATTCATTATAATGCTTCTCCTATCTATTGTGATAATACTAGTGTAATTAACCTGTCTTACAATCTTATATTGTATTGTCAAGTTAAACATATAGAGGTCCATCATCACATTCTTCATGGACACATAGCCAAGAAGGATATTTATATCACGCATGTGGACACGGAGAATCAGCTTGTGGACATTTTTACTAAACCTCTATCTAGAGAGCAATTTGCTTTTATTAGATCAAAATTGCTCATAACTGCTCTTGATGATATTGACATGTCTTCTAGCTAGTTGTTCTCTAACCTATATATTTTTTCTCATGTCTTGCTCACCTTATGCTTTCTAGTGCTAAATCTCTATATTTTCGAGCCTTGTTTTACTTGTTTTTGTGTATTTTTCGCAAACGAATGTTTTATCGCAAAGTAGTACCCTATTATGAGTGAAATGTGCCTCAATATGTCTAAAATACATGGTAGGCTAGAAAAATACATTTATATAGCATCCTAGAGGCTTGTAATTAAATTTTCTAAGGTTTGGACTGGTTGACCATTCGGTCAAGTTTATCCTGCTAACAACTCGACCAATCGCCATTTGAGAACTTCGTTGAACTATATGTACGGTCGAGTTTCTAACTTGCATAACTCGACCAATTGTGCAATCATACTAAACTAAAAAGGGACATCGACCGACTTTTATCCCTCTCAACTAGAGAAAAATCAAGCGATCCCAAGATCTAGTGTTCTAGTTCTCAAACCCTATGTTCAAACCTCCCTTCCCAACTCCCATTTGGCATTCCTTGCCCCTCCTTTCCTCAACCTAGGTGGCTAGGCGACCTTCTTGTGACGTTTTCTTTCTCCTTCGGTGATATATTCCTCTCCATCCGCCTAAATGGCCTCACACTGTAGGAAAAGAGTCGTCCCTGCTAGAGCACCATCCTCTTATTTTTCTCTTCACCCTATAACCTATGATGGAACCTCCTTCACATCCTCTCAAGCTCTAAATCACTATAAGAAACTCCTCCCTAGGAATCCTTTCCCTTTTTGAGCTTTATATGAACCTTGGTTTACCAGGAGTGAGGTTATCAAGGAGGTCGATGAGGTGTTTTTGACCCATCACCTTAGTGCATTGTGTGTAGAACGTCAGTGCTTCTCAAATTCTATCACTAGAACTAAGGTGGTCCATGGGTTTTATGCTAATCTCCAATGGAACTACACTACAAATGTGCCACCACTTGATACTCAGGTAATCTTGACTTCTATGATAGCTAATACTAAAATTATCATCTATGAAGATTCCTTGAAATCTATTTCAATGTAGTGAGGTTACTGACACATGGAGGTCTAATTACCCTGACTATCATGTCCTGCTTGAATCTAAGGAATTCTACAAAAGCTATGATCTTACACTTCTTGACATTCATAAGTTTTTGAATAAGCCCAATGTCCCGAATAGGAAGAAGTCAACCCTACCATCCTCTTCCCTCGATATCAAAAACTGTCTTATTGCATTGGTGGTTAGCCACGATATCCATCCAAAGCAAAATCAAATGGAAATAGCAGAAAACACCGCTATGATAATGTACTGTCTTTTGAAGAATATCAAAGTCAAGTGATATCGCTACATTCTTCATCACATGACCTGCTTTAATTCTGGGAAGAACAAATATGGCACCCATCCTCCTTATCATGCCTTGATATGTGGTCTCCTTGCCACTCTGACTCAGAAGTCTTTTTTCCACGATCTCCGCTACAAAGCTAGCCGTAAAGGAGTCATCATCAGTGAGACTACAATCAAGAAGACTTTTCTTCCTACTTCCCCTACCACTCCCGGAGCCTCCACCTTCACCCGGGTACCTCCACTACCACCGCCACACCCTAATTATGCCTACTTATCTATATCCAATGAAGCCCTCACGGGATACATGATTCATCAACATGCATACAACCTTAGGGTTCATGATCATCTTCACTAGGACCTCTTTCAGATAATGTCAACCATGAACCTATCACATAACCATCCCTACCCTACCTGCCATGCTTACTCTAGAGCTGATTGTGCCTCCTATGCATACAATTAGTTCTACCATGACCCCCCTCTTCCAGTTGCTTCCATAACCACCCCTGCTACTGATTGTGGACCTACCCCTACCCCTGATGCTCTTCCTCTACTGGCTCTACTTGCTGGTCCTGCTACCACTTTACTTATTGGTTTTGATGGGACTTCTTGTTGGTATGTATGCCTATAGAGCCAATCATATGATGATTGTAATGGCATAACTTGTAAATGATTTGATTATTAATAAATGCAATCTTCCAATTTATTTTGTTTGTTCAGTTTTGAGATAATGAAATAACATAACAAATGTCTAGAGAATTATATTACTCAATGACATATGTCTTCAAGTACATGACTTGGAAGAATGAGATCATACGAGTGTTAAGAGTATATACATTCTCATTGTGTTCCTAATCGATTGTTATTGTGGAAGGTAGATAGACAACAATAACACATAAAATTAGAGTGTGTGTTGGTTGATGACATAATCTCATTAGTCATGATATGAAGATATCAAACTAAGCACACATATACATGTTAGAGAATAGTGTGTCAGATAGACCCACCATGATACTGACACATGGAAACCATTACCATGGTAGTCATAGTCAACTATCATACTGATGGTGGTGTTTGTGGTTCTTTGACCTAAAATCATTGCACTCATCACACGTCATTCAGTATGCTTTGACATCATCAAACACAATCCTGAAACATGAGTTGTCATAAAGGTGATGATTGGATGACTATGACACATGGGGACTGAATGTGAGTGATAGATATGGAATTTGTCCCACCTATGGGAGTATGATATCCAAGGCTAATTGAGTTAGCGAGATGGAGAAACACATGATCATGTACCTGTGAGTTAATATATAATATTGAGCTTACACATATCTCATACAATTTTCTATAGCAATAAATATAGATTGAATGTTGAAGAGGATGACATATCCATGCCTCGAGTTCAATCTAGATATCAGTGACTAAGGAACTATACAAACACTATAACACCATACACAAATTGTAGGTTGAAGTTGTTCTCCAACTTTCCATTTACCTGAGTAGCAATGATGTGTGATTAGGCACCACTCATTGCTTGTGATGTCATAAGTTGTTATAGACATTCACTGTCAACGTAATATGAGACCTATAGGGTCACACACATAGGGACTCATCTAGAAGAGGAGTTTGATCTTGAATGATGATTGGATTGATTACTAAAGTGTTTATGTATTCAATTCACACAACAAATCAGCCAACTGGACTGCCAAATGATCAGTTCAAGTGTTGAGATAGTCATTTGGAGTGTCAGGTTGATTGTATTGTACATTGGCTGGAATTCATCTTGACCCGGACTGTGAGGCCCTGTCTCACTTTTGTGAGACAGCCATTTTGTGTGGTGCGAGATGACTGTATTGTCTGCACCAAATAACCGCTTTGGGGGTGCAATCCGATCACATCAAAGATTAGTGTTGATGTCATGTTATGCATCAATTGGAATTGAATTTCCAAAACATGTACAAAACTGGGAAAGTACTAGACGATAGTATGACATGTGAGTTGACCATTTGGCATACTAGATGGTCGATTTGTCTGCCACAGGTTGTGAAATCTCTAGAATTGTTGTAAAAATTCAAGATCTTCCGGTCCCTTCCACTCCCAGATAGATTGGGAACCCTGGCCTTGGCTTCTATTATAAATATAGGGGTACTGGGGGATACTCATAGCACAACACAAATAATTGATAATCAGTTGCTCTGACAATTGTTGTCCTCTCTGGTTGTGGTAACCAAGAGAGCCCAAGCAAGTCCTGCCCGACTAGGAGGGATAGCAGGGCATAGAAACAACTATGGATCATTGTTATGGGAGAGTAGGTTGGTGACTAGTACACCAACGGGAGGGACAACTTCCTTCTTGTCTGTTCTAGTAGAATGACATGAGTTTTAGTTGGTCTGTTTGGACTTATCTAGAAGTCAGGTGGCCTTTTCCCGGTCACTAAGGAGGACAATGTCAGCCAACAGTCCCTGACAAGAGGAGCTGCTGAAGATGATGATTTTTGAGTCTGCTATCTGTGGAGGAGCAGTCAGACGAATCCCATTGGAACCAAGAGCTACACAGACACCTTCTAAGAGTGCACATCTACATCAATAAGGATTGCCACTGGACTTGCTACAAGACCAGGTATATCTTTATTAAACCATCATTATTGCATAGTTATTGGCGCCATCTGCTGGTTATTGGGAAATATATTAGTAATTTTTTTTGTTTCCGCTTCCTATCTGATGTTGTATTTTGCTACACTTCTTCTCCTTTATTTGAGAGAGTGAATGCATTACATACATGTGGCATGTCATGGGTTGCGTCGAATGCCAGGTGGCATGGTCATGCTTTTGGACCTCCTGCTGATGAGGAGATGTCATACCAGGATGTTGTTGATGATGTTGAGGGCACTGAGGATGATGGTTCTAAGGATAGTTCTGATGATGGCTTTATTGGTTCTACTGGTGATGATGGTTGGGCTACCGTTGTTGCTTCTATTGAACCATATGATGATGATGAGGACTACCATCCCGAGGATGAAGATGATGACATAGTTGATGCAGTAGATGCCATAGATGTTTAGTTCTATAGTCTTTAGAGTGCTTATATATATATATATATATATATATATATATATATATATATATATCTTTTTGTAGACTATCATGTATTATACGTTTGGACATTGTGTATCTAAGGCATACTATTTTATCATCTCATCATTTCTCATTAGTTTGTAGTTTAATTCTGAGAGGACATGCTTAGTGTTGTAATCTTAATCTCATGTACCCTTAACTCTACGATTGACTTTTTCTTATGATTTCTTGGTATGTTATCCCATATTTTGATTATGACACTGGCTGCTTGTTTCTCTCTACTTGTCTATGTTTGGTGTGTGTGTGTGTGCGTGCTTTATGTGATTGTTTGTTTTAGCTTGTGCCTCTAGAGAAGACTTGACCTTTTATCTCTTCTACCCCCTGCCTTTTGAGATGACAAAGGGGGAGACAAAATGTATTGTAGGTACCACATGGGAGAAATGACCTCAGCCAGATTGTTTTATTGATTATATGATCATTTTCTTGTCAATTATTTACATATCATGTGACTTGCTAGAGGACCATATAGTATGTATATGTGCTATGGTTATTTTTTGAAAGACTAACCATGCAAGCATATGTAAGAATGAATTGAGGGGGAGAAATTAACATTATTCGTTCATGTATCCCCTTGTAATTCACAAGGTAAAGGTTTAAACTTCATATCCTTATTAATATGTTGAGAAATGGTTTGTCATTATAAAAAAAGGGGAGAATATTGACCTAAGTGTTGCACATTGTCCATATTTTAATAATGACTCAACCATTCCATTCATATGTATCTAATATGTTTGTTTGAGATTGAATTTAGGTATTAGGTACATGAAAAGGATCAAATATATCAAGCCCTACCATGTTCTAGTTCAAGTCAAAAGCAAAGCAAATGCACTTTTGTGAAAAACACTTCAAATCACCTTAGATTATTTTTGTAATCATTTTTATTGATGATATGACTTCTAACTAAGATTAGAAAAATCCAAGAACCCTTAATTTGAACATTTGATCACTCAAAAGTAATTTTCCAAAATTCATTACAGGTTGTTTGTCGATTGAGATACAAACTCGACCGATCCCTTTATGGATTTTGAAAATTCCTTGGTTTGATCGAGTTTCACATTCGCAGAACTCAACCTATCCCTACACTCATTAAAAATGATTTCAAGCAATTGATTGAGTTTCAAACAAGACAAACTCAACCAATGCTTCAAATTGGCTTTGGTGCATTTTGGAATTGGTTATGAAAACTCAAATGATTGCTATATATAGAAAATACTGATTCCAGTGTTGGAGTGTTGAAAAAATCAAAATTATATATGTTGCAACACCCCCAAATGGCTATATAATGTTATTAAGTATTCCCACCCTCTAGTGGACACCCTGAGCTATAAATAGGACCTCTTGGAGTTCATTCCAAGGTTGCTCCTTCATGCTATATAAGCTCCTTGCTATATTTGAGTGCATCCAGTCCACTTGAGCCCCTTTCTCTCTATTGATTACACTTCAATTTGTCATTATGAGTGAGATAGGATATGTGTGAGAGATTTACTTCATTGTATACTTGTAAAGCTCTCAAAACTTCTCTTTTACCAACCCCTTTCTTCAAGATCAAGTTGGTGAAAGCTTCTCCAAGTGAAGGAGAATGTAAGACCACTGACCTGAGTTTTGGCGTAACCTTGTTTTTTTAGGTTTCTTATGGTACTTAGTTCCTTTCTCTAATCTTTTGAGATGTAATTAGGCTTGTGGAGAGCTTAAGTTTCAAGTTTGAGCTTGTTTGAATGTTGTATGTGCTTTTCTACTAGTTTTGGTGCAAATTGCAATTTACCCAAAGTAGGGGGTTGATGTGTAATATGTCACTTCTAGAGTGTGTATCCCATCCTTTGACATCATCTAGAGGAGAGAGAAAGAAGTGGGAACCTTGTTTGAACCTTAATTGAGGAGTGACACCCTTTGTGGTGACTAGGGTTTCTAAGGCTTGTTGTGTCTTGACCATGTAGGCGTGGATGGGTGTAGCGACCCATGTTGCGACCCATGTCATGACCTAGGTGGTTTTTGGGTTTGTCTTGATCGAGAAACTCTATGTAACTTGTTAGTTTTAACCTATGGAGTGAGGGGGAGGTCGAGACAGTTTGTCTTGTTGTCTCTCGACCTAGCATTGTGTGGTGACCTCTTGTCTCGACCTAGCATTGTGTGGTGACCTCTTGTCTCGACCTAGTGATGATGGTTGGTGCTTGTCGTGACCATGGGTGGTGCTCCATGATGGGTCACAACCGCGGCCATGTTGGGGGTGATCCAAGTAGGTCGAGACCCAACCTAGAGTGTATCACCATCTTGTGCATGTATGGTTAAGGTGAGTGCATGTTGGCTTCGTGAGTAATAAATAGAAATTAAGTCATAGGCCCCACCAATTCCATAATTTCTTTTATGGAGAATATATTTTTTTTATTTTCTTTTTTTTTCTTAAATACTAGAATTGATTCTTTTGGGGTCGATGCCTGAGTGGTTAATGGGAAAAAACTCTAATGGTATGGGAAGAAAAAAGAAGGCGTTAAGAGACCCTCCTGGCCCAACCCTAGACACTCTAAGATCCTTTTGATTGTCGCTTTATCCTTTCTGAAAAATTAGACAATCTTGCCGAGCAAGCCTTTTATTTGGTGGGTAACATCAATGAAGCTACCACCCTTGGTGCCTTAGAGTGTTGACACCTCATATTTTTCTCCTCTCTCTCATCCCTCATGTATAAAACCCCTTATCTCTCCATTCAAGTGACCCCTTTCGGCCTTCCATCTTCCTCACTCTCTTTAGCTCATCCTTGGAGCTTGGTGGAGCAAGGATAGTTGATCCTTGGAGCCTTGGTGATCAAGATTTCCTTACATGTGGCGATCCTTGCCCATCTTCAACCTTGGTAAGTATATGCCTTTCCTTGAAGTGTTTATTTTGATCTTCTACCTTCTTCTCCTTCCTTCTTTTCAGCCTTAGACCATGGATCGTCCATGGTGGTCGTTTTGGAAAGGAACTCCTCATCACAAGGGTCTTAGGCCATGTTTTGACAAGGTGGACCAAGTGTGAAGAAGTTTCCCTTCTCTTTTTCTCCCTCCTTTTGGTTTGTACTAGGGATCTTTTCTCTCCTTTTCTTCAGTGATCAATTACTTTGGTGTCTTCTTCTTCTTCTTGAGGTGAGCTTGTGGCCGAAAGAGGAACCTTTGGTGGAGCTTCTTCAATCTTTGGAATGTGTGCTTGGATCCTTGATCTGGGATCTTGGAGTTGAGCTTCTTAAGGAGGGCTATATAACACTTAATGTACTCTATTATTGCACCTTTTATGCTTGCATGCTACTTATTCTCTCTCTAAAATGTCCCCTTACTATGTAGTGGATGATGATAATCTCTAGAACTTGTTTGGTGGTATTTATCTTTCTTAGTCTAGTAGAAATCAAAAACCCTAATCACCTACATTTGACTTTGGTGATTGTGGTGTTATGGTGATCTTCCTCTACCTTTTGACTTAGTTTTGCTCCCATGCATGTTGGTCATGTGTCATGGTTCTCTATGGAGTTTGAGTTCTATTTTGGGGGTTTGAAATGTGTTTTTTTTATCTCTCATGCATGAGATGTTTTCATGGAGGGTTCTTGATGCATGATTTAGGGATCTTGGTGATGATGGTCAAGATGATCCCTGGTTTGGCCTAGTTGATACCCTAGTTTTTGTGTCATGGTCATGCCCCTGGTTGGAGGTCACGACATGTTTCGTCTTGGGTCGAGACATCCCTATTCTTGGGTCATGACATCCTTGGTTTGTCGCGACATACCTTGGTTGAGGTTGTGACAACCTTGCTTCTTAGGGATGCGACATGTGCTTTTTGGGTGGTTGAAATCCTAACCCTAGAGGGTCGCGAGATGGTTATGCATATGGCTAAGATTGAGGGGGGAGTGTCACAGTCGAGACACTCTATGTCTCTCGGTCGTGATATGTTCTAGGTTGAGGTGGCTACAACCTAGTTGTATGAGTGGTCGTGACATATGTATGATGAATGGTTGAGGGACATGCTTGATCACATAGTTGATATACTTCTATGAGTAATGAATAAGTCATGTAGATTGTTTTTTGGGTCATGCCTAATCACCCATAATCATGTTTCTTAACCCTAAGATGCTCCAAGATAGTGGGAGGTGGTGTACCTCTGGTATGGTGTTTATATCTAGCTTTAAAACCCTAATCGGCTATAGTGTGGAGCCCTAACCCTAAAATGAGAAAGTGACATGTTTGTTTCTCTGTCTTGGATGGTCATTATGGTGTGATGATTTTCTCTCTTGTTTATAACTCCTACCTTGTAGGTAATATGAACTTGATTATCATAGCTGGTGTATGCTATGATGGATGTGATATGATACAGGTGGAACAAGTTTTCATGAGGCATGTTGAGACACTTGTGATATAGGAATGATGTGAATGAGTCCTAGGACCTGGTGATGATATGATGGCCTTGTGAATGGTAGTGTTATAGGTCTCATGTGGTGCTAGTGTGAAAAGTTCACACCTTATATGTTTTATATCTTCTAGAGTTTTATCATGCCCTTATCTTTGGAGAGCTTGTTATGTCTTTGTACATTATAACTTGATTGATGCTAAAAGATAACTAATTGACTTAACTAATTAAGTGAAACTTAATCATGTAGTTTGTCATGTGCCATAGATCCATCTTCAACATCAACACTTGATGGATGGTGAAATGGGTCTTCCCTCAATGGAAGCTCGGAGTCATATACTATTGAGTATATGCATTTACATGATTGAGTACGGGCCATACCCTGGAAGGAGTGCAGCTACAGCCCGTAGCTCAGTGACATGATGCTTATGAGGTTTCACAGGATTGGCTGCGACCATACCATGGCAGGAGTGCGACTGCGGGCTGTAGCTTAGTTTTAACTAGCATCGTGACCTGTACCAAGGTGGGCTAGGAGTTTCATAGTTTGACTATATGCCACTGGTTCTCGTTAACTGGTATGCCTCTGTGGTGTACTCATGTACTATCCACGAGATTTGGTGAGGTTGTAGATTTTGACTCTTCCATTTCCTTGTATGGCACTGATTTCTACTTAGCAGTGGTCAATTGGATTTGAGTGGTACGACTCAAATCCTCGGGACATAAGAAAATATATAATCATCCGTGTAGTATACTTGCTTATATTTAAAATACGAAGATATTAGATTAGGCCTTGCTTTATTTTTTATAGTTTAGTTGGTAGTAAATATACATGTTCTTCATATTCCTTCTAAACTGTTAAGATGAAAATAACTGCTTTGCTGATATCATTAGCTGGATCTACTTATCATAGTTGTGGCTTTACTTCTGTTCTTGAATTACCTTATCTATGTTAATGATAGTGTTGGTAGAGAGTAATATCTCCCTCTGAGATTTGGATCTCACCCCGTGGGTATCTCTACATCTTTTAGGTAGATGTTCATGAGAAGGTAGAGACCGTGCAGCGGGGGAAGAGAAGCAACAAGAAGGATAGTAGCTAACAAGGTTGGGTGTATGTTGCTTGTATGTCTTTGGTCTTAGAGTCCTAGAGTTGTCCATGTACACTCAGGTATTTGGGATGGTTTTTGGGTGTGTTTTGTAGAGATTCTGTTGATGTGCATTTTTGGCTTGTGTGCCCTTTTATGTAAAGATATGGCAGATATGTATATATATGTATATATTTGGGACATGTTTCTCTTGTAGCAGGATGATGACATATGTGATATGAACATGTTGATGTAAGCACCTTGTTATCTATGATATGTGATGCATGTGTCCTGTGGGGACTTATATGTAAAGGTTTCTACAGCTTTAATGCTTAATGAAATCAGTTTTAATTTTTTGTGTTTTCCGATAATCTGTTGGTTTTGTTTTGTTTCCGTATTTACTTTTGAGTAATCTCATTGATTTGTGGCACATGGTGCCACAGAGAAGGTGCAAGCTTCTTCAAGTTGTAGAATAAGGTGCAAAAAGCTTTTCTGAGTGAAGGAGGATGACAAGGCTGATGATTTAGGAGTAGAGTGGGTACATCCTTCAAGGCTAAATACTCATTGCAAAGAGGGGATCTCCTTGGCGAAGGTGTCCAGCTGCTTGCAAGAGTGGGTAAGATCTTGGTGAGGAAGAAGACTCTAGCTCCAGATAGATAATACATTGGTTGTAAGGTTATTGTCTCCCTTGACCTCAAAGGGAAGCTGGGTATCCTTGTCCCAGAAAAGGAAGGTCAAATTGCATGTCTTATAATTGAGTATAAGTATACATAGGTTTCAAAATCTTAGGGCTTGACCTCTCTAGGTAGTGAAATGACTCTCTCCTAGTTTGGAGAATGGAACCACTGTAACTGCTTGTTCAAGTGCTTGTTTCAATCTCTTTCATCCTTTTTATGCATATTTAGATTGCCATCAAATTCACTAATTGCAATTGTGCCTAGGTGAAGTAACTTAAGGTCTAACAAATTTTGTTCAAGTTTTTTTATCTCTATTCACCCCTATCTAGATCCATTTGATGCAACCGGTGGTAGATTGACAACCAACCATAAAACTTTGTCACTCTTTTAATGACATAGATAAGCAATGTAATTTTAGTCAATCTAGAATTGTGAATGTTGGGGTCAAGTTGGATGGATTGGATGTACCACTATGTGATAAGTTTCTTTAGTTGGGATCTATTATTGAAAAGGAGGGTGAGGTTTAAGATGTTGTTTGTCACATGATCATGCCAGGATGGTTGAAGTGGAGGAGTGCAACCAAAATAGTATGTGACCAAAAGATCCCTCTCAGATTAAAATGCAAGTTTTACAGAACAACTATACGACCAACCATGTTATATGGGAGTAAATGTTGGATAGTAAAGAAACAAGGTCTCAACAAGATGAATGTGACCAAAACACATATTCTAAGATAGATGTGTAGGAAGAAGAGAAAAAATCATTTAAGGAAGATGTGCGGGAAGACAAGAAAAGATTGTTTTAGGAATGACTATATCAGAAACAAAGTGGGGCTAGTGAGCATCGAGGACAATGCATGAAAGCCATCTAAGATGGTATCGACATGTGAAATATTGATCGACAAATGCACCTAATCGAAACAAGGTTAATGAGTTAAGCACAACTAAAAGAAGCTGAGGCGAACCTAAATTGACTTGGGAAGATCTTATAAAGAGAGATTTTGAATCTTTACATCTTTTTCAGAGTATGACTTATAACAGAGCTAATTGGAAAAGAAGGATTCATGTAGCCGACCCCAACATAGTTGGGATTGAGGCTTAATTGATGATGATGACTCACAAAGATTTGAGTAGTTGTGAGTCAGATCAAGATTCGATTCATATCGTTGGATTATGTATAAACAATGATGACAAATAAAAAACCCATGCATGCGCTTGGTATGATCGGTTTCTCAAGAATATTGACAAGATCTAGAAAACAAACAACTGCAACACATTTTATCAAGGGGATAAGACTGGTTGATAATCTAATTTTCCTATACAAGCATACAATGAATTTTTATTTATATAAGCACAAATATATCATATACATACCTGAT
Organism: Alisma plantago-aquatica; assembly: GCA_963693085.1. NCBI lineage: Eukaryota > Viridiplantae > Streptophyta > Magnoliopsida > Alismatales > Alismataceae > Alisma > Alisma plantago-aquatica. Next base: position 715,610,431 of record OY856409.1, on the reverse strand, counting down.
TAACTTAAAAGATTTGTCTACATTAATCTGAACTCCAACTCGGTCCATCAATATTTTAAAAATCCTTTCATGTATTGCAAGTTGTATTCATATATTGGGCAACGGAAGCAATCCCGATAGGGCCATACTGAGTTGTATATTGAGAGGGCCATTGTGAGTTGTAGTGAAAAAATACCACAAGATTATGTCTCCAAAATGAGTTAGGTCAATGTTGCTACTGCTCGTTGCTCTCCTGGGTGTGGTAGTCTTAACAAAGGCGGCCATCATCATCATGCCAAAAAATGAGTTATATTATTTATAAAGCTAATCAAAAGACTCCAGCAAGTACACGATGTCCATTTTAGTATTGGGGCATTCATTGGGACAAATACAGAAGGATATTAGATCCTAGGCCTTTGATTAGATATGAAAATTTTAAAAAGAGACATGCTTGTTATAATGAACATCAAGAACATAGAGAATAAGGAAAAGAAAGAATACGTAATAAAATTATAAATGAATCAAGCAGTCTTAGGAAACACATGCAAGAAACTTAAGTTTAGGTTTCACTACACACAAATGAACCATGCAAACACCATTTGATCTATTCTCTATGTAAAGTATCACTTGTGAGCACCTATCTTTGTATCTAATTTCTCCCTCTTTCAGGGTATATATATGGTTACAAATTTATCCGACTCTCTAGATGATTAAAAAACGACCACTAAATGGGGGTGTGATAACTAAAGTTATTATTTAATGAACCCATTCTACTCCACGCTCCATATCTAATCTCATTTTCTCTCTTTAAAGGTTAAAAATCATCAAATAAATCAAGATGCTAGCTGAGTGTAGATGCAATGGACAAGAAAGTACAAAATCATCGAGCTAAGAAAAAAAACATATTGTGAACAAATGATTTAAAGTATTACATTATTGGAAGGGTCTATGTTCTACTCCCAACCCAAGTTAAGAGAACTAACCACTCATATTGAGGTGTTGTAGAATCAATAGGGATGATAAGATATTAATTAATTATATTTTCCAATTTCTGTAGTTCCCATCTTGAGAGAGGGATGAAAATGGAAGAAAAAGACATTTGAATGACTTCACTTGAACTTTTTCTAGTATTATAATCTTTAAGGTATACTAAAAACTATTTGGATGTGTGTATCAAACAATTGCACAAATGAGAATATCGAACGAGTTGGCATATTTTGGGGTAAAGAGACCAACATGTGAAATGTATGGATGATTCGATCATGCTCCCTAGCGGGTTGGTCATTATAGGACTGGAATGAGTACTATGTTGGATTATTAATGAAAAAAGTACGCACACAATCAAGAAGGAACATCCAAAAATCACACCAACAACAATCCTATGACTTAGTTGAGTTGTCCTTCATACATTAGAGGAAAATATCTTTTTGTATCCAGATCTATGTAAATGGGTCTATAAGAAGTCATAGAGGTAATCTAACAAATTTCATAAAGATAATTGTAGTTAATGCATCTTGAGGCCATAAAACTACGAAAACCCCTTAAGATTAAGTGAGCAGTGTATTCACTTCCTATATGTTGGTCCTAAAGTTGAAGTTTGGTAAGATGATTTGTTTGAGATTGTGGATGTGTATTAGGTGATATTAAGCACGCAATCAATGTATCATTCTAATACATGTCCAAAGATAAGTCAATTTAGGAGGGAGAAAGCTATGACACAAAAATGGGAGCAAGACCAAGAGCGTTGATCACTGTGGTAGGAATATGTAATGGGTGGAGTGATGGTCATCAGACCCCTAGACGTGGGAAGAGAGATAGAAGCAAACCTCCCACGCAAGTTAGTTATCTCAAGACAAATTGAAAGCAAATGTAGGTGTTTTCAATTGAGGGGAAGTTATATAGATGGTTTTTATAGGAGAAGGATGTGGGTCAACCAGTGTTAGAAACCATTGATTTTTGTTGAATCCAAGCATAATTGCTTTCCTATGTTATAATTTATTGATACCCCAAGTCAGATTAAAAACTCAACATGTCAGACATCCATTAGGGATTAGTGGCACCCTAGAAGTACCATTAGCCCAATTTCTATAGTTGAACTGAGTTTGAAAGGCTCAAAGATTCGTTTCCCTAAAATACCCCTTACATTTTCCACCTTAGAAAATCCCATGTCTTACATAATTTGAAAGGCTCAAGATTCGTTCCCCTAAAAGCTCCCTTACTTTTTTCATCTTAGAAAATCCTAGGTCTTATTTAATTTAAAACACAACCTATTGTTACTTTCAATCGACCAACCACCTAATAGATAGGTAATGTTTTTTTCCTTCTATATGACTCTTGAATAACGTGTTATTTATGGGTAAACATTGATTTAGTTAATTAGATTTAAATTAGCACAATTATATAACATATATATGATATGTTAAAGACTGAGATGTTGTACTTGTTATTGTGTCGTTTCTGGATAAGAGTTGTCAAAAACTGTGTGTTCAAAATGGTTTGGTCATAAAATACTGGCTAGATTTTCTAACATCGAGACTTAGAATTGACTTATACCTGAATTTTTTGTCGCTATGTTCAACTAGATGTCAGCGTAGACTGCCAAATTTAAAACTAAAAAACGACTAGCCCATATTTCAATCAGCTTATCCAACTTAGAATCGAATTCGTCACAATCAGAAGCTAAATGTATAGATGTTAGTTAGGCGACCGTTAAGTGGAAAGCAACATAAGATATTTTTTAGGATTTAAGTTAAAGACATGTTTTTAGGGTTGCAGGAAATATGAAGGAATTTTAGGGAAATGTTTTACTTGTGGTCGAGGTCATAATCAAGTCGTGATATTTATTAACTAAAGTTAGGGATCAAATGTGTAAAGTCATCCAATACTTTTTACAGTGACGTGTGAATGAAACTGCTGCTTGTGTGGTTTATGTTTTATTTTATTTAATAACAATTCGATAATTTGTATATATAAACGCTCACTTAAGCGGAAGTTTTGGCCGACATCCAACAATGGTGTACAAATCAGTGTTTTGGCCAATGTACTTTGACGGCAAGTTTCACAGGGTGTTGTTCATATGCAAACTATGAGTTTGTAGTATAAAAATAAGCATTAAACTCATTACTCTTTGTAGGACTAGTATGATTGCGTTTATCCGGTATAATGGTGTGAATTAGCATTGTAAATATAGACAACAAACTCCATGCTCGTAGTAAAGAACATGGAATTTCGGAACTGGACGAATCTTATCTTTACCAGTAGGTGGACAAAATTTCCACTTTCTTTCATGTGAATAACAAGATTACTTCGCCGTACGATATTAACGTAAGAATTAAGAGTACAAGAAACGAAAGCCTAGCCCGATAAAGCAGCACGCCGTCTACGCCTTCATCGGAAGACTAACCCTCGTCGGTACTCAGGGCTAATCGGCGGCGAGTACCTTTTCAGCTCGCTTACTTTTATTACTTATCACAACCAATCTCGGCCAGCGCTCACGGCACAACCGCCTCAGCTGCAGCCGCGGCCGACGCCTGCCCACTGGAGTCAGCAGTGATGATCTCGAACCACTGCTTATCATTCCCAAGAACACACGCGTTCATAACCAACCCACCATCAGCTGTCGCCTCAAGGCACAGCGGCGGCGACGATCCATCAGGGGCCACCGTAGTCACGAGCCTGGTCTTCCCGGCGCCATCGTCCTCCTGGGTCCACTGGGAGTCCTCGACGTCGCACCGGATGCTGAGCTTGGGAGCCTGCCCTGGTCCGACGGCCTTGAGGCAGAAGTAGGTGCCCTGGACGGTGAGGAACTTCTGAGGGGAGTAGTACCAGAGGTACCCTGGTTGGTCGCAGGGCTCGAGGATGGGTGGTTCGTTGTCACGGCCGGAGCCACGGACGCAGGCGCGGGCGGGAGGGTGGTAAATTAGCTGGTAAGGACGCCGGGACGGACGGGCTTGGATGGTCTCGCGGTCGGCGGGTTGGGTGGAGACGAAGGTTGGGTGGGAGGTAGGGAAGGTAGCGATTGATGGGGGTGGTGGTGGAGGGAGCTGGTGGAAGAGGAGGTCGGAGCAGAGAGCTGCTAAGGGTGGAAGCAGGGCGAGGTTCTTCATGATCGGGTGGTATCGGTGGGTAGGTCGACGGAGAAGAGGAGAATGGAGCGAGTATCTTGGAGGTGGGTTTGGTTGCCCCTGAGAGATATTTTTCTCGGGAGCGAAATTCGTCGCCGTAAATTAGATGAGCCACCCAGAGCTTACAGTAAAAAAAAGTTGGTTCTTAGCTCATTTGGACTTTTCATCCACATCGATGTCGTCATACCCTATGCTCTTTCATAGTCCCCAGAAAAGCCACATGGCCTCGACTGGCAGCATGAAGCGTGTCCTGCCCGCATCTCCTACTAGCTACTTCCAAACGAAGTAGGTACCGCGTGAAGTGGGTGGGTAGAGCATACACACTTCTAATTTTATGGCATCACAAGGAAAGAGTAACCCTAAACTCACCCGGTCCCATCCCCGGGGAGCCACCCGATTTATCTTATCGGTAGTTGTTTCTCTTATGTAAAAGTGCAGCCCAATATCTCCATAATTAATGAGAGTAGTTAAGAGGAGAGAGAAAAAATAGGAAAAAGGGAGGAAAAAAGAATGTAAGTTCCTATGCATGTAGTTGTAGGAAACATGGAAGATTCCCTCTTATTGTCTCCACTAATTTTTTAGGAGAGAGAAATACAAGTTAGAAAATTGTTTCTCTCATAACTTTCACCCTTAATGATTTTTTAATAAAATAAAAACTATTATTTTTTGTATAAAAAGTATTTTCAAACAAGACTAATATTAATATAGTTAAAATATATATAGAGAGAGAGGAGAGAAGCATGTGTTAGTACTGTATAAGAAATAGATACGTACAGACATACTAAATGAGAGAGGGAAAAATAAGACTGAAAGAAGTACACGTTAGTACTGTATGTGAAACAAATACACACAGTACAAGTACGTACAGTACGAGAGACGAAAAGATGTCAGGCATAGAAAAGAGAGAAGTAAACACTAGTGTTGTATGAGAACAAATATGTAAAGTACAAGACGTACGGTACGAGAGAGAAAAAGAAATAGGACATTGAGTAGAAAGAAGTACACAGTGTTGAATATGAAACTAATATATATATATATATATAGTATATATATATAAATATAAATAAATAAATAAATATATATATATATATGAGACATATAGTACGTAGAGTAAATGAAATAACTTAGTGAAGAGAGAAATACATACTAGTGTTGTATCATATATAATACGTACAGTACGAGATATACTATACGAGAGAGGAAAATAAATAGAACAAATAAAAGAGAGAATAGAAGAGAGAGGATTTATTGTACGAGAAACAAATACATACTAGACATACGGTATGTGAGAAGAAAAGAAATAAGACATAGAGAAGAGAAAAATTCACATTAGTATTGTATATGAAATAAGCATGTACAGTTTCTACGAGACGTACAGTATGAGAGAGGAAAAGAAGTAGAAAATGAGAAAAGAGAAGTGCACATTAATGTATATCATGTGCATATAGTACAAGTACATACAGTACGAGACGCACCGTACAAGAGATGAAAAGAAGTAGGCCATAGAAACGAGAGAAGTAAACATTATTGTTGTATGAGAACAAATGCGTAACGTACGAGACGTACGGTATGAGAGAGAAAAAGAAATAGGACAGAGAAGAAAGAAGTACCCATTAGTGTTTCATTCAAAACAAATACACACATTTTCTATGACGCATACGATACAAAGAGGAAAATAAATAGGACATAGTGAAGAGAGAAGGACATACCAATGTTGTAGCATAAATAAATATGTACAATACGAGGTATATAATATGAGAGAGGAAAATAAATAGGACATAAAGAAGAGAGAATAAAAGAAAGAGGTACACATTATTATTGTACGAGAAACAAATACATACGGGACGTACGGTACAAGAGAGGAAAAGAAGTAGGATATAGAGAAGAGAGAAATTTACACTAGTACGTACAGTACGAGACATACAGTATAAGAGGTATACAATACGAGAGAGGAAAGAAGTAGGAAATGAAAAGAGAGAAGTACACATTAATGTTATATCAAAAACAAATATGTATAGTACAAGAGGTACAACATGTGTGTACAGTACAAGAGGTGCAATGTGTATACAATACGAAAGATGAGAGGTGTATATATATCTGACATTATTTTTCTCTAAAGTATGCCAACATTAATCTTTTTAGAAAGTATTTTTTATAAACAATCTATTGGTTTTAATTTTGGGAAAAAATCATTATAGATTGAGAGTTATGAATATAATAATTTTCTCTCTCCTTTTTTCTTTTACTTCTCATATTATTATTTTTTCAAAATATATAAATATTAGGCTTGTTTGAAAGTATTTTTTATAAGGAATTTAGTGGTTTTTATTTCGTTAAAAAATTCTTTATAGATTGAAAGTTATGAGTAAAAGAATATTGTCTTTTTTCTCTCTCCGGTTTACTTCCTTCCTCATTATTGCATATTGGACAAGTGTGCAGCAACATCCCGTCCTGAGGCCCGGGTGGGCAGGCGGGTGGGATGTGTACATTGTCAAGAATTTTTCCAAGGAAACCCTTCACGACAGGGTATATATTAAGAAAAATTCTACACATAACACCTGACCTACCCGCTGGCCTACCCGGTACTCGGGAATAGGTGATTTTTAATTAATCCCAGCATGCAGTCGGTTTTTGATACTATTACCTATGTAAAAGCATGCAAAATACATGCAAGGTACAAATACTCTGTCCACTCCATGCAACGGTCATGCAAATGGCAGATATCAATCCACTATTGCTTACAAAAAAATTCTATTGCATATTTAACCCCACTGTAGATTACGTAAGTATTGTACCTACAATAAATACATATACATTCACAAGTGAATTTGAGAGGTACTGTACTTATATTTGACAAACTGGGTTGAAAATTAATAATTGGGTACAATACTTATAGATGCATTTTATAGTTGATTATTGACCAGATGTGCACTACACTTTTGTAAAAAAATTATGTCCAGGTGAAAAATGTTATAATTGGATTCCGTAGGTACTGTACTTATGCTTCCAGATCAGTTATACAATTATGCTTGATTGTGTAATTTGTTAGGTACTGTACTTATGCTTGGTTTTATAATTTGGTAAGTATTGTACCTATGTTTGAAAAAACTGAGTTGGAATTAACAAGTGGGTACAATACTTATAGATGCATTTTATAGTTGTATGAGATCTCGTAGGTACTGTGATTATACTTCTAGACTAGTTATATAATTATGCTTGATTTTGTAATTTGCTAGGTATTGTACTTATGCTTTAGCAAATGAATTGAAATTAACAAGTGGGTACCATACTTATGGATGTAATTTGTAAATGTTTTTAATATGATGTGCACTATACTTTTGAGATCATCAACAAATGGGCACTCAACTTATCTCTCTATTTTGTAAAAAAAATTATGTTCAGATGACAAATGTTACTACTAGATTCCGTAGGTACTGTACTTATGCTTCCAGATCAATGTTGCTATTGGATTCCGTAGGTACTGTACTAATGCGGGAATGCTGGTGGGCGGAATAGAACTGGAGAGAATAATTACAAGAGAAAAAACGAATTAATAAAGATGAATGTTGGAGAGAAGAGAAGAGTGGAGAGAGAATCTCGGGAATCTTCATTTGCTGCATGAAATCAGTTGGTTGAGGAGTTAATTTCAATTAAAAGAAAAGACTGGAACAACTTTGTGTGGGTTTCCAAGAAACCGGGTGGTGCAGCATGTAGACTGTAGACTGTGGGTAGCGTAATTAAACCTAACAAGCATGTGTTGTTGTCACAACTCATAAGGAAACTTGGACCATCGTCACAAGACTGTCCTTGGTCAGTTTGTCACAAGGCGCCCGCTTTAGTTGTTTTGCCACCCTTGCCACTATGTAGCTCGTCTTTTTATATTGTTACAAATAAAATGAATGCTTCGGTTTGTGGGCTGTTAGTAGCAAAAAAAGGGATCCCATTAGCACCAACATGGAATTCCTTCCATAGATAGTTAAAATGGATTTATTATTGGGTCCCTCGGCTTAGAAACATGTCTTTCCATTTGAAGGCATCATCCATAGTATATAAGTAGTGTCTTCTCCTCATATTTTTCTGACGGATAAGTGTTCCTTTCCATTCCTCATCTTGATAAGGCACATGTGTGGTAGGGTTTATGTTTTGGGGGTTATATGGGCTCTAAGTTATTGTCTTTTTTTGTCATTTTAGGAACTTGTACCATTAGTTGAAAATAAAGTTCCACTTCTATGACAACATCGTTCTTAACCTCTTTTATAATGACTATAAAGGTAAGGTTACATAAATGCTAGTGAACGAGTAGTACATGTACCTCTCTTAGATATCTCATGCCAATACAGAGGTTATTAGGGCAAACTATAAGATTTTACACATTAATGTTGCTTATCCAAATGGATCTCTTAGGGTAAAGAATGATAAACTTGCTTCAAATGGCCAATATTTCCATGGCGTAAGGCCTAGTAGATAGTGTGTGTGAGTCAGCTCACTACCAAGTAAATTTCATCCTTTACCTCTTACTACCTAGAGCTTAATAACTGACGAGGAGTGAGTATGTCAAATCTGTGAACAAGATGTGGTTCCAGTGGGCAACGAAGATGGTGCTAATTCCATTCACATAGGTGCTCCCAATGACGATGACATTCTGTGATGATGAAACATGAGATAATGAGTTGCGGATGATTTGGATAATGTTGATATAGATTATGGGAAATATGCTAACTATAAACTAATAGGTATGTATTTGATACATGGTAAAAAAATCTCACTTAGTTTTAAGAAATACAAGTGTAGGGATTCTTTTAAATGTCTTACTTGCCTTGCAAAACCATTATCTATGCCGGCTTGTGAAAAACACCCATTAATTCTTTTGAAACATGGAAATACGCCAACTAGAAAAATATCCACCCATTTTATTATGGTGACCTAATAGGATTCGTTGCTGACGCAAGAGGTGTATACATATTATTTTTGTCGTTAGGCTTGTTGCTTTCCATTCATAGGAGTTCCCAAAAAATGTGTATGAATTGATACTACACTAGAGATTTCTTTAAGTATACATAAAAGATAAAAGTTAGCACAACCTTGTTTATTGTTGCCTAGGGACGATCTAATGCAACATCAAATTCATAAGAATGTCCTATTTCAGGTTTTCCATATATAAAAAAGTGATTAAGGAGAATGATCTTAGAACGTTCCCTTCCAATAAAGGCAATATTAGTATCACCATTCTTCTTCTTGATTGGCATATTTAAACATACCACTTATTTATCTCATAATTAAGTCAACAATGGGAATTTCCAAAAGAAGTGGGCATCTGGAAGTGATAAAAACCTTGTTTCTGTAAGAAATCCTCAAAAGTGAGTTTCTTTTGGAATATCTTCAAAGAATAAAAAAGGGAATGTTTTAGGTGTGGTGTTCTTTAAAAACCACTTCACCTATGTTGGGGAGGGATGTTTAATGCATTGGAAACCCAAATAATTCCTTAGATATGGAGTACATAACCCTTAGTGCCTTTGATACAAATTATTTTCATCTAGTATTGATGTTATGGTTTTTCTTAGGATTTTGATATTTTTTCTAGCCTCTTGAATTGGGAAGGCATAATTTTTGTTAATGAATCACATAAAATACTTGAGTCCCTTGACGGTGAAAAGCTCAAAATGGGGAACATCATGGAATGAGGATGATACTCTTAAGAGCAAGGGACCATCCTACAAGAGGATGTTTCCATCATTCCTAATTTCTAAACTAGAGATGGTGGGAGTAACTGTAACGACCCACACTTGTGAGTGTCTCCCAACTAAGAAAAGATCTTAAAGTTGAGAGTCATTACCTAAAATTTCCAGGATCCAAATTCAACAAATAATAATTGATAGCAAATAATTTACATTAATTTAACAATTATTGTTTACATATGTATAATAAGGCTCCTCTAAGGAGTTACATGTATTTCTAAAAAAACTAAGTTATACATGATAAATTAACACATATGAGAAGAAGTATCTAACTGATCCTCCCTTTGTATATAGCTTTAATGGATTCTATTGATTTCATATGATTCACCATGTCTTTATATCTTCATATATAGAAGTTACCTAGAACAGATACAATCAAATACACATATCAATATATTGTTATATTGTGTACTTAGGGTGCATAAAAAGTGCACAAATAAGATGTCAACATATATTCTCAACAATCAAATATTTACACATATGAATTGGAATTTTCATTAAGATGACCTAACTTATATTTGCTAAACTACCTTGTGTGTAATCACCTTTCTCTATCCATCATTGGACTTAGGTGATCTACCACTTGGTAGGTCTAACCCTGGGTTTAGAATATCACTAATTTCATTTACGATACTCATATTGGCATTACAATGAACCAGACATAAATAAACACACAACACTTTAATTCATCAAGCCTTGAGAAATCCTCGACAAGCATCAACAATCGATAATGCGAGTATGCATAAGATTACCAGGTACCTCAACGTAGAACATGTAGGTCATAGAATCATAATTTATGCATAAATCATCCAATCAATCAAGCATGGATCCAAGCAACATTCAATCTGCATATATGTATACCCTAAAGTGTCACAATCATATTCTTTAGTTTAAACTCTACTTAAGTCTTAATCTAGGGTTTAGGGTTGTATCAGGTTTGGATCAGGAACAAGGGAACCAAAGCCTAATTCAATTGCATCATGATCCATTAGACATAAGGTGAATCCCTAATTAACAACTTACATATAATTGCATTATGAAAGCCTAGATAAGATTATATGCATCAATATCATAGCAAGTTATGATCTTTGGTTTCCCTAATTCATCATGTGTATGAGTATTGACCTCGAAAACCCTAATTATTATCATCATCTTGGATTTTCATTATATTCATCAATATTAGACTACATTTCAAATTAACCATTTCAAATGTGCTTAGCATTATAATAATCAAAACTAGGGTTTGTATGCATCAATCATCCTAATACATGTATTATCAACATTTTTCAAAATACGATCAGACTCAAGACTTCAAACATTTTGTTTCCATTCGACCTATTTTTCTAATCAAAATGTACTACTTACTTGTAAATTTTGCCTAAGGGATGAATTTATAATCAATTTTAGAAGTAGGGCTATTTATCTGAATATTGATCAGACACAGTGAGAAAACACCTAATATCCAAAAAGGACGACCATTGTATTCTTGGTCATTGTTGAATGATGTTTATATCACATGGTTCACGTTTGTACCGTCCACCTACGGATCTCCAAGTCATGGATAATCTTTGGACACACGATTTGGTCTTTAGTCAAGCCAATACCGAGATCAAATAGCCTATACGGGTGCTCCAACCACTTTGCACGCGACAATGATCCACAGTAGAGGTGCTTGCCAGAGAAGGAAGGCGTAGATTAATGAGCAAGATTTTAGAGTCGGGGATTTTTCATTCATATTCTGGGGTGTAGGCTGAACGTAAGGGTGGGTTTTTATAGGATATGGGGGTGTGCTTTAGGGTTTCTAAGTATGTATGGAAAGAGGTGTTAAAGGCTACATGAGAAGTTGGACATAAAGCAACAATTCACCATCTCATAAATGAATTTCCAGTCTAATTTCATGAGGGGAAACCATCAATGCAACTATTTTAAGGCAAGGTGAAGCCTAGAAGGAGATAGGGTAGCTAGGGTTTTGGTCGGTTCAAGCCATGTTTCCCTTTTAGACTCAGGGTAGGCAACATCAGATGAACCATTGATGCATGATCTAAAGGTTGCACTTAGTGCGACACATCCAGGGGAGCGGGCCACATCCCTCCTAAGTTGGAAGACATTTAATTGATTTCCAAATCTAAAAATACATGAAAATATTACAAGTAGATCCCTCTTCCTTCACAATTTTTCGTAGGTCTCTAGGATCGTTATTTCACTATGAAATTTGGAGGATAAGTCATTAATACCTTCTCCAACTTATATTCACTTTGTGCAATTTATTGGGAGAACTCTCATAGATGAAATTGGATCTTTAAATATTTCTTTAAATCAAGTACTAACATCACATGGAACGTCCTTTTTATCTCAAATTCTATAATTATCTTAGTTTCCTTATTATCTTCAAGGGGTTCCACAAATCAGATCTAATTATACTTAATTTGATCCCAAAAAATGTGTACTGCAACTAAGAATTAGATAATTACTCCAGTAATTATCTAAATGACGAATTATCTTAGAATTTTTGAGAACTTGCATATTGTCCCATTTTTTAATTATCTAACCATTCACAAAAGCCATCATTTATGCATGAATTCTTTTATTTCTTAAACTTGTGCCACAAGGATCTATTTATAAAACAAATAGTCTCATCGGCCTCACATGGGCCATGGGATGAACCCATGTCTCAAAGTGGATTCAAGGTGGTCAATTTAACCTTTAGTTGCATAACTAATGTTCCACTAACATAATTCAAATTCCTTTATCCTATCTTCTAATGTTACATTTTTCAGCTTGATACTTTTTGATAAAATTCCATCCTATTTTCTTGAACTAAACATAGTTTTGCAAAATTTGAGGATCTTACGTTCACCCATCCTTAATTGATATCTTGTCCCTAAAATTCAAACCCAAGCAAATTACAGTGAATAAATACTCGTATTAGCCTAAAAATTAGGCTTCAGAACATTGATGGATAGGTTATATATATATTACCATTCATAAATTTTAATGATATGAAAATTCCTCATATTTTGAGGTTGGAACCCAAATTCAATTTTAGGGTGGTTCCACATCCTCATTAATTACATGATATCATCACATGGTGATTGCATTTTCACTTGTGATACCTTTCACCTAGGTTTCCAAGATATTATTTATTTATTCCACATAAGGGTGATGTAACACCTATAAATCCTGGATGATGCCATTCAATTTCAACTTAGGGTATTCATTCCCATACATCAATTTTATGCATGACATGTGTCTACCCAATCTCTCACACTCATAGTAAGATGAAATAAGCATTTGTCCCAAATACAAAGTTCATCACATTCCAAGAGCAGAGATGTTGTATTGACTCACTATCAGTAATTCAAAATTTTAGTTGAATCATCCTCAATAATAATTGGAAACCATATATCTATTTTAATTCCAAAAAAATTCCTCAAATTTCTTGCATCTCATGGTATAGTGCATTTTCACTCTTGTGTTTATGCACAATTCCCTTAACTAACTATATCAAACATTATTTTGGAAGATCTGCTATTCTTTATGTCTACATATCATGTATCATTATCCTTGTATATTCCCTTAAGGTCTCTAGGGGTATAGGTACCTTTGAATTGGTCTCCTCTTAACCCCCAAGGGTCTTATGCACTTATGAAGTGCCTCTCACATTACCCCTTGGGCCACATGAAACTCATGATGGTGTCCAATATCCTGACCCCATGAGCCTTGGGTACACATGGATGGCTATCTCTTGACCCCATGGGCCTCATGAACTTAGGTAATGATCACCTCCCAATCCTTTGGGTCTTATGAACCTTCAATCGTCCCTACTTGACCCTAGGGTTGACTTAGGCCCCTAATCTCCTACAATTTTATTGAGATGTCATAACTTTATTTAATTACACCTTGTTCATGACAAGGGCCTCCATTGTACTCCACCACAAATACTATCCAAGGAGAGTCCATAACTTAGATATATTCCCTATAGTTCCTTTCAATGTGTTAAATTTCATTACACATTTGTATTAAGGTTTCTCTAACAACATTCGAGCACTTTATTTTCTATATAATCCTTTAACCCAGATTTCCTCAATTCCATAGGGTGTAAAATGTTTCTACTATGTCCCTATATTGGGATCATGGAGACCTTTCCTCCTGGTCTTGGTCTTCATGGTGACCTTCTCTCATGGGCTGACCTTCCCTCTTGGACTTGGTCTTCATGGTGACCTTCCCTTCCTGGGTTTGGTCACATAATGTCACCCACTTCCCCAGTGATTTTCCCAAGTTTCTAAGAGCATTACATCCTTCATCTAACCCTCAAAGATGCATAATTGGGTTAAAAGAATTATACTCAATATATGTGCTCTCATGTTCTGTATACCTAATCCTTAAAACTTTAGGTGATTCTCAAGGTTACCTTAATTCTTAAACTGGTGGGTTAACTCACTCTTATAGGGAAGGTCCTAACCCTGGGTTACTTCTTGACTCACAGGAGGAGGTTGGGCTTTCTAGCCACAACCTGAACCCATGGGTTTAGGGTTTTTCCCCCGGTAGGCCTTTTCCCATTATTGGGTTGACCTGGCCCGTGTTGGGTCATCGCCCCTAAATGTGAGTTGAGGATCTTATGTCCATTCTTATGTAACCACTAGTTACCTATATTTCATATGTATATTTAGAACCCTTCACATGAATTATGCATGCATTCCTCCACATAGTGCATGTATGCAAAAACTAGGGCATGTAATTTTTGTGGTATTGATACTGGGTCACCCAACCCAGTTGTATTTCCTCTTTCTATTTTTCCCTAACTCAAGGCTTATATGGATAAAGTTTCCTTTTCACCCACACTACTCCCATTACCTAGGATTACAGTTTTAGGTTAGGGTTAGGGTACTACACCATGCACCTTAGGGTTTTATATATTCCTGACCCACTTAGGGTTTTATGTATTCCTGGCCCACTTAGGGTTTTTCTAAAACAACCCTAGCTCCATCTAGGGTTTACCCTTGCAAGTAAAAATCATATATCATTGTTTCAACAATAAGTTTGTATTAATTGACAGAGGATCCCTTTGTCTTACTTCTTCTCAAAACCCTAACTTGAGATGAGGACAGAAGTACATTTTAGGGTTTATTAAGCAACAAGATGAGAAGTGGATACAATTAGAGATGAGAAACTTAGAGGAAACATTATTTTAGGCAAACCATAGGTTTTATCCAAGAAGGTGTCACCTTGGCTAAGTGAGTCATCGTATACCAACTTAATGATGTAGAGGGAAATGTTGTCAGCCCCAAAGCTGTGATCCTTTCTAGACACCATCACCCTTAGACATGCCTTAATAAGTTTCCTTATATTTCTATGGATTATGTGAAATTATCAACTATTAAATGTTATTTGAAAATTTTGGGTTGTGATACTAAATGTAACAACCCACACTTCTGAGTGTCCCCCAATCAAGAAAGGACCTTAAATTTGAGAGTCATTACCTAAAATTTCCAAGATCTCGATTCAAAAAATAATATATGATAGCAAATAATTCCCATTAATGTAACGTACATTGTTTACAATCTAGTTACATGTATTTATCAAAATGAAACTAACATATACATGAGAAACTAATACATATGAGAAAAAGTATCTAATGAATCCTCCTTTTATATTTAGATATAATGTCTTCTATTGGTTTCACCTGCTGCACCATGTCTTGAAGACTTCATATATGGAGGTTACCTAAAACGATGACAATCAAATACACAGATCGATATATTGCTATACTATGTACATGAGGTGCATACAAAAGTGCGCATACAAGATATCAACATATATTCTCAACAATCAAATAGTTACACATATAAATTGGTATTTTCACTGATCTAATGCATGTTTTCCAAACCACATTGGGTATAATCACCTTTCTCTATCCATCATTGGACTTAGAGAGCTACCCCTTGGTAGGTCTAACCTTAGGTTCAAAATATCATTGGTTTTATAATATGCTACTCATATTGGTATTAGAATGAATATGAAGTAAATAAGCATCCAACAATTTATTTCATCAAACTTTGAGAAATCCTTGGCAAACATCAGTAGTCGATAATACAAGTATCATAAGATAACCAAGTACCCCAATATAGAACCATGTACACCATGCAATCATAATTATGCATATATCATCCAATAAATCAAGCATGGATCCAAGCAACATCCAATCTACATATATGTATACCCTAAAGTGTCACCATCATATGATTCATATTAAGCCCTATTAGATTCATAATCCAAGATTTAGGGTTATATCTAGTTTTGATGATGAATAAGGGTAGCAAACCCTAATTTAGTCGCACAATGATCCATTAGACATTAGGTGAAACCCTAATGAACAAATCTAACATGTCATTGTATTACAGATACCTAGATTATATTATGTGCATTAATATCATAAAAATTTATGATATTTAGTTTCAAAACACAAAATTTTCATATGTAAGATTATTGACCACCAAACCCTAATTATTATCATAATCATCTTGGATTCTCATTATAATATAAAAAACATACCATATCTCAAATTCAGAATATCAAATGTGATTAACATTATGATTATAAAAGCTAGGGTTTGTGTGTATTAATCACCCTATATGCATGTATTAGATATACCTTTTGCACTATGATCAGACTCAGGCCTTCAAACCTTTTTTTCATTCTACATATATTTTTTTAATCAAAATACACTACTTGTAATTTATAATCGATTTTAGAATCTAGGGGATATTTATCTAAATATTCATTATAGTGGGTGAGAAAATATCTAATATCCAAAAAAGGAAGACCATTGGATTCTTGGCCATTTGTTTATTAATATTTAGATTGCATAGTACATGTTATCCCCACCCATTACAACTCTCAAAGTTGTTGATAATCCCTAACCATGGATTTGGTCTTTGGTCAAGGCAAGATCTAGATCCAACGAACCACACTAGAACTACTCCCAAGCCCAACCACTTCACACTCAGTGGAGGTGCTCGTTGAAGAAGGAGGGTGTAGGTGCATGAGTAGGATTTCAGAGTTAGGGAGCTGCCATTCATGATCTGGGGTGTTGGCCAAACCCAAGGGCATTGTTTTTATAACAAACAGGGATGTGCTTTAGGGTTTCTGAGTATGATGGGAGAGAGGGGTTAAAGGCTAGGTGATAACTTGAGCATCAAGAAAGAATTCACCATCTCACAAAAGGCTATCCAGTCTGATTTCGTAAGGGGAAACCATAAGTGCAATTATTTTAAGGCAAGGTGATGCCTAGAGGGAGATAGGGTAGCTAGGAGTCCGACGGTTCAAGCTCTGTTTCCGTTCAGACTCGGGGTAGGTGACAACGGATGAGCCACCCATTAGTGATTCAAAGTTTGCAATTAGTGTGGCACATCTAGGGGCACAGGCCAAATCTTTCCTAAGTTGGAAGGCATTTAATTGATTTCTAAATCTAGAAATACATGGAATTATTACAAGTACGTCCCTCTTCCTTCATGATTTGTTATAGGAAAGAACCCTTTTGCTATGAAATTTGGAAGGTAACTCAATAATACCTTCCAAAAATTATATATATTTTTTGAAATTTATTGGGATAACTCTCATAAACAAAATTAGCTCTTTCAGTATTTCCTTAAATCAAGTACTCACATCACATGGAAATTTCCTTTTATCTCAAATTCTAGAATTAATTTAGTTTCCTTATTATCTTCAAGTGTTCCAAAAACATATCTAATTATCATTATTTGACGCACAACAACTTATACTGATAAGAATATATAATTACTCCATTAATTATCTAAATCACAAATTATCTTGGAGTATTTTGAAAAGTTGTATATTGTCCCATATTTTAATTATCTAACAATTCAAAAAGGCATTGTTACTTATTTTTGCACAAATTCTCTTATTTATTAAACTTGTTCCATAAGCACCTATTTGCAATACAAACAGTCTCATGGGCCTCACTTGGGCCATAGGTTGAACCCATGCCTCAAAATGGATTTAAGGTGGCCCATTGAACCTTTAGTCGCATAACTAAGGTTCCACTAACATAGTTCCAATTCATCTATCCTATCTTCCAATGTTACATCTTTGAGATTGATATTCTCTGATAAAATTCCATCTATTTTCTTTAATTAAACATAAATTTGTAAAATTTGAGGACTTACAGTAACTCTCCTTGGTTTGTATAATACAAATTTATAGCCAATCCCAGTGGGGTCAACCTTATAGTTTTGTAAAGATGTAATGTTTAGGTAAATTTTGTGAATCCACTTGACTCACAATGTTTCATTGTGGTTGAATATATTCTAAAGATTCCTCAAGAGACCAAGAAAGACATAATTCTTCATTTTCCTAATGCAGAAAACACCCTCCTTCTTGGGTCCTAAAATAGTATCGCCACTAATGGCATGAATGTGTTTATTTTTATTCATTTCATCCCATAGAAAGTCCCTACAATATTTATTGATTTCTTTAAGAAATAGACACATAGATGGAAAAAGGCTATCAAAAAATAAATTTGGTCGATGAAAGAGAAGAAAGATTGTCTCAGTGTGACCTAATATGTTACAACCCGATCTCACAATTACCACTAATCATGATATTAGAGCATAAATTGAGGATTTAATGTAATACAAAGATAACACTTAACTTTTTCGTTTCTTAATCACATAAAATTAATTTAAAGGAAAATCTTATGACTTGGAATAAACTGAAATCTTACTAAACTGCGGAAGCAACTACTATTTACATTACTAGGTAGATAAAGCAGATTTACACATCATATTACATTTTTCATGCGGAATATAAAGCACAACATATAACTTAAAACTAGTTTACATGTTACATTACATTCTCTCTCTACCACACCACATGTCCAAGGACTGAGGGGAAAGGACTAAGAGACCTCTATCTAACTACGGACTACCTTCTAAGAACTTGGGTGATACGATCCTTCAGCTTCCTCGTGCTAACGCTGACCTGAAAAATGTTTCAGTAGGTTGGTGAGCTACTGGCTCAGTGAATAGAATTTCACCCGACCATCACAAATAACTCATTTTATGTTTATTAATTGGAATAAAATACAAGATAATACTATACTAAGTAGATCTAAATAATATAATTTAAACGACAGGAGATATCAAC
The DNA here is from genome assembly GCA_963693085.1 of Alisma plantago-aquatica. NCBI lineage: Eukaryota > Viridiplantae > Streptophyta > Magnoliopsida > Alismatales > Alismataceae > Alisma > Alisma plantago-aquatica. Next base: position 715,591,428 of record OY856409.1, on the reverse strand, counting down.
ATTTCATTAAGATAACAACTGCTACAAAGCTGTAGATATGATTAAATAACATAGAATACTAAAATTTCATTTAAAGGACAACTGCTGTGAAACTAACTCAAATCTTTCTTAACTCTTTAACTTATAAGAAACTCTATGAACCTATATGAACATATTTTATCTTATGCCCTGATCATATGCAGTGTACTCTACATATGAAGACTCGTAGCGAACTATGATCCCACTGTACAAGACTTAGCCGACATCCCCGGATAGCTAAGTCTGACTACTCTCCTGGTCTGCAATAGGGAAATTGGCTCTTTGGCCTCGGCACTCCAATTGTGACGTAAACTGGACTCCTCCTCTAACCTGAGCACACATGCGGAGAGTCAAGCCACCTATTGGCTTTTCTGTACTCTAGTGCCACCAGGACTTCTGGTTGATGTTGGACACGCTTTTCTGTACTCCAATTCCACCAGGACTTCTGGTTGATGTTGTACACTGTAAACTATAATTTAAGGAGACTTCCACTAGGGCTTCGTCCCCCCGTGCCACCTGATAGAACGTTTCCACCCCCGTATACTGGATGCTGCCAGGGTTAGATCATTTCACCCCTAAGGCGCAGACCTCACATAGGGGTTCTACGGTGTCAGGGCCCTTTAATATATAATTTTATTATTTCCTAGAAAACTCTTACTATGTTGAGCCTTTTCTTACTTATACTCGACTCTAGTATTTCTATGGAATCTCGTATATTTAATTTCAGTTCAAATCACAACATGAATATCATTCTAGACCTGACAAAGAAGTATACTCAAAAACGTTATAATTTACTGAGTAATCCATATACCATGCATGTAGACAGATTGAAATTTCTCAAATAAACTAAACTCATATCAACTTGGCTCATATACGTTGGAATTATAAAATTGATCATCGTAACACACTAATAAGAGTTAATTACTCGATATATTAGAAATCATAAGTAGCACTTGTAAATTATCTGTAATTCCTCGAAAACCGAGCACATCAACCCAAATTCTAAGTTATGCATCACATAACTCAATTAAAAGTCAATTACTTGTCATAGCACAAATTATTAATATTAATTGAGAATTTCAAATGATTTCTTTGAGAATCGTGTCGATTTGTATAATTATTAATACACTCACATTAAATATAACCGGGGGTGTGCAACTAGGTTTCTATTGAACCCTTTTCATGTCATTGTCATTTCTTTGAAATTGTACATCAATTAAATTACAAAAAAATGTACAACCTGGGTTTATACCAAAACTGTACAACTACTAGTCGTATGCTACTGATTCCAACTTTTAAACTGAACAAATTAGGTTTTAATCAATCATGCAGTTCCAGTAATCCAAATCACACATATAAATCAAACAATTAGTGTCATGCAAACATAATTAAGAAATTCATGCCAATTAGAAATTTGGCGACGCCGTCACTGCACGACACTTGGGTAAGTGTTTTTACCCGCGAATAACACTTATCAACCAAAAACACCCGATTGTTGGAGTTATACGTGCTTAGTGAGTGAAATTCTACTCACCGTGATTTGAGACGTCCAAAAACAACTTGAAACACATCTAGATGCCAGTTCTCGGGTACACGCAAGTCATCTTCAACCTTGGAACAACTGGGTTTGAACATGCTCCACGTACAGGTTGGAGAGGAGCTCGATTGGGTGCCTAATCAAGGCTGATGGCTGCGGATTGGTGTCTAAAACTACCAGTCGAAGTCAGGAGCATCGTTATGAGGTGTAAGCTATGCCAAAAAGAGCTCCTAACCACTGCTTCGTGCAGCTGTTGCTGCTGTAAGGTAGGGCACCGCCCCTAGCTGATTGGGGCATCCATGGAGTGAGGAAGAGGATAGAGGGGAAAAATGTTGCGGATTCGTACTCGGGACCGTCGATCGAACTTAAAGCCACCCTTTCCTAGAAATTTCGTGCGCCCAAGGGCTATTTGGCTGAGCCAAAATAGCTGACCACCAGGCACTGCTGCTGTAGGTCGGGCACCTGCTAGGGCGGGGGAAGAAGAAGGAAAGAAGAGAAAGAAGAAGAGGACAAAGGGGGGTTGGGCGCTGCTGGAGACGGTGCTACCAAGCCCTAAATCGGCCACCCGTTCTTCATTGATGCAGGTCAGTCGGGATGCTAGCAAAGGGGCGCCACTTAATTGGAATATATTGGTGGATGGGGAAGAAGATAAGGAAGGGAAGGAGGTTATATCAAATAACTAGAAAAATTGCAAATCTAAGCCCAAGGATCTTGAAAATGCTATAACTTTCGCCTCGAATGTCCGATTTGTATGATTTCTTTTACAAGGTTTCAAGCGTGAAATAATATACAAACTTAAGGTGAGAAATCATGATAATTAGATTGTAACACTAGATCAAAGCACTAATTGCATCTGTGAGTACTTAACTCAACTTAATCAACTTAATGTTGTACTAAGCACTGTGCTTGCTAGATAAACTTGGTGTGGGTCACAACATACTAGGAAAAGAGGCTTGAACTTCCATGACTCAAGCGTGGTTTTTTATGTTTTCCTCTGAGGGGGATACATATGCTTTGTGATCCCTCCAGTGAACATGAAAGCATGCATATTTGATTAGGAACTAAGTTTAGTTAACTCATAGGATAGATTGAATGTCACCAAAAGTTGATGAAATCAGAAAAGTTTGACTCTTAAGAAAATTAAGGTTTAGCTTTGATTGATCACTAAAATCCACTAAAATGTATTTAGTGGACTTGAATGTCCTCTGATACAATTTTCTACAAAGAAGGAGATTGCTAGACAATGATGATTTAGAGTTCTTACTTTCTCAACTACTAAGGGGAAGATTGATTATGTGCATTTTCCTCCTCAAAAATGAATAATTACCCATATATGCCATCTACAAAAAGGTAGGGTGCTTATGGATCCCATATCATAATGACATTAGAAACACTAAAAGAGGAGGATCTTTTTTGAGACAGACTTGAAACTAGGAGGAGTCCAATTCAACTAGTAGGTAGGGTACCCCATATCCTACATGATACTTAGTATGTGTTCATGGAAAATGGTATCATAAGTCTTGGAAAAGTCCTTGAGATATGAATTTAGGGCACAATTACTTATGTTCAAATCATAGGTCATATAATATTCTAGAATAAAAACATTCCCAATCTACTTGCCGTAGTGAAGGTATGTTCATATTTGGAATGTATGGTAGAAGGATTATTCTCAACATGTTTGAAAGGATTTTCATAATGGACATGTGCATAAAGTTTTAGACGAATATTGGTCTTTAGACCATCAAATTAGAAGGTTGGATAGACTTGATAATTAGGTATTAGAAGCTTTTATTGAATTTTTTAACATATTTCCCTTGAATACGAAATCATGCATGCCCTTCATGATGTTGGGTAAAAATACCTCTTATGATGTTTGAAGAAATAGGCATTTACACGTTGGTCCTTGGGGGTGTTTTCTCCATCAACAAACAAGACAAGCTCTTTAATCCCATCATAACTATGAATAATCTAATTAGTGTGCTCCTTTGAGACATTGGAAGGGTTTTGATAATAGTTACTGAAGATATTATCCAAAGATTTATGAATTGATATTCCCCCCCTAGGGATGTCATTAGATGAAATATGGTTTGTGTATCTTTGGGCTTTGAGTGGGCATATAAATAGCCAGAGTTATGATCCGCATTCTTTGACGAGAACACCCTTGACTTGTGTTTGGTGAGAGATTGTTCAACATGTCGGGTGAAGATAGAACTTATAGGAGTAGAGGAGTCAACATGATGTTCTTTTGACTGACCATACTTATTAAGACACATTCCTAAGAAATCTCCTAGGTGGAAAGGCACCCCATAGGGTTGCTTCTTTCCTTGTGCCTTGGTAAATTTTACATATCTTAAGGGATATTATGGATCTATATTTTTCTAGTGTCATTATGTTCTTTCCTTATGCCTTCAATGTTTAGTAATTTGGTGTCTGGAGATTCAAGGATAGAGAATAATGTTTTCTTTCTTTGTAAACTATTTGAGAACAACTCTTGGTGGTAGTCATAACTTTTGAGGGAGATCGAAGGAAAATTGACCATGTACAATGACCTTGATGCGTAGGATAACCTTGCAAGACCATGTAAATACACATTGGTTGTCAGGTTGATAGGAACTTAGATTGGATGCATGGATCTAAAGGAGAAATTGAGTCTACTGTGAAGTCTAAGAGGAAGATTCAATATATAAGGGATGGATATGGGACACTTTGTGAGGAAATTTTCTTGTAGTAAAAGTTACAGAACGACTCTTATAGGAGGTCCATGAAAGTTGTTCGGTTGTAATATTGTTGCCTGGGAATTGTACCCCACATTCATACCAACAAAGGATCTTCTAGAGTACATCATATCCTGAATCCTCATTCTGAATATTTCCTTCTACATGTACATGTCAACTATGTTTGAGAACTAGGGATGGCACTTAGTAGACTGATAAAGGTGGATGCTCACATGGCTAGTTGAACGTAGAGCAATTTTAGTTGACTTCTAGTGGAAATCAACTCTAAAAAAGATCTTATAATAGTGGTTCTAATCAACAAAATTGAGTATTAAGTTGAATATGAGGGATTCCCATTCACATCCTTAGCATGTGGTAGAGAGGGGAATATATCAAAACACTACAAAGAAGCCCATGCTACATAAGAGAGCAACGGTGAACAACACAACAAGAAGGGACAAGAGGTAGATGAAAACACTAAAAACTCTAACACCAACACCTATAAAACATAGAGATGTAGATGTATAGATATACAATGTCAAGGGAGGGAACCAAAGAAACCACCTGACACAAGCTAAATTAATAACAAATTACTAGCCTGATGAAGGAAGATGTCATAGAATCACAAGGATAAGTGGTGGAGGACACAAAAGAATAACTACACACCAAGCGAACAAAACACGCCCGATCAAGGATTGGCAAAATAAGAAGAATTTGGAAAAAGTGGAAAGTGGGGAATAGAAGTGGATTGTCATTGAAGCATTTATTACTCAAATCCAACCTCCAAATGACTAGCAAGTCAATTTCTAAAGGATCTGAGCATCCATCCCTAGGATGTTAATATCAAAGCACAAATGCATAAGCATAAAGCTTATCATACATGAACAAATACCAAGATAAAACCACCAATACGATCTCAATTTCAACAAGTATTATTAAACAATATTGTTTATTAGATAGTTCCAGTTATAATTTGAGAGTACATTTATACAAGTGTGAACATGTACATTATATAGGATAATTACAACATGTACACCTAAACACATGCTCACAATCTATCGAAACCCAAGATATCTCTGAGCCTAAAACATACAAGAAATAAGAGGGTTAACACACCAGGTGTGAGTACAAAGTAGAAATATACATCTATCAATTTGCAAAATTTGAGATGAGTTGCAGAATTAAATGAATAAGGAATTAGTAGGTTAAGAACTTAGCAAAATGAAAACCCATATTGTAAGTCATTTTACTCCAATTATACTAACAACATCATATATTGCAAGGCATTTGAGCAGCTTCCCACTGGAAGGGTCTGTGAGGGTGCTTCAAGCTCAATGCCATTAGCTAATCCCATTTATTGAAATGGTCTACTTTATCTTAACAAATCAAGTAGGATACCTGCTCCTTGTGTCCTTAACCCAATAATTCAGGTAGGTGCACAAAGTTTGTATAATGGAGTTCAATATTTTGTGTTCAAGTTATAAAATTGACGAGATAAAGCACCAAGTACAATACTAAAATACTAACACACATACATACATATCAATTTGCAAGCAAGAAAACCATAATCATATAATTACTAAAAGCCCACATTTGATTCAGATATTTTTAACGTATACTTGACCATATAGATCTCAAGAAACACCTAATTAATAAAAAGAATACATGCATGTATTAGATTCTCATCATCAACCCTAACAAGCTCCATTTTATGGTTTAGGTTAAGTTAGGTTCAAAGTTGAATATTAGTTTTGATGGTCTTTTACTAATTTGAGTGCATCATAAAGGCCTGCTTTAAGTTTCAAGTCATTCTGAGGTTCCATCTATTTTATATGATTATTTTAAGGTTCATGTCACATACATACATTTTAGGATCAAAAGATTCATAATAGTGCAACAAGGTTCATGATTCATCAAGTAAAGGGGTTCAAGCATAAAATATGATCTATATATGAAAGATTAGGGTACAATAAGCACACATTAAGGTTATGTGGATGTCCTAATGTATAGGCTTCATATGCCCATCATTGAGTTCAACACTCCCACTACATGCACATATCAACATAGTTCATTTATACCATTAGGGAGAAACATAAGGACTATGCGGGACATCCACAACAAAGTGATTATAAGGATTAGAGTGAAATCTGATATGAGAGGGGATAACCTAAGATCAAATGATCTATATCAAGATTGGGGCATAAGTAATACAAGTAGGCGACATATGCCATACCATGTCATAAAAGAGTGGGGGGTTGAGTCACATGCAACATCATAAAACAAAAGAGGAAGATCATGAACATTGATATTTTTAAAAGTCATATGGCTACTGATTTTAAGAATATTCAAGAGTTTGATAGATCACATAGGTCTAAGAAATCATTCATAAAGGTGTAAAATGCATCGTCATAATGGGGCAAATACATGCATCTTAGGTCACATGGACCAAGACAAGAACAACAAGGCTTAGGGTTTCAATTAGTTCATAGAGGAGTACATATTGCCAATTTTAAGATATTATTTGTCGCAAAGTCATTTTGAGTCATGATTGGAAAAAAGGTAAAGTAATTCACTAAAATGACATTAAAATCCCCACTATAAAAAAGTGATCAAAGGTATAAGGAAGGGTTCTTTATATCTTTGTTTAGCCCAAAATTACTTAAAAGTTATCAATGCAATGATTTTAGGAAAGATTGAACATTAATGATATGACATTTAGAATCATAAAGATATTAGGTAGTTTCAAATGATCAAAGTTGACATATTAGAGATGTCAAAAGAAAAAGAAGTTGAGATTTAGGGTCTAAATCCCATTCCATTGGGTTCCCTACATTTCTCTAATAGGAAGTGACTATTTATTTGCAACACTTAGCCAATCCTAGCATCATCTAAGGCTTTTACAAGAATTGCCTTTATGTTGTTGTTGATCTAAGATCACCCTCCCTAGGATCACTCCATTTGTCATGTAGGGTGCATGGACCCATTCATTCGTGGAGGCTTGGACCAAATTTGGGCCACTTCTGGGCTCAACCCCCCCCCAAGTCAGATTTGGATGCTAGTCTAGTTCCTAGTGGAGGGCCCCATAGTCAGATCTCCGTCCATTGTCTCTTGTGCATGACATGACTCTCCCAGTCTCCCATGAACAAACCACATGGAACATGTGGTTAGGACTTCACCAATAGAGGAAGGGGATGGGGAAGAGCACCATGTGAAGGGTCGCAAGATGCCGTCAAGGTCTACCTTGCCCTTGCTAACTCAGTGTGAGGGCTAGTTCCCTTCATGGTGGTGTGGCCTGAGAAACCTCATGCTTGCTAGGTGGCGGCGCTGTAGTAGGTGTCAGGCCACGACGAGGGGAAGGAAGAAAAAATTTTCCCCAAGGAAGTTCACCAACAGTTGGTGAAGGTGAAAGGGATAAGGGATGAGGTTGTAGGGAGTTGTATATGTGGTGGAAGGAGGGTTTAGCCAGTCCTGTTGAGCTCCACTTATCAAAGAGAGAGCAGAGGAGGAGGGGGAGGAATAACTCCCTCTAGAGGCCACAAAAACCACTCAAACACGGGAGTGGAGAGTTTGAAATTGCAAGGTGGGAATTGGAAGGGAGGAAAATGGGTGGAAGTGATCCATGTGGTGGCAGAATCAATCATCTTTTTACCCTATTTACAAGTTGTAAGGAGTTACAAGATGAAAGGGAACCCTTGGATCCGACCCCTATTTGTGGGATCCTGATCTGAGGTCCCTCATTGACTGGGAAAGAGAGTTTTGGATTGCATCTGAGTTCAGTGAAGTGGGGAGGGGTTGTGCTGGGCCACATGCCCCTATTATCCAGAGCCGACCCAACAATAGGGCATTAGAGATTTAAAACAAAGATTAATAATGTACATTGACAAAGTCATATCTTGGGCTATACTAGTCTGACTGGGACAATTTTTGTGCCATTAAATCAATAATTGAATCCTCTACATATTGAAGTACATTTTGATGAAAAGAGGGCATACAAATGAGGATCAAAATAAAAAGTAGAAATAAGATAAATTAAGGCATGTAACTTAGGTAAATCATGTAGAATAATGTCACATATTGGAGCACAAAATCAATGTGACTCTAATGGAAGATCATATCACTCAAACTATGCAATAAGAATTGAATTAATGTGTTGAGTCATTAAAGTAGGGAGAGAGAGTTTTATCATTAGTGGAGAGAGAGAGTTAGATTCTGACAAGGGGGATATTGGGGGAAATCCTAAAAATAACGTCGATTGACAACGGGGAAATGTGGCCAAAAGACGAAACAAACAATGTTTTATCTTAATGTTGATGTTGAAGTATTATATGAAAAAAATGATTGGAAAATGAATATATGTAGAGCTGAACATGAAAACAGTCCCCACTTAGACAAGCCACCACAACTAACAACCAGGTGGCTGAAATATATGACTCCAACAAACTTCAATGGAAGGAAGGTTAAAGGTAGTGGCACCAAAATGAAGAGAACTGGAAAAGTAAAATATTCAATTGAGCTAAGAAAGAGAAGTCCTAGGTTGTCTAGCAAGGCAACAAGCATAGAAAATCAAGATGATAAGAGAAATAAGGAGGATAAGGAGCCATCTCTAGCTTATTGAAAGTCATGTACTAATATAAAGACTAGTTTTTATTTATTATTCTAAACTTATAATTATGGAATTTGAGAGGTATCGAAAACTTGGATACATGTTGGATACTCAAGGAATACATTTCTATTCATAGACATGTAGTTGTAGATATAATAGAGCCATAAATTAGTGCACAAAATGCTATGAAAACTATTAAATGGTTTGTATTTACTAGCTCTCATAGGTCATAAGCTCACGGATTTTCCATATATATATATATATATATATATATATATATATATATATATATATATATATATATATATATATATATATATATATATATATATATATATATATATATATATGAGTTTGTTGGAATGAAGCTCATTGAAACTTATAGGTAGGGAATAGACATTAGAAAATCATTACATGTAGGCTCAACAACTCAATAGTGGTTACATTTATCTACACCAATTCTCATGTCACTGTAAGGAATCTTCTATGGAAGCATGTAGTTGACATGGGGACCAGATTCAAAGAATCATGGATTGAACTAGGTAATTTTAATACGACAGTTGCATTCTTTTTACAAGAGTGGAGGTAATACTTATAAATACTCTACTAGATGTTGGAATTTTTGACCTTGGCTTCTTAGGTTAGAAATTCACTTATAAAATTGGTTTGCTTCAAGAACATCTTTCTGGATAAGTTTCCAATGATGCATTCATCCTAAAGTACCCTAACTTAAAGGTTGCTCACCTTCCCAAAGTTGAATCAAACCATTGCGCCCTTCTAGTTAGGAAAAATAGGAGCCATATAAGAATCAAATATTCATGAATAAAGCCTTATGGAATAATGGTAATGTGTTACACAAGATTCTAGAGGCTAGTTGGAATGAGAACCTAAACTTCAAAAAGACCATGCAATTAGCCCAAAAAAAGTCTGTAACTGGGATACAAACACACAAATAAAGAAGAGGTTGAATAAAGATATGACTTCTTTGAATTATTAATATTCTCTAGACCAATATGGCTGGTAGCTATAACAAAACAATAGATAAACTATGCATCAATATGTAGGCAGAGCTTAATCAAGTTCTCAAAGAAGAAGAGGGGAGGACTAGAAGCATCAAAGTCGTATTAGTTGTCTTATAGATGATGATGTAAAATCCAAATTCTACCATGGTTATCTCAAGAAAAGGAAGCAGAGTAAACCTATTTCCATGCTTAAACACTCCGATGCTAACTGGATACCGATGAGGAGGAACAAATGGGGCTTATATATAAGTACTTCAAAGGTTTTATTGCTACTCTAAGTTGAGTTAATGCTGAAACTATACTAAGCATACTAGTGTTGTTTACATGGCTTACTGAAATCCTGAAGAATGAGCTTGGTAGTGCACCTATGATGGAGGAAACATTTGTAACTTTGAAAATAGTGGACCTTTACAAAGCTACATGATCTAATAGGGTCATGAAGATTTTTATGTAGAGGATCCAAGAGATTATAGTTGAATTAGTGAAGATAACTGTGAAAGACATGCTTGATGGTAATACCCTAGATGAGGAACTATGTAATGTGAATATTACATTTATTCCACAATGCTTGAAATCCAAACCTTGTAGTCTACTTAGGCCAATCTCCTTGAACAACATTGGGCTCAAGCTGAACTCTAAGATGATAGTGGAGAGACTCAAATAGTGGATTCCTTTGTGAATCTCACATTCTCAAAGCACTTCATGGTAGGTAGGAGAATCACTCATAACATCATGCTTATGCAAAAACTCATACACAATAGAAACAAAGAAGATCCTAAAACACAACAAAAAATAAAGTCTATTTAACAAAGGCCTACAATAATATGGTATGGGACTTCATTTAGGATACATTTCTCAGAATCAACATGTCTGAGAACATAATGAGATATGTAATGGGATCCATTACTAGAGGGAAAACTTCCATACATTGGAATGACAAGAGCTCAAATTTGTTCAAAACTTATATGGGGCTAAGATAAGGAGACCCCTTCTCATGCTACCTATTCATGCTTTGAATAGAGAGACTGTGTTAGATGATTGAAAAAAGAGCTCCCAAGAAAAAATGGAACTCGATTAAGCTGATTGGCAATGCTTTAAAGATGGTACATATGTTCTGTGTTGATGATACAATTATGTTTGCTAAAGTTTATAAGAAGGTCATTACCATGATTCTAGAATGCTTCAAAAAATTTAAGGATGCATCTAGACTAGGAAAATCAATTGAAAACCCATATCTTCTTCTATAATAGTGTTTCTAGATCCACAAGGAATGAGGTCTATGAAAAAACTGACTTCATGAAGACCAACGAACTAGGGAAGTATTTACAAGTTCCCATCATTTATTTGAGGGTGAATAGAAGCACTTATGGTGAGATCTTGGACAAAATCACTAGTAGGACCAATGCAAGGTCCTCAAGATGTTTGTCTCTAGCCGACATGATCTATTTTTAAAGGAGACACTCATTGCAATTTCACTGTACATAATGCAAATGAACATCATTCCTCTAAATATTTGTGATAGAGTGAATGACACAATACACAAATTCATATGGGGGGAAGCAAATGACAAAATATGGTGTCAGTAGTGTCGTGGGATAAGGTCACCAGCAAGAAAGTGAGTGGTGAGTGGGTATGAAGTTCATGAGGGACTTGAACCAAACATTAATACTCAAGAATGTCTGGGATATGAGTCAAGGTAGGAATAATCCTAGTGCTATTCTATGAATAAGTTCTACAATGAGTACAAAAGTAGGTCCATCACAAACTTATCTATTCTAGGAAGATCCACTCTATAGGGGAAAGAATTCATGAACCAAAACTATTACATGATCCTGATCAATGATTATAGAATGAATGTTTCAGACAATCAATGATTACTAGAGGGAGGCATGTTCAGAGGTCAGATGATTAAACCTGTTACTATGAACTTGCTGATTTGGAGGTCAACAACCTTGTAGATCTTGATGGAAGTTGGATTACAAGTTCCTAAGTGACTGGTTCACAGAGAGTGCAATTAAATAAGATTTTAAAATCATGATTTCAATGATTGTTAGGACCTAGAAACATACTCCTATGGCATGTAATCCTCTAAGATAGCCTAAACCATCCTAAAAACTACCAAAAGACAAGAGGGATATTAAACATTAAATCAAGTGTCAAAGTGGATAAAAAAATCAAAACTTTTCTGTGGCTCTTGATCCACGAAAAGATCCTCACCAACTAAAAATGTCTAATGAGGAAGATGATGATGGATGGATCATGTAGCTAGTGCAAAGATCAAGAGGTGAGTGTATAACATGCCTAAAGAGGATGCAACATGTCAAAGGGATCTGGATTAAAATCCTTATGGATGTTATATACAAGAAGGATTTGAAGAAATGGCTGAGTTGGAATCTTTGGGGCAACCCAAACATGCTAACATGTTTCTTATATCTTGTAGGATATATGAAAATGCAGAAACCTATAGGTGTTTGAGAAAAGGACTAAGACAGTGGGTCAAATACATTTGTAGAGAAGTGAACTCTGATGATACATCTTGGAGCTCATGTTCAACCCCTTTCAGGACTCCAAGCATGATGCAATGGTGAAAACCACTAGATAGGTTCATCAAGATCACAGAGATGTTTCTCTGAAGGGGAAGAAATGTGTGGTGTTGCAACAGATGGGGATAGCATGGGTACTTGGTAGGTAGGTAGTGGAGAAAGTATCTTTATAAGAGGAGCACTGTAGGCTTAGTTGTGTGCCATTTCACTAGACTTGAATGCGACAATAGAAAGAATATTCACAAAAGTGGTAATCATAACAAATTTGCAAGTTGTTTCTTGTATGATAACAGAGGATCAAGCACGGAACCCCTTGTATGCTAAATGGATTGGAGATATACAAAGAAGGATATATAGAAACTAGAAAGTTGTATTTGAATGTTGCAAAGGAAATATGGTGGCCAATTGGCTTTCCAAATATCACCTTAAAAACTGCAAAGCTCATTATAATTACATAAGACCACTCCAAGAGGCTCTTAACCTCTTATTAGTACTACCATTTTTCTTATCTAGTATTTACCTGTCGTTTGTACTTTTTTTAATGAATTTTCTTACAAGAGGAGGACGAGATGAATAGACTGCCTCCTGGATTCTCCCTATAATAACACAAGATGTATAGTGTATCACTCTGCTACATAAATACAATTGCACTATTACATATATACCCTGGTTGTAACCAACAATGGTTTTCTTAACATGTTCCTTTATTTCACACGTGTGCATAAAATCAATGAGCGTCACCTTTCAATTTAATCAAAAGGTGTCAATAGAATCACCTTCACCTTGGATCCTACACACTCTTGTCCCAACGAGCATACCAATGCATTGGAGTACAACACTCTATAAACCCTTTTCAAAGTGGACACCTTCCATGAAGACTCATGGAGCTCAATGTACACTATTATTACAAGAACTATTGTAGAATAAGTATCAAGTTTTGAAATTGCAAGGTACTACATGTGAATATGATGAAAACACTTTGTACAGTAGATGTGGATGATACAAGTAGCCTGATCGGGTATATATATGTTTTTGTTCTTTCACCTATATCTTAATCTATCGAAGTCTTAAGGACAAAGATGATGAGATTTACAACTTGTGTACATATGATTATGCAGTGTGAGATATTTACGGCTTCTTGAGCATTACATATATATACCATGGTTCCAATGTCAGTATCAATCTCATTGAAATCTTCATGCACTCTATATAAATCTGTAATGAGAAACACAAGGTTATAGAAATGTATTATGGAATGATTGAAACCACTGATTGCCATATTAGAAAAGAAAATTGGATAGAGACAAAAATAGATATATGAATTTCATAAACCATGTAACTAATACAATGTGATAACAGGTCTAAACATCTGTCACCTAGTAGTTACACAGTACATGTTGCAAGAAAATGAGTGAATCTTGTGAGAATCATGGGCTCGTATTTGAGACCAGACTAGTCATGTAGTGGGATAATTCAACTGAGAAAAACACATGTCAACTTATGTTATAAGAGTAGTGATGCTTTCTTGCATGCATGCTTTATCAAGAAAAGACAAGCATATTATCATCGTGATATTTGTGTGTCATAAAAAACATTAATTTATTCTGAAAACTCATTGACATGCCCATACAACCTTTTTTGGAAAAACAATACAAGTATATGTCTACTTGTTTGGTGAGACCTTAAAATGATATTGATTTGGATCTTGGTCAAGTTGTTGGGCTGATGTTTATGGGACTTTCTCCATGACAGATAGATCATATACATGTGTTTCGCTCTTATGTGGGTCTGAATCAGATGCAACAACATTTATATGAGCATGAACGTCCTCCTCTTATATATGTGGCGATGGTGTGTTTTCATGAATAAAAAATTTGTTGTCCTTCATGTCAAACTACACATCTTTGGTAATTCCTTGATGGACTTGGTTTATTTGGCATTTTAAGAATTTGGGTTGCTTCTTCCTTTTACTAGATAGTCATCGGTTGAGGTGTGATTGGAACTAAAGGGTAGGATTGTTGAGAGGGTGACATAAATCTTAGAATGCATCAGACTCCATGCATCCCATCTTTTTCAACGTCTATAGGTTAGTAATATGTGCATTTCATCCTTTAGAATAACCCAACTCTTCAAGGGTTCTTCTCATCAATGTTTCAAGCAGTTCACATATATGTGTAGCATAGGGTGTGTTATTGATATATTTATTTTAGACATTTAGGTTGGAAAAAACAAACTCATTATATTTAGAGAAAAAAAATCACTCTCCATAACATAAAAATTGTGTTACAAATTTCTCATTAAACTAAAAAATACAGCCTAAAACAATGGAATGGATCTGAAAAATGGATTGTCTTCGACATTGATTTTAGATTTCTTTGTCAATAACTCATGTCTAGTGAAGGGATAAAACAACTGTATTTATTGAATAAAAGATTTAATAAAACTTAAACTAAAAGGTTCTAGTTTGTATTATACTTTGTCAGTTTCATTTCCATGGAAAGTATCACGTTATCCAACAAAAGATGGAACTCTAGTTTGGGTGTCCATCCTGTGTTATTTTCCCCCTTATTTAGAATAAGTTATGTAGAATGCATGCTATTCCCCAATAAATATCATTTTATGATAAATTCATGTATGTTTGTTCTTACTTGTTTAGCACTTATTGATGGAAGGGGGAGAAGAAAGATGAATCTATGACTTCCCTAGACATGGATGATCTTAAGTGATACCTAAAGCTACTCCAACCTACCCCAAGTGACCAAGTAACAAATTGAAACAAGGATAACCAAGGAAGAAGACTTACAAGATTACAGTGGAAGAAAAAACATGGAAAATTGTCCTGGGATTTTGCCACGACCATTCTACTGACATGGAAATCACAGACTCACTAAAGTTACAACCATGCCCATATACGCCTAGCCTCCACAAACATCACCCATTCTAATACACTACTTTGACTCCATTCCCTTCCATTTCCACCCCCAAAATCATAGTTTTCTAATCTTTTGGTCACATCTCTTTCTTTTCCATGTATTCCACACCCTTAGAGGAAGATGAGGATGACCTTGGAGCTGTTGGAGTGAAGAGTGAGGCTCCTTCATCCATACCTATGGAGTTTCTACCCTCTCTTTCCCTTTCTTTTGTTGTTTCCTTGATCATGAGTATCAAGTCCCTTTGTGTGTTGTTTTTTGGAAACAATATTGAACTATGATACCATGTTAGGAAATGTTTGTGCAACAAACTCTTATTTTATTATCTAATGCTATATTATTTATTGTTCACTTTCCCAACCTATTTCACCTATAAGAAAATGAATGGTCTTGGGCTTTTGATGGAAAAAATCCCAAGTTCCCTAGAGGAACCTTTACTAGTTTTCTCCTATTCCTGTTGTCTCTCTATTCCACTAGCCCTAGGTGAGAGATATAAGTGCTAGGTAGGCTCTTACATATACACTTAGTCAAATAGTTTTCTTAGTGGTTAGGTGGAGATATTTGAAGGTGAAATACCTTTACTTATACTCTACACCAATCCTTGCCGCTAAGTGTATTAGGATAAGTACATCTAGAAACCTAGACTTGGATAATCTAGATCTATTCCTACCTATTCCTTTGTCAAAAGAGCTTGATGAAGGTAGATGGTGAGTGATAGGGCCTAGTTCCCCTATACCATTATGTCTAGTTAATTACTTAGTGTAGTTCTTTCTTTCTTCCATAGTGTAATTTCTATTCTAGCTTAATTAATTTCTCTTGCTTGCTCTATCTCTTATTAGTGATCAGTTTTACTTGGTTCAATTACTCTTCTAGTTTGTTTAGTTAGCATTTATTGAGTAAGGTTAACTTAGGTTTGGTTCGTGTTTTTCTCTTTCTTGCTTATTCACCCTATTGTAAGTGAAACTCCTCAGTCAAACCCTAAAAACCCTAAATCTCTACTCAAGAAATTAAAGAAGAAATCTCCAACTAGTTGCCCTACCGCACTCCTTGTGGATTGACCCCACACTTTCCATATTTTCCTATAGCACATAATGTGCTCGTGTACTTGTGGATTATTTTGTTGTATGAGAGTGTGCTCATTCAGGTTATGTACTTTTATTCCTATTGTATGGACATTAGACTCTAAGATGTCATTTTCAGGGAGTGTCTTTCAATACCTAGCTAATTGTTTCTCTTTTACTTTTTCTAGTAGCCCCAGTCATTGATATTTTTTTTTCCTTGTTACACTTTTGCATCTATGATTCCTAACTTACTTTTATTTGCTTATTTGTGCCTTGTGAGGTGATAGTCCAAGTTTGAACACCACTCCTTATCTGTTGATTCTTCATAGATCCTGAGATAGGTAGGAGAAGATGAAGGAATAGGAACATCATTCAAGTAGAAGAGAAATCTAGGAGAGATCATGTAGAAGAAATGCACCAAGGTGATTGACCCATTCCACAAATACCAAAGTCCCTTCATGATTAGTTTGTATTGGGCAACCACACCTTATTGATTGCTACAACAGTGGAGAAAATTTCAACATAAGTGTTCTCTCTCCCTCCATATCTAGTGGGACTTCTCCCAACTTTTATGATTTAGAGAATGAAAACCCCTATAACCATATTGACACCTTCTTGAAGACTTGGTATACCATTTGGATTCTTACTGGAATTGATGACTTTGTTTAGCTTACACTCATTCCATTCTATTTGAAAGATAAGGCAAAAGAACGATACTCCACAAGGATTGAGGTGATGGCGTGGGATGCATAAAAATGAATTCATTTATAAGTTTTATCTAATAGAAAAGCATAATTAAATGATTAGGAATATAACCTCTTTTAGTCAATTGAGTCATTAACAATTTCATGAGAGTTGGGAAAGGTTTCAAAATATTCTAAGAGATTTCCCTCACCATGAGGTACCATTGTGACAACTAGTACAATACTTCTACTCCAGATGGTATCAAATGGGGCAAACAATGGTAGACTCATCTTCTAGTGGTACCTTTATGGCAAAGCCTCCCAAAGAGTCATGTCCTCTTCTTGGACACTTGGAAGAGAATTCAAGACATAGGGCCTCAGTGCCGCAAATGATTATGATAGGGATATTAGTGTTTCTACATCGACACACCACTTTATTCTTCAAGTGAGGCCAACCAATAAATGATGAAGATTCTTTCCGATATGATGAGTTTGATGAATAATCAAGTGGAAGGAAACTACAACCATTCTATGCAATCTATTGGTTCTCTTGAGGAGGAAATTAAATCTATTCCATCTTGAGGAACCGCAAACACCAGGGTCCCATGTCTAATTCTTACATGCATGAGTGGAAGAATCACCCAAACTTTCGATGAAAACAACAAATCGATGATGTGTAATAGTATCCAAGGCCAAAGGCATAGTTCAAGATTTAAGAGTGAAGTTCTTGAGAGATAGATAAGTATTGTTGAGGTTAAGAAATATGTGTCCATCCATGGACAAAGAGTTGATAGGCTTGGACAAAGATTAGATTAGATATCCTTGGAATTTGCTTGCTATTGAGAGGGTAGGCTTCTTTCCCAAACTTTGGTGAACCCAAACAACGCAAGTGGATAAGTAGTGTCCCCTCAAGGCTCATATACTCCACCAACTATGCAAGTGCAACATTTACAACAATATCAAGACCCCCAAACCCATATTTTCCTCCACCACAACAACCCAAATTAAATTCTCAATGCCCTCATCCACCTCAAGAACCACAATAACAACCACAAGTCCCTCCTCCACCACCCCAACTACATAAACCACCCCAACAGCCATACATCCTCTGACATCCATCCCATCACCAACAACATCTCAGAGCACCATTGCCACCACCACCACCACCAATAAAAACACCACAAGTTCCCCCATCCTCCGTGAGAAAGTGAATGCAGTGATCAAGTTGAGGAGTGGAAAAGTTATTAAGCATCCCAAAAAAGGCAAATATCATGTAGATCAACGTTATGTTGATATTTCATTGGCAAAAAGGTTATGTAGTGATATTACAAGAACTAAGAATATTGTGATCACACTTTCTTTTGAGTATGTGTTACACAATGAACAACCTTCTATTTACGATGTGATACCATGTGTCCTACCCTCTACTCCAATTGGGAGTGAATATGTTCCATCTTTTCCACTTGTGATAGCAAGAGTTTTAGTCGTAACACCAAGGGTCCTTGCTATAATAATCAAAGATCCTCCTTGTGATTCAAGCAAAGAAAGGGCAGGTGGACCTCTATTCTTGGATGCCTTGGGTGTGCCTTACTCCAAAAGAAGAAACAACACATAGAAAATATCTTCAAAATATTTAGAAAAGTGAAAGTGAACATTTGATTTCTTGATTCCATCAAGACATTCTAGGTTATGCAAAAGTCTTGAAGGATGCTTGCACTTTCAAGAGGGATACTATGATAAAAATGCCAAAGAGACTGAAGCTCATAAATCAAATGAGATCCATCTTATACCATACACTCAACCTCAAGAAAAAGTACCTTGGATCCCATATTATCCCTTGCCACATTGGTGATCATCTTATCAAAAATTCTTGATTGGTTTGGGTTCTAGTGTGAACCTCATGCAGTATAGTGTATATCTTGAGTTGGGCTTAGGTAAAAAAAATACCATAAATAGTACACTACAGTTAGCCAACTGGTCTACAAAGTTACAAGCAAAAGCATTGATGATGCTTGACACAAAGATGACAATGGTGTTCCTAACCAAATTCATTTTCTAGATATGGCTCAACAAGATACATAGATTACCATCATCTTGGGAAGTCCCTTCATGTTTATAGTTGATGCTAACATCCATGTGTGTAGAGACACAATGATGCTCACCTTCATGAACTTGAGGTTGATCCTCATTATGGTTAAGACATCATTGCCTAGGAGGAGAAAAAGAAGGAAAAATTCAAAGAAGAAAGTTGTGAGTACACTCATGACCCTTGGATGGAAGAATAGTTATTGAATGTCATTGAGAAGGAATTGTACTTCAAGAATGTGAATTGAGTTTTTCAAATGGATAAAGAAGAACCAAAAACCGCCGAGATGAAGGCAATAAATTTAGTACTTGTGGGACGAAACCAACCTCAATTTTATAACTTTTGTCACTCAAATCTATTTTTATTTTGTTACTTTCCAAGAATGTAACATACTGGATCTTGGTACTGGATTTAATTTTTGAGCTATTATACACATGAAAAATCCTTTTTGCTCAATCCTCATTCTTTGTTGAACTTCACTAAATTATCTTGAAATTCTGGCGCCTAAGTGCAATTTATCCTCATGGTGGTTTGGTCATCCTGTTTGGGACCCATAACTGAACAATTGAGCTCCATTATGAATTTTTAACTTTGGGATCATATAAGAAGGACATTAGTGAAACGTTTACCTATTCATGTTTGCAATAATTTCAAGAATAATTATCTTAGCCACCATAGACCCATACAAGAGGAAGTTAACATTTTTAGAAGTTATTTTAATAGGAAAGAAAGCGATGGACTAAATTTCACAACGTTTCCATCAAAATTTTAGGAGTTAGAAAAAATAAAAGTAATTAACAAATGGGCACACATTGATAATTGTATTATATATGTTAATAACTAAAGGAAGACCTATCTTCCTTCTCTTTAGGGCACAAGCACGCAACGACGGTTCTAATATGATGGAGAAAAAGTTCTCTACAATCACCTCATCGCAAGAAACAAAACTAAGTTGCTTTCCTTCATCTCCAACATGTCTTCACCAACGGTCATACATAGCCTTCTAAAACCCAAGGGGCAGCCGCCACCACAGTAGTTTTTCCCCTGACCAGAAATGGCTACAACCATTACCTAGATGAACGCTTACTCATGACCAGACCGTAATACTAGTTATCTCCTCTCACCCTCGCCCTAACACTGTTTCTTCATTGATGACTCAACGTATGCTGGACCCTCAGCCTCAGCGACGAATCACCTAAACTTCAGTCCGACATGTGAGATAAATTAGTCGGTGTACCACGTACAACCACCATTGCCGTGGTCACTCCCTAGCTTCCAGCCTTTCCATGGAGATTCCTAGGATGCCGCCACTCATCCTCGGTCCATGTATTGGACTAGGTGGTGCCACGCTCCCTTCCTCCTCTCCCCAGGACCTGTTAGGTTCGTAGGTCTATGCCCCGTTGAAGCCCATGACAAACCGCTGTAGAGAATTGGCAGAACAGAAGCCCCTTCCACCAGGATGGCCTTTAACCCAGACATACAACCTTATCTAGCCTTACTGCTGTAACTAGAGCATCTCCGACCACCTACACCGAGACATTCCACCTCCTTCCATCCATATCAGCGTGGTACTCACAATCACCACACCCTACTGCCGCGATGGCTGACGATCAATACAGGCAATGTCTCCACTCTACCACCAACACTCGAACCATCACCACCACTCAGTCGAGACAGTCACAGATCCAGATGTTCTTGAAACTATCCATGACCTGCAGATGTGGCCACCTCCATTCTCTACGACTACAAGCTCCGACCCAGTTCCACCATCACCCCACCTCTATTTTCCTTTCAGTTGGCCTACTGTGCTGGAGACCAACACCGAACCTCACCAACCACCACTGATTCCTCGATGCTGTCACCACCACTCCAGCATGAGGAAAACCAACAGGCGAGATAGTTGTGTGTTCGTGCAGTGAAAAAGAATCGGTATATCACAAGGTATAGACCATGACCACTCCTCTTCTTATTCTATTCCTATACATACAATCAACCGCGATATAGAAAACAAGATCAGGACTAATAAATAAATATTGTGCTATATAAAATCACGGTGCAAATGATGAAACACACCAGCTACTTAATACCCTGCCTAAGTACGTCAATGTCGCATATGTATTATGTCAATTATGAAATTTACAAGCTATATTGAAGCCTAGAAAATAAAAAGAAGATCGTGGAAATCCTAAAAAGGTATATGTAATCTAGTACTTTAGGCTAAATTCTTATAGCATTGAGTTCTACTTTTCTTACTTATCAATTTAATAAAATTAATCACCCAAATAAGGAACAAAATGAAGAAATGAGTGTGTTAAGAAATGAATGCGGGAAATCGAATGCCATACACTTTATGACTTTATTATGTGTACCTACCACTTCTAAATAACCTTATATATATAAGGACATCATGGGACATATAATCGAAATCAATGGATTATAATTCTAGCTATAATACTAGTTTTGCAACCTATAAAAATTATGGAAACCAATTTCTAGATAATGGTTTCATAGTACAAGTAGGTGCATTGTATATATGTATGTGAGCAATACTAAGTGTATTATCTAATGGGTATGTATCATACAAATACACGAATCATGTACATAATGACCGTGGATAATGATGAAAGTATTGTATGTGACCATATGTATAAAGATGACTACCATACAAACATGAGATATGACAACAACTAAAAGCTATCATTCAATATAAAACTCCTTAAGGGGAAAAATGGTAATTTCACTTAATAAGAACCTAGAAAGTGATCCCAAGATAAAGAATCATATAGTGACTCAATATGTTTCTCTTTTCTAGATCTCACAAACTTGGGGCCCTATAAATTTTGATTGTGAAAATGTTGGACTCTTGCTTGATATAAGGTACTCAAATTCTCTATTCGTTTATTGAACTATTTGCCTCCCTCTTGAGTTTCATATATAAAATATTTACAAACTGGTGAACAAATATTGTTGTTAGTCTTTCCCTTTTGTTGAAGTTCACCACGACTAGATTTTGAATACTGAACATTATTGAGAAACTAAAATATTGTTTGATTTTGATATTGGCACAAAAATTCGAAATATTGGCTAAGAGCTTTGGCTCACTAGTTTTGGTGAGTCACGGCCCCCAACCCTACACAATGGATAATGGACAGTTAGAGGTCCCCCAGTACTGGTTACCCCCACAAGCGAAGTTTCGTTCTCTCATAGAGGGGAGAACATTAAGCACCTAGCCACTGGCGAAGACAAAATATTAGATTGATTGTGCCAATAGATAAATATTTGCATATTGAATAATTGGATATCTTGATGCTAGTCTAATGAAAAATTATTCCATTTTGAAATCTTGATTCTGGTATCCTTTTATCATTTTCTAGGTGCCTCTTTGAATTATTATATCTTTTTGTAATTAGCCTGGTAACTAGACTATTCTTGTGTTATCTCCATAGTCACCAGGCAATCTTACCTAAAGTTAATATCATAACTCTTTTTTTTTTTGAAAAAATAGCTCAATAATGGATTTAGTACCAGCCTAGCTGACCTTTATTATTCCCTTCAATGGGGTCCATATGTGGTTTTGTTCCTTTCAGAACTCATGGGCAGGTGATACAAAGAAGAAATAGACGAGACATGCAGGA
The DNA here is from genome assembly GCA_963693085.1 of Alisma plantago-aquatica. Lineage (NCBI taxonomy): Eukaryota > Viridiplantae > Streptophyta > Magnoliopsida > Alismatales > Alismataceae > Alisma > Alisma plantago-aquatica. The sequence continues at coordinate 715,568,596 of OY856409.1, read as the reverse complement.
GCTGTCCTCTGTTGAAGATTAGATAGGAACCAGTTCTTATTCTCAATCTTGTAATATTATGTTTAAAGCCTCCACAACTCTGATGTAAAAGCATGATTGTAATAAAGAGTGTTTATGATTCTGATATTATTTTGTAAATATTTGATCATAAAGATCAGGTTACAACATGGTATCAGAGCCATAAACAGTCAACAATCAGCATGTCTCGTGGGAGTTAGAGTTAAAAACTAGTATATTTAGAACTTAGTCAAGTAGTTTAGTACCAACCTTAGTCTTACTAGCTTTAGCTAATTAAATGGAATAGTAACTTAGGTGGAGTTAATTCTCACTAAGTTGTATGACTCACTAGTTAGTGAAGATGAGACATCACCATATTAGTATAGATGAGTAGAGGTGTCAGAAAATGTGAACAATCTAGTAATTGAAGGTGAATAGTGAAACTAGAGCCCAGGTTTGAATTTGTGAAATGACATTCTTATTACTTATACCATAAGTGATCAATTAAGTCAAATAGGTAGTATGGTGAATGTTGGTCAAAGGTGATTGTGACTTAGTCATCGCATTGATTTTGGCCATTTTTAGTTTTGCAACAAAACGTTTCTTCATCGAAAAAGTTATTTTCTTTATAAAATTATATGTACAAGGAAAAGTTTATTTCATGGAATTTTGTCGATGATTTCTCGAGCTAAGTCACAATAAAAAAGGTATGAGAAAAACCTTAGAGGAGAGTCACATGAAATCTTTTAGACCTAAAGTTACAGTTTAAGAGAGTGAAGGCTACTAAGTTAGTTAGCTTGCCTATTTAGATGTATGGTTGAAACCTTTGAGGGTGGAGTATATGTATTAAGTAGATGATGGAGGTATCAATTTCGATGACAAAATCATTTTGAAGGGGTGGAGAGTTGTAACATTCTGGATCTTGGTACTAATTTTAATTTTTGAGCTATTATACACATTAAAAATCCTTTTTGCTCAATTCTCATTCTTTGTTGAACCTCACTGAATTATCTTGAAATTCTGGCACCTAAGTGCAATTTATCCTCATGGTTGTCCAGTCATCCTGTTTGGGACCCATAACTGAACAATTGAGCTCCATTATGAATTTTTGACTTTGGGATCATATAAGAAGGACATTAGTGAAACATTTACATATTCATGTTTGCACTAATTTCAAGAATAATTAACTTAGCCACCATTGACCCATCACGAGGAAGTTAACATTTTTAGAAGTTATTTTAATAGGAAATAAAGCGATGGACTAAATTTCACAATGTTTCCATCAAAATTCTAGGAGTTAGAAAAAATAAAAGTAATTAACAAATGGGGACGCATTGATAATTGTATTAAATATGTTAGTAACTAAAGGAAGACATGTCTTCCTTCTCTTTAGGGAACAAGCACACAACGACGGTTCTAATATGATGGAGAAGAAGTTCTCTGCAATCACCCCATCACAAGAAACAAAACTGAGTTGCTTTCCTATGTCTCCAGCATGTCTTCACCAACGGTCATACATACCCTTCTAAAACCCAAGGGACAACCGCCACCAGGGAAGTTTGTCCCCTGACCAGAAATGGCTACATTCATTACCTAGATGAACGATTACTCATGACCAGACCGTAATACTAGTTATATTCTCTCACCCTCATCCTAACACTATTTCTTCATTGATGACTCAACGTACGTTGGCCCCTCAGCCTCAGCGACGAATCACCTGAACTTCAAACTGACCTATGAGATAAATTAGTCGGTGCACCACTTGCAACCACCATCGTCGTGGTTACTCCCCGACTTCCAACCTTTCTGTGGAGATTCCTAGGATGCCTCCACTCATCCTCGGTCCATGTAATGGACTAAGAGGCACTGCACTCCCTTCCTCCTCTCCCCAGGACCTGCTAGGTTTGTTGGTCTATGCTCCATTGAAGCCCACGACAAACCATCATAGAGAACCGGCAGAATAGAAGCACCTTCAACCAGGACGACCTTTGACCTAGACATACAACCATATCTAGCCTTACCGCTGTAATCAGAGCATCTCCGACCACCTGCACCGAGACATACTACCTCCTTCCATCCATATCAACGTGGTACTCACAGTCACCACACCCTACTGTCGTGATGGCTGATGATCAATACAAGCAATGTCTCCTCTCTACCACCAACACTCGAACCATCACCACCACTCAGTCGAGACAGTCACAGATCCAACTGTTCTTGAAGCCATCCCTAACCTGTAGATGTGGCCACCTCCATTGTATACAACCACAAGCTCTGACCCAGATCCACCATCACCCCACCTCTATCTTCCTTTCAGCTGGCCTGCTGTGTCGGAGACCAACACTGAACCTTTCCAACCACCGTTGATTCCTCAATGCTATCACCACCACTCCAGCATGACAAAAACCAACAGGCGATATAGTTGCGTGTTGATGTAGTGAAAAATCATCGGTATATCACAAGGTATAGACCACAACCACTCCTCTTCTTTTTCTATTCCTATACAAACAATCAACCGCGATATAGAAAATAAGATCAGGACTAATAAATAAATATTGTGCTATATAAAATCACAGTGCAAATGATGAAACACACTGACCACTTAATACTCTGCCTAAGTACGTCAATGTCGCATATGTTTTATGTCTATTTTGAAATCTACAAGCTATATTGAAGCCTAGAAAATAAAAATAAGATAATGGAAATCCTAAAAAGGTATATATAATCCAGTACTTTAGGCTAAATTTTATAGCATTGAGTTCTACTTTTCTTACTTATCAATTTAATAAAATTAATCACCCAAATAAGGAACAAAATGAAGAAATGAGTGTGTTAAGAAATGAATGCGGGAAATCGAATGCCATACACTTTATGACTTTATTATGTGTACCTACCACTTCTAAATAACCTAATATATATAAGGACATCATGAGACATATAATCGAACTCAATGGATTAAAATTCTAGCTATAATACTAGTTTTGCAACCTATAAAAAGTATGGAAACCAATTTCTAGATAATGGTTTCATAGTACAAGTAGGTGCACTGTATATATGTATGTGAGCTATACTAAGTGTATTACCTAATGGGTATGTATCATACGAATACATGAATCATGTACATAATGACTGTGGATAATGATTAAAATATTGTATGTGACCATATGTATAAAGATAACTACCATACTAACATGAGATATGACAACAACTAAAAGCTATAATTCAATATAAAACTCCTTCAGGGGTAAAATGGTAATTTCACTTAATAAGAACCTAGAAAGTGATCCCAAGACAAAGAATAATATAGTGACTCAATATGTTTCTCTTTTCTAGATCTCACAACCTTGGGGCCCTATAAATTTTGATTGTGAAAATGTTGGACTCTTGCTTGATATAAGGTACTAAATTCTATATTCTTTTATTGAACCATTTGCCTCCCTCTTGAGTTTCATATATAAAATATTTACAAACTGGTGAACAAATATTGTTGTTAGTCTTTCCCTTTTTATTGAAGTTCACCACGACTAGATTTTGAATATTGAACATTATTGAGAAACTAAAATATTGTTAGATTTTGATATTGGCACAAAAATTTGAAATATTGGCTAAGAGCTTTGGCTCACTAGTTTTGGCGGGTCACAGCCCCCAACCCTATGCAGTGGATAATGGACAATTAGAGGTCTCCCAGTACTGGTTACCCCCACAGGCGAAGTGTCGTTCTCTCATAGAGGGGAGAACATTAGGCACCTAGGCACTGGCGAAGACAAAATATTAGATTGATTGTGCCAATAGATAAATCTTTGAATTTTTAATGATTGGATATCTTGATACTAGTCTAATGAAAAAATGTTCCATTTTGAAATCTTGATTCTGGTATCTCTTTATCATTTTCTAGTTGCCTCTTTGAATTATTGTATCTTTTTGTAATTAGCCTGGTAACTAGACTATTCTTGTGTTATCTCCATAGTTCACCAAGCAATCTTACCTAAAGTTAATATCATAACTCTTTTTTTGAAAAAAATAGCTCAATAATGGATTTATTACCAGCCTAGCTGACCTTTATTATTCCCTTCAATGGGGTCCATGTGTGATTTTGTTCCTTTCGAAACTCATGGGAAGGTGATACAAAGAAGAAATAGACAAGACATGCAAGAGCTGTCCTCTGTTGAAGATTAGATAGGAACCAGTTCTTATTCTCAATGTTGTAATATTATGTTTAAAGCTTCCACAACTCTGATGTAAAATCATGATTGTAATAAAGAGTGTTTATAATTCTGATATTATTTTGTAAATATTTGATCGTAAAGATTGGGTCTTTACAACATGGTATCAGAGACATAAATAGTCGATACTCATACATGTCTTGTGGAAGTTAGAGTTAAAAACAAGTATATTTAGAACTTAGTCAAGTAGTTTAGTACCAACCATAGTCCTACTAGCTTTAGCTAATTAAATGGAATAGTAACTTAGGTGGAGTTAATTCTAACCAAGTTGTATGACTCACTAGTTAGTGAAGATGAGACATCGCCTATTACGACCCCACCTCCCGATAACCCCCAATTAAGGGAGATGGGGTCGTAACATTTGGTATCAGAGCGTAGGTTCCCCAGTTAACCATTAATAATTATTAAATTTTACATACTCCATAGAACCCAAGGGAGTTATTAGAGGATTATCCGAAAGATGGAGGTGTCTAGAAAAGGATCACGACGGGGGGCTGGCAATATTTTCCTCCGCACCGCTTGTCAGAATACGAGGACTCCCGGATCCGTGTGACTGTCTGGCCAAAGTCTTAGGGTATGAATCAAAATAAGATACCTTTAGGACTTCTCATCTTATTCACCCCTTCTCATCACAAAATTCTGATAAGGACATAAAGGATTAGGGTTTTCTTTCTTCTCCTCACCCTCTTGAGGTATGGGTAAGGTTAATAAGGTTTAAGGAATACTCCACTAAATTAATGAAAGGCATGTAAATAAGATGTCATAGACATAAGCTTAATAGATTAAGAACAAAATAAATAATAGATACATGCTTAGGTCGTATGACATAAGTTGTCATGTCCTCAGAAGAGTCCTGAGGTTAGACCTTCGTGACAGGAGGATAAGTTAGTCTTGGAGATAAAGATCTCCATTTCAAGTAGAGACCTGGCACATCCTCGGAGGATGATGCTAACCCTAACCCTAAGTGAAGGTTAGAGAGAGATGAGTTGGACTAGGTCTTTGAAAGGACATGCCTTTGGGATGCCATAGGATCCATGGGTGACCTAGCACCTTTGGCAACCCAACCCTGGGAATGGTCGTGCATGTTAGGTTAAAGGATAGATCCTTAGATGATGATGTTAGTGAAGGACCATAGAAACCCTATGGGCTTGTGCAAGTAGGGCATAGCTGGCACCTAGGGCACGTCATAGTGCTGACAATAGGATGAAACCCTGGATAAGGAATTATGATGGAGCATAAAGGGTTATGGATGATCTTGAACAACCATAAGTTTGAACCCAGGCTTCACCCACGTAGAGCATGCTTTTGAGGATGATCCTTCATGAAGAAAGGACCTCTAATGGTGAGGTTGGATGTGGGGTTAGCCCTAGAGGAAGCAGGAAACCCAGCAAGAAGGTTGGAAGCCTAAAACCCTGAACAATGGATGATAGTGGTTGCCTCATGATCGATCCCTGAAAGTTGATGATATCTTGGTTGCCTTTAGAGGGACCAAACCCTAGAGAGTGAAGATGAAGCATCTGGTGCCTATGTGCCTACAGTATAGGTGTTTACCTTATGAGGTGGGAAGAAGAGTTCCTTAGACCTAGAGAGGTTTAGTGAACAGGTTCCGAGGCCTTGTACCTTGTTGGTTGTCCTTAAGGAGGATCCAACTCTAAGTGTTGCTTGAGTTGAAGGATGACAAGGAGTGCATGTCATGCCTTTTGCATGCTTGGTTCAGAGATAGAGCATGCAGTTGGACACCTAAAAGTGAACCTAGGGTTCCTAGGCCTAAGAGGGGAAGTGGTATACCTGATGCTCATGATGAGAGTTGAGTTCCTATAGAAGAGGGCATGGTACTACTCATGTATAGAGGAAAAGGGAAGCCCTTAAGCTTAAGGTATGTTTAATGAACCCCTCACAGCTAAGTGGATGACACGGGAAGGTATGACCTTGATCTAATGTTGAAGAATGAGAACCCAGATGACCTAGCATGGTACAGTAGGAGATCTGCTTGTGCCTTAATAGCTTGCTAGGGTTAAGTAAGCTCATGTGGATGTAAACCCTAGACCTAAGAGCTTTTGTGACCTTGTTGTCAAGAGATAGTTTTCCTCCCATCCTGGGAGAGGGACCCCTTTGGTAGGGTGTATATCAGTTTTGTTGATTTTAGGTAACCTGAAGAGGTCTCACAGGATCTTGAGAAGTTAAGTGAAAAGTACATGGTATGAGAATGAACCTGTAGACCCATAGATATCCATCTCTAATTGCATATGAATGTGTTACCATGGAGGTAACCGGTATGGGGCTTGACCAAGGTAGGCAGGTTGCCATGATCCCTATGAAAGGATGAAAGCCATCCCATGAATGCAGTAAGAGAGATGATGGAGACTTGGTTCTAAGAGAACATGTACTATAATGGATAATCCTAAATCTATCCTAGGGTCAGGTAGGGATAAGACTGATGAAAGTAGGAGTTGCCTAATTCCCCAGTTGCACATGACCATAGGGTCGGGAGGTAACAGCTATCATTGTCTGAGGGCCATGGATTAGGAGATTGATCACCTTCATGAACTCATGGGACCCAAAGGGCAGATGAGTAGGGCACTCTCTTGATGCATGAGGGAAGAGGGATGACCCCAAAAAGAGTCGGTACCCTATAGACCTAGAGGAGATGACCAAGGATATAAACCTTAGTAGGTTCAAGACTAGTTTGATATCATGATGTCTGTGATGTAGAGACATATGCGGCACGTTGCAACTTATATTTAAAGATGTACTGGCAAGGTGGGATGTACCATCTCTACTCTTGGAACAGGAAGAACTTTGTATTTGAACTGCAGCCAAATGCTTATTTCCTCTTGTTATGGGGGTGAGAGATAGGACACTACGCATGCCATACACCAAGGATAAGAGATGATTTTGGTTGGAACGTTGCCACAAGGTATGGGGATAGAGAAGATAACCTACCCTGGTAAAGTGAATGATACATGAATTGTTTGCAAACACTAAGAGGAATGAAGTAGTCACCTTATGAGGATGTTTTTATCATGAGCTATGTGGAACTTACAAGTTATACCGGGTTGAGTTTGATCACCATGATGATGAAATCAGAGGAGTGTTCTTAATGAAGATAGACATAGAGTTTGAGGTGAGATGATAAGTGAAATACATGGAAGTGTATGTCTTCAATGTTACCTAATACCTAAGGATGTGAGGTGGTAATGAATGTTCTGGTTAAGACTTGTTTGACTAGAAGCTAGAAGAGGTTGTTTAGCTAACCCTAAGTTTGAAAAGGAGAGGTGTTTGGATAACACTCAGATGTAACAAGATATGTTGAAACAGTTAATGGTTGGATGGTGGTAGAACCTCAAGTGCACTTCTTTGGAAAAGAAGGTGATGAAACCCCGACTAGAGTGGTTTAGGGTTTCAGAGGAATCGATCTTGAGAATTCAGGACATATAGGAAATCATGATTGAAGATCACCATACACTGTGGAAAAAGGCAATAGCACTTTGGATGCTTAAGATGAAGTTGCATGTGGTTTATGGCCATGCAAGCCAGGAAGTAAAGGACGAACCCCAGTAACCCAGTCTATCGATATAGAGGATAAAAGAGTCCCTGAGAGGGAACGGGAGCTCAACACTATGGTTGTTGTGATATGTGACACCTCATCACGCTAAACGAGATTACTCAAAACTCAAAAACACGATCAACTACTAATTAATCACATTTTCAAAAATGCGGAATAATTAAAACCGATTCCAAAGGTGTAAACAAACTTTAGAACATTTACAAAATGTCCATCATTCCATTCTCATATACTGTATCAAGCATTTGCATAAGGGTCCAAAGACCTCAGTCACATCTTGCATACAAAAGATATTTCACATGTACATGCCATATATTTACAAACATTGGCATAAGACCAAAATCTCGTGCCGATACAAATATATCGTCTAGAAAGCACATCCCATACCAGGACCTAAGAGTACAGGGACGACACTAGGACTATACTACTAACATCTATAACTAGCATCTACAACTAACCAACCTTCTGAATCTATTGATCACCAGGTTGGTTCTCTTCCACAGCACGACCTCGACCTCGTTGCCCGCGACCACCTAAAAAAAATGTGGTTACCCACGGGTGAGACCCAGTCCCAGCGAGAGATATAACTCTCTCCAACATATATTGATTATAACATATTAATTGACATTAAATGAACTGAGCAGATATAGAAATGAATAAGCAATTTAAGCAGATTAAATAGGTTAAGCATACTAAGCCATTAAACAAATTAATTTGACAATAAGTATAATTACTCAAATGTCATATAATATCATCTTGTAAACACTGAATAATATAAGGACTAGTTAAAGACTAATCAAGCAATGTGAGACGTATTTAACCCTAGTCAGTATACTACATGACTTATATCACTTCTTTTATTACATTGCCCTGAGGGATTTGAGAAATACCACTCAAGTCCCAACTGACCACTACTAAGTCGAAATCAGTGCCATACAAGATCTAGGAAGAGCCGGACTCCTAAGATCTTCTCTGCCCCCGGTCATTACGGGTCCGCCACAGTGACACATAAGGTCAACTGCTAACAGCCTAGTCCGTCCTTGGTATAGGTCACGACACTAGTGAAAGGAGGTGGGTACGCATACCCTACCATCCGAGGTACAACCATAGTTGTCCTCCAATCTCATCACATATATAATCATCGAGACACGATCGCAGTCGTTCCCAAACTGAGGGCTAGGTATGACCACAGTCATCCTCCCTAAACACTTGAATTTAGGATGACAAGCACCCCGCATACTCATCAGTATGCGCTCCGAGTTTCCCTTAGGAATACTCGTTTCACCATCTGGCAAGTCCTGACACTCAGATGGATCTATGGCACAGGGCTCTACATGATTAGGGTTACACTTGATTAATTACTGCCAATTGAATGCATTAAGGCTTTATCATACAAGTGGACATTCAAACCCTAATTATTTTCTAACAAGAATATATGTATAATGACTTCAAGGGATATAAAACATTTGATATATAAATCTTAATCACTTTACCACATCCTATAATTCATTGAAAATTAATGGACCACACTTATCATGATACTATTTCAAGATACCAATATCTTATTACAAGTTCCAGGGTTTTAACCCTTATAGGAACATAAAGAGGATTTCACATCAATCATGGCTTCAAACAGCCCAAATGTAATTAAGACCATAACATTATTCATAGTAAGGTTATCATCATCATTCCATGCCTTAAACAAGGCTCAAAAGATCATTAGCACATGTTTGTCCGTAAATATTAACATAGAAAGGCACTGTGATATTGAAATAGTACTACATCGTGGTTTCAACACAACAAGAGTATAATTCATTATCACATTTATCATTCAAGAGGTCTGATTATAACCAATTAACATCAAATAATTACATCAAGGTTAGGTATAACAAGCTAGATCACATGGGAGTTACACATCCACTTATTATAGTGATTTATCAAATATAACTATATAATGACAAAGGTAATGCTACCAATTAATGGTATTGAACCATTGAATTATCTTCACTAGGACCCACATATAATAACATGTGATTTATTTTAATCCATTGGATGTTAAAGCATCCAATATTATTCATTGGATTAGGTTCATTGTTCAAGGTTATCAATTGAAGTATAGGTCTAACCATTAGATCAATTGAACCAAGGAACCATTGGTTCAAGGTATAGTCAAATCTACCATTACAGTCCTAATTCATCATATATGGTGATGACCTGATCCAACATTAATTGTGATCATTAGGTCACCATTGGTTGCTAGATCAGTAATACATTCAATTAACATCATCAAATAATAAGCCAATATCATCATCGATTGATAACATCATTAAAATACTTAGTGGATGATAATTAAATGTATAATTGAGTCAAAACTTGTACTAAGGTGGTAACCATAGGTTGTCACTATAAATTTGACACCCTTGATCACGAACATAAGTTGCTAAGATAGCAACACTATTGGTTGTTGAATGGTATAACAATCAATTATGTAATAGGAAAGGAAATAGCTTAAAAACCCTAATTTGAACCATCATTTGTTTTTGTACATAATGACATAGGTTGTTGTTATCAACCTGTCCCAAATAATGTTACACCTTATAAAGGCTTTACACATGTTTACAGGTTCATATAGAACTGGAATAAAATAGGAAACACCACAAAATTCGTAATTCTAAACAAGCATGATTCCACTATGCTTAGATCATCACATTCAAGCATAATCATGAACTAACAAGCTTCAAATAAGCAATATAAGTGAAGAATGTTATATAACTCGCCTCTATAGAGTAGTTCAGATATCCAAAAGCAAAAATCTCGAGCAAATAGGGCAAGGAAACCTTGGATTCAGATCTGAACTTGGCCAACTATTCAATTCTCTCCACAAACAAGCAAAACCCTAGAAAAGAGACAAGAAGGAAGGAGTTTTGAGTTCTAGGGGAACTTTCACCATGGAAAACCATGGTTCCGACCTGGAGAGATGTAGGAGGAAGAGAAACAAATAATTGGACGGAGGAAATAAGGAAAAACTTAAACTTTTAGGTCAATATCACTAGGGGGAAGCTTCATACACCCAAAAAGATAATCAATTTCAACCCTAGAATTTGTTTCCAAGAGGATCCCCACCTTCTTCTTCCTTGGGCAGAAAAAATCGCAGATGAACAGAGGGAGGACGAGGCTGGGAGAAGGAGAGAGAGAATGGAGAGCAAATGGCTCGTTTGTGGGCTTTTGGATAAGTATATAACACTTTAATATTAAGAAAAAGAAAAAAAATTGAAATTCTAGTATATATCCAAGTATCCATGGCTTTATATTATTAAAAAATACATAAGCACACACACACACAGCTCTCCCACCGTCCCTCTAGACCTGCTTGGTTTGCCTTTGACGAAATTCTCAGCCAATCACATAATTCCTTAGTTGATAGCTACTAAAGGTAGCTCATCCATGAAGGGAAAAACCCTAAAATACCCTTGATAAAAACACCTTCAAACCATGGCTCAAATAGGATCCTCATGGTTCAAGAATCTCAAGAATGATAATATAACAACTAAGGAACATAATTTATGTGACAAATTGCAAATAAAACCCCTCAATTGGGTAAATTGTAGAAAAGTCTGAAATGTACAGAAAATTGCATAACTTTCTCAAACACTGTCCAAATTGGACCAAATTTGAAACTTAAGCTTGCGTTATGATTTCAAAACATATCAAAAGGTTATATTAGAGTTATAAGCATTCAATTATGGTAATTAAGCTCCTTCAACTCATTAAGAAAGTTCAGGGGCCTTACAACTATAAACCCCTAACAAGGATTTCACCCCGAAATCCTACGCAAAAAGAGATGGGTATTTTCTACGCATCTCATTCTCTAGTTCCCATGTGGCTTCCTCAATGCCACGGTGATTCCACAAAACTTTCACTAGTATTATATCCTTTCTCTTCAGTTTTTTCACCCTTCTATCCAAGATCAACACAGGACCCTCAACATAGGAAATATCCTCATCTAACTCAACCTCTACTGGTTGGATTGTCTGGTCAGTATCTGGATGGCATTTCCTCAACATAGAGATGTGAAAGACATTATGCAATCTATGTAGCTCTGGTGGTAGTTCCAACTTATATGCTACCTTTCCAACACGAGCTAGGATAGGGTATGGTCCCATAAATCTAGGAGCCAACTTACCCTTCTTTCCAAACCTCAACACACCTTTCCAAGGAGAAACCTTAAGATATACTCTGTCTCCCACTTGGAATTCAAGTGATCTGCGTCGGTTGTCTGCATAAGATTTTTTCCTGTCCTGGGCTGCTTTCAACTGTTGTTGTATCACTTTAATCTTTTCTGTAGTCTGTTGTACTAGCTCAGGACCCAAAAGTTGATATTCACCTGTCTCATACCAACAAAGAGGAGACCGACATCGTCTACCATATAGAGCCTCATAAGGAGCCATATCTATGCTTCTTTGATAGCTATTGTTGTACGCAAACTCTATCAGAGTTAGATGTACATCCCAACTACCAAGAAATTGCAGCACACATGCCCTCAAGAGATCCTCTAAAGTCTGAATAGTCCTTTTAGACTGGCCATCGGTCTGTGGATGAAAAGTTGTGCTGAATCTCAGCTGTGTTCCCATTGCTGAATGCAGACGCTCCCAAAAATGACTTGTAAATTGTGGACCTCTGTCAGAAACTATAGTCACTGGAATGCCATGCAAACGGACTATCTCATCAACATATATTTGTGCCAATTTCTCTACTGTAAAAGTTGTCTTAACTGGCAGAAAATGAGCTGACTTAGTCAATCGATCTACTATCACCCATATGGAATCATGACCCTTGGTTGTCCTAGGAAGACCAACCACAAAGTCCATAGTAATATGATCCCATTTCCACTGTGGTATTGGCAAGGGTTGCAATGTCCCTACAGGTTTCTGGTGCTCAGCCTTCACCTGCTGACAAACTGGACATTTGGCAATGAACTCTGCCACATCACGCTTTAGACCTGGCCACCAATACATGTCTTTCAAGTTTTGGTACATCTTGGTATTTCCAGGATGCATTGCATACATGGAGGAGTGAGCCTCCTCAAGTACCATCTTCCTCAACCCATCAACATTAGGAATTACTATCCTATTATGGTAACAAATTGTACCATCATCTGCCTCATGAAAACCATCATACTTTTCACTACCAATCCCCGATCGGATATTCTGTATCACAGTGTCATTTTGTTGTGCATCATGAATCTGTTGTCTCAAGGTAGGTTTCACTTGTAACTGTGCCAACAATCCTGCTAGCAAAGAAACTTCTAGATGTACATTCATCTGGCGAAGAGACACTAGCATGTCTCTCTTATGGCACATCAAGGAATTTAATTGTGCATTACCTACCATTGATGATGAAGATGACTTTCTACTCAATGCATCAGCTACCACATTAGCTTTTCCTGGATGGTAGTCTATTGTGCAATCATAATCCTTAATCAGTTCCATCCATCTCCTCTGCCTCATATTCAGCTCCTGTTTTGAGAAGATATACTGTAGATTCTTATGGTCAGTGAAGATATGACACTTTTCACCATAAAGATAGTGTCTCCAGATCTTTAAGGCATGGACCACTGCTGCAAGCTCCAAATCATGTGTTGGGTAATTCTCCTCATGTTTCTTAAGCTGTCGCGAAGCAAAAGAAATCACATTTTTATCTTGCATCAACACACATCCCAACCCATTCTTTGAAGCGTCACAAAAGACAATATAACCTTTCCCTTGCTCTGGAAGTACTAACACTGGTGCACTAGTCAACTTTTCCTTCAAAAGCTGGAAAGAACGTTGACACTTGTCATTCCAAGAAAAAGGAACATCCTTCCTGGTTAACCTAGTTAGGGGTAACGCTATAGAACTGAAGTCTTTGATGAACCTCCTATAGTAGCCTGCCAGACCTAGGAAGCTACGGATCTCTGTCGGTGTTTTTGGCTGCTCCCACTCTAGTACAGATTCTACTTTCTTGGGATCAACACAAATGCCTTTTGCAGATATAACATGGCCCAGAAAAGACATTTCAGCTAACCAGAATTCACACTTGCTGAACTTAGCATATAGTTGGTGCTGCCTCAACAAAGTCAATGCCCGTCGAAGGTGTTGCTCATGTTGATGACTATCCTTGGAGTATATCAAAATATCATCTATGAACACGACAACACACTGATCAAGATAAGGTCTAAACACCCTATTCATTAGATCCATAAAAGCTGCAGGTGCATTGGTTAGCCCAAACGGCATAACCACAAACTCATAATGACCATACCTAGTCCTAAAGGCTGACTTAGGTATGTCATCAGCCTTAATTCTCAACTGATGGTAACCTGACCTCAGGTCTATCTTTGAAAACACAGTGGCACCTCTCAACTGGTCAAAAAGATCATCAATCCTTGGCAGAGGATACTTATTCTTTATTGTCACCTTGTTCAACTGTCTATAGTCTATACACAACCTCATTGACCCATCCTTCTTTTTAACAAACAACACAGGAGCACCCCAAGGGGAAGTGCTCGGCCTGATAAACCCCTTCTCTAACAGTTCTTGTAACTATTTCTTTAACTCTTGCATCTCTGCTGGTGCCATTCTGTATGCTGACTGTGTTATGGGTTGTGTTCCAGGAACAAGATTGATCTCAAACTCAATCTCTCTAGGAGGGGGAACTCTAGGAAATTCCTCAGGAAAGACATCCTCAAATTCTTGCACAACTGGTACCTCCTGGATACTAGGACCTACTACCTTGGTATCCACAACATGGGCTAAGAAAGCCTCACATCCTTGTCTCATCAAACGCTCAGCTGTCATGGCTGACATCAAACATGTAGGAAGAATCTTCCTATCACCCTGAAAAATCCACTGTACATCTCCATCATGGAACGTCGCCACCTTAGTACTACAATCCAAGACTACCTTGTATTTTTCCAAGGTATCCATTCCAAGGATTACATCAAAACCATGCATGTCAAGTGGCAGAAGATCCACTTGAATGTGGTGTCCAGAAAAAGAAAGAACACAAGAAGAGCACACTTCTCGCAACTCAGCAAAATCAACCAAAGGAGTCTCCAATCGCAGAATATCAGATCTAAGACTAACAGGTAGATAACAACTATCTATCACCTCTCTAGTGATAAAAGAGTGTGTTGCACCCGGGTCTACTAACACAGATATAAAACAAGAAGCAGACATATCAGAATGAAATAACTCCATCTGACATGTCACGACTCGTGGATTGACCACTGCTTCTGGCTGGGTCATGGCATAGAACCTAGTTGTCGCCTGCTGCCGTCCACGTCCTCTGCTCGCCTGTCCTGAGGATCCTGCATGGGATGCCTGACCACATCCTCTGCCATTACCACTACTAAACTGTCGTTGTTGTGGACCTTGTTGACTTTGCCTTGGCTGCTGAGTCACCTCTTCAACCTTCATAGGACAATTCCATCTAATATGCCCTGTCTGTCCACATTGATGACACACTCGGTTATCACTATGTGGTCTAAACGGCCCTGCAACTGAGACTGATGATGAACTGCGAGCTCCTTCCAGTGGAAAATTGTGACCTCTACCCCGACTCGGGGTCCATTGTGATGGTGCATGTGATCTTGGTTCAGTGAAGGTTGACCTTGGTTGTGACAGCGGTGGGAAAAATCTTGGCTTCTTAAAGCCTCCAGATGATTGCCCTTGAAACTGCATAGGTCGCTTCTTAGCATTAGCATCACGCTTCTCTATGGCAGACCTCTCAATCCTCCTGACAGATTCCACAAAGGTGGAAAACCTTTCCCTATTCTCCAAGGCTGATGTTGTAGTAGTCAACTCTGTACTCAAACCCTTCTCAAATCTCCAAATCCTTTCCTTGTCTGTTGCTGCCATGTGTGGGAAGAACCTCAGAAGTTCCATAAACTTTGATTCATACTCATTGATAGTCATAGCTCCTTGACGAATCTTCTCGAACTGAGAGATTTTCTCATCTAGGTAGGTCTCTGGAAAATATCGACTAACAAATTCCCTCCGAAACTCCTCCCATCCTATCACAACTCCTGGCCTTTTCTCCTCTTCTATGGCCCACCAGTGGCCAGCACTACCCTTCAACAAGTATACTGCATGCTTAACTTTGTCTTCTTCAGTGATGTTTAGGATTTTTAAAGCTTTTTCCAACTCAGTCAACCACATGTCAGCGTCTGCTGGATCAGAAGTACCTGCATATTCAATCGCCCCAACACGTCTAAGACGTTCAAATGTCTTCCCAACACCTTGGGACTCCACATTGGAGGTGGCTGCCCTAGCTGGAGGTGCTGGCGCTCTGTCAGAGATATGTGTGATTGTGGCCATCATCTGTCTAAAGATATGTTGAAACTCAGGATTGGCCATCATTGTTGGGTCTAGATAAGGCATTGTGGGCTGCTCTGGCCCTGCTTCTGGCACTCTCTCATCACGTGGTTGCCTCACTGCACCTCCTTCAGGTGCAATTTAACTACTCTCAACATGTTCTTCATGTCCTCCAGACATATCTGCATAAGCATAAACTATGATCAGATATGTTGGATACATAAGAACAGACTCAAACCTAAGTCCTATGTCCCTGTAGACTCAGTAAACCTAGAGCTCTGATACCAACTTAACTGTGACACCTCATCACGCTAAACGAGATTACTCAAAACTCAAAAACACGATCAACTACTAATTAATCACATTGTCAAAAATGCGGAATAATTAAAACCGATTCCAAAGGTGTAAACAAACTTTAGAACATTTACAAAATGTCCATCATTCCATTCTCATATACTGTATCAAGCATTTGCATAAGGGTCCAAAGACCTCAGTCACATCTTGCATACAAAAGATATTTCACATGTACATGCCATATATTTACAAACATTGGCATAAGACCAAAATCTCGTGTCGATACAAATATATCGTCTAGAAAGCACATCCCATACCAGGACCTGAGAGTACAAGGACGACACTAGGACTGTACTACTAACATCTATAACTAGCATCTACAACTAACCAACCTTCTGAATCTATTGATCACCAGGTTGGTTCTCTTCCACAGCACGACCTCCACCTCGTTGCCCGCGACCACCTAAAAAAATGTGGTTACCCACGGGTGAGACCCAGTCCCAGCGAGAGATATAACTCTCTCCAACATATATTGATTATAACATATTAATTGACATTAAATGAACTGAGCAGATATAGAAATGAATAAGCAATTTAAGCAGATTGAATAGGTTAAGCATACTAAGCCATTAAACAAATTAATTTGACAAGAAGTATAATTACTCAAATGTCATATAATATCATCTTGTAAACACTGAATAATATAAGGACTAGTTAAAGACTAATCAAGCAATGTGAGACGTATTTAACCCTAGTCAGTATACTACACGGCTTATATCACTTCTTTTATTACATTGCCCTGAGGGATTTGAGAAATACCACTCAAGTCCCAACTGACCACTACTAAGTCGAAATCAGTGCCATACAAGATCTAGGAAGAGCTGGACTCCTAAAATCTTCTCTGCCCCCGGTCAGTACGGGTCCGCCACAGTGACACATAAGGTCAACTGCTAACAGCCTAGTCCGTCCTTGGTATAGGTCACGACACTAGTGAAAGGAGGTGGGTTCGCATACCCTACCATCCGAGGTACAACCATAGGTGTCCTCCAATCTCATCACATATATAATCATCGAGACACGATCGCAGTCGTTCCCAAACTGAGGGCTAGGTATGACCACAGTCATCCTCCCTAAACACTTGAATTCAGGATGACAAGCACCCCGCATACTCATCAGTATGCGCTCCGAGTTTCCCTTAGGAATACTCGTTTCACCATCTGGCAAGTCCTGACACTCAGATGGATCTATGGCACAGGGCTCTACATGATTAGGGTTACACTTGATTAATTACTGCCAATTGAATGCATTAAGGCTTTATCATACAAGTGGACATTCAAACCCTAATTATTTTCTAACAAGAATATATGTATAATGACTTCAAGGGATATAAAACATTTGATATATAAATCTTAATCACTTTACCACATCCTATCATTCATTGAAAATTAATGGACCACACTTATCATGATACTATTCAAGATACCAATATTTTATTACAAGTTCCAGGGTTTTAACCCTTATAGGAACATAAAGAGGATTTCACATCAATCATGGCTTCAAACAGCCCAAAGGTCATTAAGACCATCACATTATTCATAATAAGGTTATCATCATCATTCCATGCCTTAAACACGGCTCAAAAGATCATTAGCACATGTTTGTCCGTAAATATTAACATGGAAAGGCACTGTGATATTGAAATAGTACTACATCATGGTTTCAACACAACAAGAGTATAATTCATTATCACATTTATCATTCAAGAGGTCTGATTATAACCAATTAACATCAAATAATTACATCAAGGTTAGGTATAACAAGCTAGATCACATGGGAGTTACACATCCACTTATTATAGTGATTTATCAAATATAACTATATAATGACAAAGGTAATGCTACCAATTAATGGTATTGAACCATTGAATTATCTTCACTAGGACCCACATATAATAACATGTGATTTATTTTAATCCATTGGATGTTAAAGCATCCAATATTATTCATTGGATTAGGTTCATTGTTCAAGGTTATCAATTGAAGTATAGGTCTAACCATTAGATCAATTGAACCAAGGAACCATTGGTTCAAGGTATAGTCAAATCTACCATTACAGTCCTAATTCATCATATATGGTGATGACCTGATCCACCATTAATTGTGATCATTAGGTCACCATTGGTTGCTAGATCAGTAATACATTCAATTAACATCATCAAATAATAAGCCAATATCATCATCGATTGATAACATCATTAAAATACTTAGTGGATGATAATTAAATGTATAATTGAGTCAAAACTTGTACTAAGGTGGTAACCATAGGTTGTCACTATAAATTTGACACCCTTGATCACGAACATAAGTTGCTAAGATAGCAACACTATTGGTTGTTGAATGGTATAACAATCAATTATGTAATAGGAAAGGAAATAGCTTAAAAACCCTAATTTGAACCATCATTTGTTTTTGTACATAATGCCATAGGTTGTTGCTATCAACCTGTCCCAAATAATGTTACACCTTATAAAGGCTTTACACATGTTTACAGGTTCATATAGAACTGGAATAAAATAGGAAACACCACAAAATTCGTAATTCTAAACAAGCATGATTCCACTATGCTTAGATCATCACATTCAAGCATAATCATGAACTAACAAGCTTCAAATAAGCAATATAAGTGAAGAATGTTATATAACTCGCCTCTATAGAGTAGTTCAGATATCCAACAGCAAAAATCTCGAGCAAATAGGGCAAGGAAACCTTGGATTCAGATCTGAACTTGGCCAACTATGCAATTCTCTCCACAAACAAGCAAAACCCTAGAAAAGAGACAAGAAGGAAGGAGTTTTGAGTTCTAGGGGAACTTTCACCATGGAAAACCATGGTTCCGACCTGGAGAGATGTAGGAGGAAGAGAAACAAAGAATTGTAAGGAGGAAATAAGGAAAAACTTACACTTTTAGGTCAATATCACTAGGGGGAAGCTTCATACACCCAAAAAGATAATCAATTTCAACCCTAGAATTTGTTTCCAAGAGGATCCCCACCTTCTTCTTCCTTGGGCAGAAAAAATCGCAGATGAACAGAGGGAGGACGAGGCTGGGAGAAGGAGAGAGAGAATGGAGAGCAAATGGCTCGTTTGTGGGCTTTTGGATAAGTATATAACACTTTAATATTAAGAAAAAGAAAAAAAAATTGAAATTCTAGTATATATCCAAGTATCCATGGCTTTATATTATTAAAATATACATAAGCACACACACACACACAGCTCTCCCACCGTCCCTCTAGACCTG
Source organism: Alisma plantago-aquatica (assembly GCA_963693085.1). NCBI lineage: Eukaryota > Viridiplantae > Streptophyta > Magnoliopsida > Alismatales > Alismataceae > Alisma > Alisma plantago-aquatica. Next base: position 715,548,863 of record OY856409.1, on the reverse strand, counting down.
CTTGGTTTGCCTTTGACGAAATTCTCAGCCAATCACATAATTCCTTAGTTGATAGCTACTAAAGGTAGCTCATCCATGAAGGGAAAAACCCTAAAATGCCCTTGATAAAAACACCTTCAAACCATGGCTCAAATAGGATCCTCATGGTTCAAGAATCTCAAGAATGATAATATAACAACTAAGGAACATAATTTATGTGACAAATTGCAAATAAAACCCCTCAATTGGGTAAATTGCAGAAAAGTCCGAAATGTATAGAAAATTGCATAACTTTCTCAAACAGTGTCCAAATTGGACCAAATTTGAAACTTAAGCTTGCGTTATGATTTAAAAACATATCAAAAGGTTATATTAGAGTTATAAGCATTCAATTATGGTAATTAAGCTCCTTCAACTCATTAAGAAAGTTCAGGGGCCTTACATGATAGGTCTTCCTTGGGCCAAGGAAGGTCGAGATGTAATATGGGTTATGGTAGGTCGCCTTACCTAGATGACATGAGAAAGAAAGAGTTATGTTAAGGGACATATCTAGTTGAACTACCCATGAGAGAGATGGTTCAACTACACCATGAAGCGAGTTCAAAGGTTCTTGAGTTTTACCTAAGGGTTTCCTTCCAAAAGATGGAAGTAGGTACATGAAGAGCTTGATGTTAATATAGTTTATCACCCCAAACTATGGTTAGTATGATCCAGACTAAAGGGTCTAATGAGGGCATGTGTGATCGTTCAGGGTGATATCTAGAGACAGTTTTTGTCCTATGAAAGATGTGACAATGACCACCATAGCCAGTATCGGGTTTTATAAGAAGCTCTGTAAGGGAGGTTGTGTCGGTCACCACTTTAGTAAGGTGATGTTGGTGAAAGGACCACATGATGGTTAGAAAAGGACCACATGATGGTTAGAAAAGGGACCACAGTGCGTGTAGATGAAGTCACTTTGATTGTGCAGGGCTGAAAGGAGCCTAGAGACGATGAGAGTCGTGAGCATATGCAAAGTAGACTGACATACAAGTTACTGTGGGAGAAAATGTGACATGAAAATCTGACCCCTCTAAGTTATAACTAAGAGAGCTGAGTCCCCGATGCATGGGTTCTTTTGACATGGTTTGGTGGAGAAGGTTAAGTTTGACCATACCCCTCAGGATAAAGTAATGTGTGATGAGTTCCATGTGTCCAGTTTAGAGCACTATGTGAGGTACCCAACCATCTACTGAGCAATGAACCTAGTGAGCCCCAAGGGAGGCTGACATGGCCTGAGTCACCTGTGCAGTTTATAGACGCCGGGATGAAAGAACTCAGAGAAAAGCATATGTGATGATAAAGGTTCTTTGGAAATGCCATGAGTACGGCAAAACCACATAGGGGTCAATGATGGACATGGAAAGTCTTATCCTGAATTGATTGTTTGTTTGCCTGTTTGAATTTTGAGGACAAAATTTCTATAAGAGGGGAAGGACGTTACAACCCCAATTTTTGGGTTCAATTGGTGAGAAATGCAATTTCTCATATTAAGGATAATTGAACAAAGAATGGTATAATTTGTTTTGAATACATGGATTTTGTTTACAATAGCCTTGATGTTTGTGTTGTGGGCTTTATTGGCTATTGGGCCCAATAACAAGGAAATAACAAGGAAATTCAATTAGTAAATGGATAATTGAATTCTGAAGAAAAGAAATATGTAGAAACCTCTAGAAGGCAAATCCAAAGAGGGATTTCGTGCCTCTTGGATTCCTTGGGTTCCAAGGAGTCTAAAGTTGCAAAGAAAAGCAATAAGAAAAAGAAAAGATTAATTATGTATTTCTTTATTAAGAAAGAAAGTAAAAATAATGTTAAAATGTTGGAAATAAGTGGGAAAAGGTATAATTAGGTGATCCATTGTGGAATTTCGTGTTCCAAGGATTCCTAATGATAAAAGGAATGTCAATGAGGAAAATAAAACAAAAATAAAGAGAAATCCTCAAAAAGGAAATATTCTAATAATAAATAAACAAGATAATGTGAAATAATGCATAAAGATGCATCTAGAAGGATAATAAGTATCAAATAAAAAGAAATTTGAAATAATGGAATGTCTTGGGATCCAAGGAGTCCCAATAAAGAGGAAAGAAAGAGAAAATACCAAATTTGCAAAATAAAAGGATAATGTGATACCTTATTAATGAATTATGAGGTATTGTTAAAAAGAAAGTAAATTTTAATTAAAGGAAATAGAATTTCGTGCCTAAGGATTGAAAAGCAAGAAATAAAGAGGATAATGGCAAGGATTTTCGAATTCCTAAAATATCCAAATAATAAAGGATATTAGAAAAGATTTATGATAGAGAGAGATGGTTGCTTCACAACCAAGGAAAGAGTGTTTCCTTTCAAGTTTGGGACTTGGGTCCCCATGAGGCACGCCTTAGGACTTCATAACCCTCCCCTATATAAGGGGTTGGTCTTCTGGTTCGGGTTCCAAAGAGATCTCACATGTTTTCCTTCTCCTTCTTCTTGTTTCTTACAAGAAAAACCCTAACCATGGGAGTGAGTGCAACCCAGAACGATGTGGAGCCTTAGTCAGGAGCTGGATGGGGGCACGATGATCCCAAGTCCTTGGGAAAGGAGCCCGGCCGTCGTCCCTTAGGCCTAGCATCTGCACAGCGCCGTAGGACGTCTGCAGGTCAGCCATGGCGGCGGACCTGCCGGGCGCGTTGCTGGCTGACCAGCCACGTACCAGGAGCCCCATTAGGTGCGTGGGGGCATGGCGGGGTCAGTGCGACAGTTGCTGATGGAGATCGAGGTCCAAGGAGCAGGAGAAAGGCCGGCGCACAGCTGCAGATCGCAGCTAGGGCGGCGCTGCTGCTACGGATCGAGGAAGAAGAAGGCACAGACGGCTTTTGCCCATGCTACCCCTCGGCGTGCCAAAGAACAGATCTTTAAGTCAAGGGTAGTCTCGTAATTTGGTTATAATTCCAAATGAGCCGCGTTGTATGGCAAGGAGTGACGTGGCGTCTCCTGATTGGCCCAGGTAAAGTTTTGTTGCAAAAATCTTAGTTAAAGATTCGTAGCTCGGATGACAAAAGTTTATATATGAATTTTGATCAGAAGAACACTAGGAATCCAATAAAAATAGTTTTATAGCCTGAATCTGATCATAGTTCGAAATATAGTGTAAATTATCATCTTTAATGAATTAAAGATTAAGAAACCCTATTTTGCAATGAATAAAGTGTTTAATAGGATTTAATGGATCTTTAGAGTTGATATTAATCTGTTAAATGTAAAAAAGTACATTATGTTCAAAAAGGAAGAACTTTGCACATGATTAGTCTAATTTAGAGTTTATATGCTTAAAATTAGAAAAGTACATAAAGTTATCATCTTTAGGGTTTTAATTAAGGGAAGACCCTTAGATTTGATGATAGATGGATTTAATGTGGATAATTCAAGCTAATATTAACCTGTTGTTAATAAAAGTGAAAATAGGATCTAAAAGATGATCTTTCTATATAATTGGATTAATTTAGGGTTTCGTGCATAATTATGCACTTATGAGTTTGAAAACCCTAATTTAGATGAATATGTCTTTTAATTATTTTAATGGTTCAAATCCATGAATAAATAGGGATATGATGATCCTAAGTCAATTTGGGTATAAAAGACTATTAAAATGAATAGTTGAACAATTAAGGTTCATATAAATGGAAAAGAGTATTTTAGGGTTTGTTGACCTAAAATGGATAAAATTTGAGAAATTGATCTAAGAAACCCTAATGAATATTAATGAAACCTTAATGCGGATTAGAAACCCTAGAAAGAGAATCCAAGTCAATAAAGTAGTTTCTTGATAAAGTGTGTAATAAATAGAGTACATATTTATTTCAGGAACTATGTGATGATTGAATTACTTGCTTGGATCTGTTGATTGAATTAATTGTATACACATGAAGTATATGTTGAATAATCTGCATGACTCACCAAATCAGGTATGTGGTTACGATTATGAATAACCGCTTTAGTTTCTCGATGGATTCCCGGATGTTTAATCGCATTGAATGCAACTAAACTGTTGGATGTTTATTTATTTCATGCAACTATAAAGTGACTATGATTATCACTATAAATGTGCATATATAACTAGCTAGATCCGGGTCCACCTCTATTACTTTGAAAAGGCTAAAAAAGGGATAATCCTAGAGCAAGGTCTAGGTTACCGTGAGTTAGAAACTGGGCTACCTACGTGTAGTGCCATGAGACTCTTTAGCATACCCCGAGTTAAGGAGTGGTCTACTTACGAGTAGTGCCATGTGACTCAACCCTAGAAACTGGTTCACTTATAGGTGGATCATGAGGGGTTTAATGGGGACAACACAGAGGATAGGGTACCCTTGGATCGCGGAGTTATATCTAAAATGTAATCTTGGTTGTTAAATGATTAATTGAATGATTACATTGTTATCATAGTTGCATGTTTATTGTTTCCCCCACATACCAGCTTCGGCTGACCGACGTTTTGTTTGTCGGCGTTTTAGGTACAAGCCAAAAGGACAAACAGTAAATCATCATACTGTGTAATACATGAAGTAAAATACAAGGAGGATTAGTTAGAGTAGAATCCTTAAGTGGATAGACGTTTAGAGATCTAAGTTTTCAAAAAGGTATGCAAAAATTTATTTTCTTACAGCTTTTCAGTTTAGTATGTTAAAATTTAATAATTATTCTTGGTTAATTGCCGAACCTTTGATCCGGAAGGTATGGGTGCGGCTTCGACCTCTCGGTCTCCCTTAATTGGGGGTTATCGGGAGGTGGGGTCGTAACATCGCCATATTAGTATAGATGAGTAGAGGTGTCAGAAAATGTGAACAATCTAGTAATTGAAGGTGAATAGTGAAACTAGAGCCCAGGTTTGAATTTGTGAAATGACATTCTTATTACTTATACCATAAGTGATCAATTAAGTCAAATAGGTAGTATGGTGAATGTTGGTCAAAGGTGATTGTGACTTAGTCATCGCATTGATTTTGGCCATTTTTAGTTTTGCAACAAAACGTTTCTTCATCGAAAAAGTTATTTTCTTTATAAAATTATATGTACAAGGAAAAGTTTATTTCATGGAATTTTGTCGATGATTTCTCGAGCTAAATCACAATAAAAAAGGTATGAGAAAAACCTTAGAGGAGAGTCACATGACATCTTTGAGACCTAGAGTTACAGTTTAAGAGAGTGAAGGATACTAAGTTGGTTAGCTTGCCTATTTAGATGTATGGTTGAATCCTTTGAGAGTGGAGTATACGTATTAAGTAGATGATGGAGGTATCGATTTTGAGGATGAAATCATTTTGAAGGGGTGGAGAGTTGTAACATACTGGATCTTGGTACTGGATTTAATTTTTGAGCTATTATACACATTAAAAATCCTTTTTGCTCAATTCTCATTCTTTGTTGAACTTCACTGAATTATCTTGAAATTCTGGTGTCTAAGTGCAATTTATCCTCATGGTGGTCTTGTCATCCTGTTTGGGACCCATAACTAAACAATTGAGCTCCATTATGAATTTTTGACTTTGGGATCATATAAGAAGGACATTAGTGAAACGTTTACATATTCATGTTTGCACTAATTTCAAGAATAATTATCTTAGCCACCATAGATCCATACACGAGGAAGTTAACATTTTTAGAAGTTATTTTAATAGGAAATAAAGCGATGGACTAAATTTCACAACGTTTCCATCAAAATTCTAGGAGTTAGAAAAACTAAAAGTAATTAACAAATGGGGACGCATTGATAATTGTATTAAATATGTTAGTAACTAAAAGAAGACCTGTCTTCCTTCTCTTTAGGACACAAGCACGCAACGACGGTTCTAATATGATGGAGAAGAAGTTCTCTGCGATCATCCCATCGCAAGCAATAAAACTGAGTTGCTTTCCTTCGTCTCCAGCATGTCTTCACCAACGGTCATACATACCCTTCTAAAACCCAAGGGGCAGCCGCCACCATGGTAGTTTGTCCCCTGACCAGAAACGGCTACAGCCGGAAACGGCTACAGCCGTTAACTAGATGAACGCTTACTCACGACCAGACCGTAATACTAGTTATTTCCTCTCACCCTCGCCCTAACACTGTTTCTTCATTGATGACTCAACGTACGCTGGCCCCTCAGCCTCAGCGACGAATCACCTGAACTTCAGACCGACCTGCGAGATAAATTAGTCGGTGCACCACCTGCAACCACCATCGCCGTGGTTACTCCCCGACTTCCAGCCTTTCCGTGGAGATTCCTAGGATGCCGCCACTCATCCTCGGTCCATGTATTGGACTAGGTGGCGCCGCGCTCCCTTCCTCCTCTCCCCAGGACCTGTTAGGTTCGTGGGTCTATGCTCCGTTGAAGCCCACGGCAAACCGCTGCAGAGAACCGGCAGAACAAAATAGCCTTCCACCAGGACGGCCTTTAACCCAGACATACAACCTTATCTAGCCTTACCGCTGTAACTAGAGCATCTCTGACCACCTGCACTGAGACATCCTACCTCCTTCCATCCATATCAGCGTGGTACTCATAGTCACCACACCCTGCTGCCGCGATGGCTGACGATCAATAAAGGGAATGTCTCCTCTCTACCACCAACACTCGAACCATCACCACCACTCAGTCGAGACAGTCACAGATACGGTTGTTCTTGAAGCCATCCATGACCTGCAGATGTGGCCACCTCCATTCTCTACGATCACAAGCTCCGACCCAGATCCACCATCACCCCACCTCTGTCTTCCTTTCAGCTGGCCTGCTGTGCCGGAGACCAACACCGAACCTCACCAACCACCATTGATTCCTCGATGCTGTCACCACCACTCCAGCATGATGAAAACCAACAGGCGAGAAGTTGCGTGTTCGTGCAGTGAAAAAGCATCAGTATATCACAAGGTATAGACCACGACCACTCCTCTTCTTGTTCTATTCCTATACATACAATCAACCGCGATATAGAAAACAAGATCAGGACTAATAAATAAATATTGTGCTATATAAAATCACGGTGCAAATGATGAAACACACTGGCCACTTAATACCTTGCCCAAGTACGTCAATGTCGCATATGTATTATGTCTATTATGAAATCTACAAGCTATATTGATGCCTAGAAAATAAAAAGAAGATCATGGAAATCCTAAAAAGGTATATATAATCCAGTACTTTAGGCGAAATTCTTATAGCATTGAGTTCTACTTTTCTTACTTATCAATTTAATAAAATTAATCACCCAAATAAGGAACAAAATGAAGAAATGAGTGTGTTAAGAAATGAATGCGGGAAATCGAATGCCATACACTTTATGACTTTATTATGTGTACCTACCACTTCTAAATAACCTTATATATATAAGGACATCACGTGACATATAATCGAACTCAATGGATTAAAATTCTAGCTATAATACTAGTTTTGCAACCTATAAAAAGTATGGAAACCAATTTCTAGATAATGGTTTCATAGTACAAGTAGGTGCATTGTATATATGTATGTGAGCTATACTAAGTGAATTACCTAATGGGTATGTATCATACGAATACATGAATCATGTACATAATGACCGTGGATAATGATTAAACTATTGTATGTGACCATATGTATAAAGATGACTACTATACTAACATGAGATATGACAACAACTAAAAGCTATCATTCAATATAAAACTCCTTAAGGGTCGAAATGGTAATTTCACTTAATAAGAACCTAGAAAGTGATCCCAAGACAAAGAATCATATAGTGACTCAATATGTTTCTCTTTTCTAGATCTCGCAACCTTGGGGCCCTTTAAATTTTGATTGTGAAAATGTTGGACTCTTGCTTGATATAAGGTACTAAATTCTCTATTCTTTTATTGAACTATTTGCCTCCCTCTTGAGTTATATATATAAAATATTTACAAACTGGTGAACAAATCTTGTTGTTAGTCTTTCCCATTTTGTTGAAGTTCACCATGACTAGATTTTGAATATCGAACATTATTGAGAAACTAAAATATTGTTAGATTTTGATATTGGCACAAAAATTCGAAATATTGGCTAAGAGCTTTGGCTCACTAGTTTTGACGGGTCACGGCCCCCAACCCCGCGCAGTGGATAATGAACAGTTAGAGGTCCCCCTGTACTGGTTACCCCCACAGGCGAAGTGTCATTCTCTCATAGAGGGGAGAACATTAGGCACCTAGCCACTGGAGAATACAAAATATTAGATTGATTGTGCCAATAGATAAATCTTTGCATTTTGAATAATTGAATATCTTGATACTAGTCTAATGAAAAATTGTTCCATTTTGAAATCTTGATTCTGTTATCTCTTTATCGTTTTCTAGTTGCCTCTTTGAATTATTGTATCTTTTTGTAATTAGCCTGGTAACTAGACTATTGTTGTGTTATCTCCATAGTCCACCAAGCAATCTTACCTAAAGTTAATATCATAACTCTTTTTTTGAAAAAAATAGCTCTATAATGGATTTAGAACCAGCCTAGCTGACCTTTATTATTCCCTTCAATGGGGTCCATGTGTGGTTTTGTTCCTTTCGGAACTCATGGGAAGGTGATACAAAGAAGAAATAGACGAGACGTGCAGGAGCTGTCCTCTGTTGAGGATTAGATAGGAACCAGTTCTTATTCTCAATCTTGTAATATTATGTTTAAAGCTTCCATTACTCTGATGTAAAAGCATGATTGTAATATAGAGTGTTTATAATTCTGATATTATTTTGTAAATATTTGATCATAAAGATCGGGTCTTTACAAAGAAGCACACACATACACACAAAACTTGATTGTTTTGATGTTTGTGATTCATTTTAGGATAGCAAAATAGATGAGAGTATTATGCATGGAGTGTCTAAGCCATCAAAAGGACCACAGTTGACAAGAGAAGAAGTGAACTAAATTGAATATGTTGTAGGGGTGCAACCACCACGGTCGTGGTGCCATTCGTCTAAAATAATTTTTTCCATAGAATAGTTGTGTTGGATATGTAATGATTGCTTGAGTAACACTTAGATTTACCATCTCTTAATGACTAGCCACCTCAGATTCATAATCTTCCTCTATCATTCTAAGCTTCTATTTCATGTTGTGAACAATAAGTTGGGGTGGTAGGGATGTAAGACCTTGTTTTTCTTCATGTCCTTTGTTATAATTTTTCTTTGTGATGATAAAAAACATGAATAACCACCATACTTGTCTAGATATAGTTTCTTATTATATCTTAACACTTGCATGTCATATAGCTTGTTTCCTTGTATATTTTCATATTTTCCAAGTTTTTGAACTTTTTTTCATGTCACACATATAGTTTGCATTGCATGTAGATTCTAAAAATTTCTTGTGTATTATTAGTTAGAATTTTCCTACATATAAATTTCTTGCTTTATAGGTTAGATCTTGTTGAGAATAGGGGCACCCAACATTATTTCTCCAAATTCGCCAAAACTTGGAACATTTTGTTCCAAAACCCTATTCTAGCTTAACCTCTACCTTGTTTGATTGAAAAGCATGAATTGAATGACCAATGATAATTGTACTCCCATTAGCACTTGATTGTGACTGAATGATTTCAAATTTTGAGTATATACACAACTTTCTGTTCTCTTGTGAATTGTTTGATTGTTTAGTTGAAATTCAATTGAGGAAAACCATTGACTTTTGGGACTCTTTAAGTCTTGTGAAAAGAATGTTTTTTACCATAATTGCTCAATTATCATGGTTTTGTTGATTGGAATTGAAAAATGATTGGAATTGTTTACATGAAGGAGACCCTAGTTGAATATCCACATCATTTGACCCCTCTCTTGATCCACCTTCTTCCATCATATCATATTCCTATTCATCATGAAAAGATGCAAAAAAGAACAAAAAGAGTAAGCTTTGGCCACCATCTAAAAGCTTGTGATGGCCAACACCCCCCTGCTTCAAATTCTACCACCATATGGCCTAGATACACCAATGGAAAATAAAAAGGAAAATGAAAATAAAATAAAAGTTGATCCTATGTAGTAGCATATAAAAAAAGAGTTCCCATATGTAACAACACTCAAATCTCCTTCCAACAACCCCTTCCTCTAATTGTATACCCATTGAAATAGGAAACATAAAACCTAGTTCAACTTACCCCCATACATGTCCAAGTGGTTTATGTGGAATGGATTTCCATATAAGGTTATATGTGTGCAAGTGAAACAACTTTCGTAACTGTAATAACTAATTCCAAATATGCAACAACTTATCAAGAGTTTTGGGAATACTATATCACTTGCACATGTATTAGTGATTTATATGGACAGTCTTTGTTATTTTTGCTTTTATTTGTAATGTGTTAGAAGAGAGAAGAGAAGTGGGCCATATGTATGAATTCATTCTTGAATTTATTTATTGAATAAGAATATGCTTGAGTGAATTTTTCATTTTATTATAAATCAAATTTAAAAGGTATATTTCATTGGAGTATATTTAAGGATAAGTATGGTTTAATATTGGGTTGGTGATGGGACCATATTTTGGTATCCATCTTGTGTTATTTTCCACTCATTCACAGCAAAAAATGTAGAATGCATGTTAATTCCCAATATATATCATTTTGTGAAAATTGAACTTATGATTTTTTTTACATGTTTCAATAGGTACTTTGGTTCTTATTGATGGAAGGAAAAGAGAAGTATGAATCTATGACTTCCCTAGATATGTAGGATCCTAAATGAGCCCTAACGCTACCTAACCTAATCCCAAGTGAACATGAAATGAATTGGTACAAGGAATATCATGGAATATCACTTAGAATATCAAAGTGAAAGACCTCAAAGTGAAATACAAAGCCCCCAAAACAAGCGTGGTACTTCACCATGGCCATTATACTAGCATGAAAATAACATATTCAATCATGTTCTGACATGTCCTAGGAGGCCCATCTACAACATCTGCCACTCACTCCTATCCACTAGTTTCACTCCAATTCCTTCCATTTTCCACCTCACAATCCTAATTTTCTAAGATGTTGGTCACATCTCTTCCATTCTCATTCCATTCCACATCCTTATTGGAGGAGGAAAACCTTAGATATAAAGGAGGTAAAGACTAATAATCCTTCATCCATGCCCATGGAGTTTCCATCCTATATTTTCCTTTCTTTTGTTATTTCCTTGATCATGAGTAGCTAAGTCCCATTTGTGGGTTGTTTGGGGAAAATAGTATGTGACTATGACACTATGTTGGGAAATATTTATGCATCAAACTCTTATCTCATTGTATAATTCTATATTGTTTCCTTTTCTTTTTTCCTACCTCCTTCTATGGTTGTTTGAGCTATGGAATCACCTAAGATTTAGGAAAATGAGTGATTTTGGGCTTTTTGGTGGAAAAATTGGTAATTTCACTAGAGGAACCTTTGATAGTCTTTCACCCTTATCCTTGCCTCTATATTCAAATAGTACTAGGTCAGAGATGTAAGTAAAAGGTATGCTCTTTGATATAAACTAAGTCAAATGGCTTGTTTATTAGTTATATGGAGATAATTGAAGGTGAAATACCCTTCACATATACTATATACCACTCCTTGCCCTAGGTGTATTAGGATAAGCCCATCTAGAAACCTAGACTTGAATAATCATGATCCATTCCCCATTCCTTACTCAAAAGAGCCTTGTAAGGGTAGACGGTGAGTGATAGGGACAAGTTACCCATATACACCAGCATGCCATCCGTGTCAACTAACATAATAGGATGCATGATCTACATTAATCCTTGTTGTTTGGTTAAATAACTACTTGTTGGATGTTTATGCATGAATAGGACCCATGACATGGTCCATTTTTACATACTCCACTAAACATCCCATTACCCATCTACTTCCTTAAACCCTAATTTTCTCTCTTGGTAGTTAGTTTTTCTTTGCTTGTTTAGGCTACTTGCTTGCCTTGTTCATGCTACTTAGTTCTTGTTAGAGTAAGTAGATATAGCTTAGTTGCTTCGTGTAGTTCTTTCTTGTTTTTGTAGTGTAATTTCTAGCTAGATTACTTAGTGTCTCTTTCTTGCTCTCTCTTTTGTTAATGATCCATATAGCTTAGTTCATTTGCTCTTCTAATTTGTTTAGTTAACATTGGCTGAGAAGGATTAAATTAGGTTTTGTTCTTTCTTTTACTCTTTCCTGATTGTTCACTCCTGATTAAACCCTAAAAACCCTAATTCTCTGCTCTAGCAACCTAAAGAAGCAATCTCTAGCTAGCTGTCCTACCCCACTCCTCGTGGTTCGACCCCACACTTGCCACTTTTTCCTATATTACATCAGGATCCCCTGCTCTTGTGGATCATTGTATTGTTTGATATTGTTCTCATCCAAGTTACGTATTTGTAAGCCTGATGTATGCACATCACCAAACAATACAACATCTTCATGTCTTTTGGTAATAGGTGACTGATCACAAAGTTGACGACTTTAATATATATACAGGGTTGCTCCACGATTGGAAAACTTGTAGATTTTCACAACAATGGGGTTTTTGGATGTATGGTTCACACAAGGAGATATAGAGGTTGGTGAAGAAACTTTGTAATCAGTTAAAATGAAATGCTTAGGGTGGATAATATAACACACCTAAATCCAGAACAATAACTTAATCTTTCTTTGTTCTAGGCCCTTAATGATCATGATAAAATTTAATTCTTTTGTCCTAGAATTAGACGAGCTATGAATAAGTGAACCAATTGATATATACCAATTCAGCAGATATCATTTATATAAAATGTATGATAAATAATTAATCAATTACATCATCAATTGAGTATTATATATATATATATGATTGTTCTTAAACTTAAATTAGCTCTCTAAAATAATTACAACTCTATTTGATAGAAAGAAACATAAAAATAGGAAATTATATATTGAATTGATTAAGAAGGACAATAAATAAATTAATTGAGTATTTCACTTACACATAATAAAATGATTGGCCAAACATTTTCTAAAGGAGAATAAATATTAAAATTTCACTATTCACAACTGTATTAGCTTAAGCATAAATTTTCATATTAATTGGGAGTCATGTACTCCCTCAATTTATTCAAAGAGAGAAAGGAATTCATTTCTTCCTAATTAATCCAATTTATTAGTAACTTGGTCATATGCATATAGTCAATTCTTTCATAAGTGTAATGTCTCCAACCCCATCCTCTTCGGGCCATCACCCCCGTGTATCTAGAGTAGGGGATTTCCATAGAAAACGGTTGGACAGTCGAGTAACCTTCACCATTGGTCCACCTTTCTCCTCTTCATATCCCTCTTCTCTTCCCCTCTTCTCCTCTTCTTTTTCCCTTCCTTTCCTCTCTCTATATAGAGCCCAGAACCCTACCAGCCGCCACCTTCACCACCCTGCGCCCACACACCAAGCAACAACAAAATTGTTGCCTACAACTAGGGTCTAGGGAGGCCGCTGCATCGATCATCGATGTACATTGAAGAAGTGCCCGACTTATCCCTGCCATCTGGTGTGCCGTCACAACTTAGGGCAGTCGATGCTACTGCCTATGTCTTCCTCTCCCTCCTTTCTTTGGTGCCCCAAACCCTAGTCGACGTGCCTCCTTCTTCAACAATGCACCAACATCACTATGTTGTAGCCATCCACCAACACCCCAAGAACAACACTTGCATGATCCATCTTGTTCCCATCCTTCTCCTCTTCTTTCCTAGATGCCCTCAACTCCAAGGGCAGTGTGCATTTTCCTCCATTGTTCCTCTGCTTCTCTTGATTCCTTCTTCCTCCTTCTTCTCTGTTGTCACTAATGACAACCAAATCCTAGATCCAATGTTGCCAACCTCACCTCGCCAGTAAACAACGACCAGTTTCAATGCCAGCGGCCATGCCATCACATATACTCTAACACCCCTACTGATTTCTCGATGGTGACTAGAAAGGAGTATACCTCTGCCTTTGAAGCACTACACCAGCAACAACATGTAGAGATCTGTAGACATGCATTGCTTTGCCCTTGCACCATTATCCTCAAGACCTCCAACCACGATCAACCATCTCATCAATGACTTGCAAACACCCGCCCCTCGCCAACAATGACCTACACAATAGCTAGCAACTTCCCTCAAAAATCTCAGATATCCGCCAAGACCTCCACTTGGTCTGCTCGGTCCCCTTCACATCACGATTAAGCCCTAACTGCCCTACTGTCGCTACCCTTACCAGTAAGCCGCACCAACTTCAACTCTGACGACCATAGCAGACCTACAATCCGTTCCTTGCTCGACCCCGACCACCACACATACTTCCCTTTCCTACAGATCCACTAAAATCCTACGTCGACCCCATAATTACCAATGGCATTGTCTAACATGGAAGATCGTCAGCCACCACGACGCCTCTGGGTACTCCAAACCCTCCGACCTGCTTGGTGGCTGTGCACAACAGGTTAGCAACACCCCTATGTAATTAACCCTCGGTTTCATCTGTTGTAGTGAAATAAACCGGTGTACTCCTAGCTCTGTGCCAAGCCCGCACACCACTACTTTGTCTGACTTGGAAGATAGAGACAACCAACATTGCCTAAACTTAGTCGCTGCCCTCCTCGCAACTGGTCTAGTCACTATGCTAAGAGAACTTTGTGAAAACCATTGATCCTCTATAACATCTAGTTACCTACTTGACTCCAAGGAAAAGTGTCATTATCTGCACCATTGTAAGGTATATCGACAATGCTACATCCTTTCTTCTTCAAACCATGATGAAATTGAAGAACATAAGTCATTAAACCTTAGGTAAATTAGTACACTAATCCATTGTAGTTCAACCTTATACATTGGGACATTCATTCATGACCTTGACATGATAATGTGGTACACGTTATAATTCCTATAAGGTATCGAATGAAATTGCCTAAGTGCATAAGTATAATCCTAGATAAAGAAATACAACATAAATCATGGATACCAACATGCCTTGATAAAGACCTCCAAATGCATATTGTTTCAACCTATTTATATATATCTATTTTCTTTCATGCATGTAAATATTCAATAACTATATGAGTGCATTCATAAAATACTTGGTAGAGATCTCAACAATGGTATATTGGTACACATTATACATATTTGGAAGCATTTTAATTTGAGAAATTGACACGTCTAGTATGAGTATTTTGATAAATATCATCTCATAAGAAATCTATAATTGACCCTAATTGGCTAAAATTGAGTTATATATTATATATATAGAAAATAAGATTAAAACTCCTAAATGAAAGAAGTACAAACTATTACCACACATGTAATCGAGACATACTTAGATCTATGTAACTAATAATGAATATTATAACTAAAATAGATATCTAATGAATCATATGTCCACTTAATAAGATGAAAACCATAAACCCTAATATGACATTAGATGATCGAGAATGGGGTAAGAACAATATAATTTTTGTAATAGGAATTATATGTTCACTTTGGCTTGTCTAACATACATAATATGTTCCTAGGCTAACTACTCGACTAAGGGGACCAAGTATACTTATTGATTTGATCTATAGTCATGATGATCAGGTATGCACTCCTCCCTATTTATAACTAGGCATTTATATGACTAAATTTTCTCATAATGAGGCAACTTTTGCAATACTTGATCTTGTTCCATTTTTCAGACAATTCATATATTCTCAATTAGAATTATTATTACTCTTCTAAAATTACTATTACCATGTTGAATCGGGTCAATGACCCCACTTGCTATTGTTCTTAACTCATGCCATGTATGTGTACGAAAGATGTATCTTGCCACTCTATTTATGCATGTTAGATAATTCAACTAGTGTAACTATGGTAGATGCTTATGCGTAACCATTAGGGTATGCGTTTCTACCCTTATATATACAGAGGCATGCTTTCCCCCTAGGGTGTGATTTTCCACCCATTTTACTTAGGCCAATGAACCAGTGCTGTCATGGCCCTACTATAGTTACTTTAGTCCAATATATCTGCATTCAAATATTTGTTGTGATAATGATGATTTATTATGGCAAGAATTTTCATTTAATGCTTTACTTATTATGCCTCATTCTTTTGAAAATTTCTTCTCTTGTTACTTCTGATTGAAACTTACCTAGCTTTAATGGCCCCCTTTTTTATGGGAACAACTTACTTTACTTTTGAAATAAATAATGCCCTAGTCCATTTTATCATGTACATACTCAGCTTTTGCTAACTGATACTCAGTTTTGTTTCCTATTTTATTGGATGTTCTCTCCATCCATGTGTAGGTACCATAAGGATTGACACCCAGGATGATTGTGAGCTCATTGGTGAACTTAAGGACAACTTGATATAGGCTTGTTACCCACTGCATATGGGATTATGGGTATATAGATGTAACATTTTCAATTTATGTACCACCCATAGAGTGAGAAATGTGTGTACAAGGAAATGTTTTGTAACTTTGTAAATAGTTGTGTTTTCCTCTGCTTAATATTTCATGGCTCATGTATGTACCATTGAGTGGGCCCACTATCGAGTCCCACTCCTTGCAGAATTCTATTAGAGCCTAAGCAGTCAGTAACTAGACTATTTCAAGTTATCCTAGATTTTTCCTTAGTAGGTAGGTGGCCCTTTAAAGGTTGTTGTCATACTTATACCAGAATCATGTTTATCAATTAGGGTTTCACCCCTATCAGATTTAGTAATAATATGTATCCTAAACATAGTTTTTGGATGACCTAGTATTGGGTATAATCTTCCCAATCCTACCCTCTCTTTATAGGTATAGATTTCTATATGAGAAGATTGACTCTCATAGGAAGTAGCCTCTACCTCTCGCCTTAGGGGAGGATAAATAATCTTTAGAAGATATAGTGGATATTCTCTTTCTTGAGACCTTGGATGTATACTGAAATTGAGGTTATGTGAGGTAGGTACCTCAAGAGTTGATCCTTACAGAGTTGACCACTCTCTCATCGCCACCTTATATTTAGTTTATTTGATATGTGAGATGAAGGATAGTTTGATTGGCTAGTTCACATGGGCTTGTAGTGACACCATGGATGTAAACCAACTAGGGAAGTAGAGACCCTAATCTTTTCTTATCATGGTTACACACTCCTTTAAATAAATGATGTTTTTGGATGTGATGGCCTAAGTCACGATTAAGAGAATGCTAGAATAATAGAGGTCGTGCCAAGTAGGACCTACTAGAAGTGAACTACATGCTAGAAGAAACATGTATCCCCTCTTCATCTAGAACTTGGATATGCTTGTTGTATTCCTTGATGATGTGTGTAGAGAAGCCTCTTTTGTGAAGATGAAGTGATGTTAGGGTGATAGTATATGTTGTATGTGGTAGGAAGTGGTCGACTTAGTTCTCAGATTGATTTTGGCACCATTTTTGGATTTCAATAATAAAGTGTTCCTCATCAAACTTATTTTTATTATTAAATTATATGTACAAAAGAAAATCTTTCATATTTTTATCGATGGTTTTTGGAACCAATTCACCACTATAAGGAAGTTTAAGTAGTAGACAAACCATTTTTTCCGGAAAGAGACCCTTGACTGGCTTGGTCAACCTTGGAACCGTAGACCTAATGGTAGATCAATGACTTAGAAGTTTTGAATAAACAAGACTTAGTCAATCTACCCCATTCTACCCCTTTAATTGGATAGTTATATGATAGGTTAACCCTTATATAGGGTGAAACTTTGTACATTAGTAGCTCAAGGAGAATAATTCAACTTTAGTCTTGTCTAAACTCATATATCAATTGAACTATGTAACCCTTGGGAAAATATTCCTCAATAAATGTCACACATGTACAATTATTAACAAATTAGGGCAATCAAACATGCTACAAGGGATACTTCATATGTTAATTAGATAACCTAATTGAATGCAAAAAGTTTTACTCATCAAAGTTAGATAAGTTTCTAGGTTGTCAAATCCCTATCGGTTGATGTTAGTCTTAATGGTGCTCTAGGCTATCAATTGATGGATTTTGGGGACGAAATCCTCATTGAGGGGTGGAGTGTTATAACATACCCAAATCCAGGACAATAACTTAATCTTCCTTTGTCCTAGGTCCTTAATAATCATGATAAAATTAAATCTTTTGTCCTATAATTAGACGAGCTATGAGTAAGTGAACCAATATATATATACTGATTCAACAGATATCATTTTTATAAAATGTATGATAAATAATTGATCAATTACATCATCAATTGTGTACTAAATATATATATTTTCCAATGAATATTATTAACCTTAAATTAGCTCTCTAAAATAATTCTAATTCTATTTGATAAAAAGAAACATAAAAATAGGAAATTATATATTGAATTGATTAGGAAGGACAATAAATAAATTAATTAGATATTTCACTTAAACATAATAAAATGAATTGGCCAAACATTTTATGAAGGTGAATATATGTTAAAATTTCACTATTCACACCTCATTTAGCTTAGGTGTAAATTTTCATATTAATTGGGAGTCATTTACTCCCTCAATTTATTCTAAGAGAGAAAGGAATTCATTTCTTCCTAATTAATCCAATTTAGTAACTTCGTCATATGCATATTGTTAATTCATTTATAACTATAACGTATCCAACCTCCATCCTCTTCGGTCCATCACCCCCTATTTCTAGCCTAGGGGCTTTCCATAAAAAATGGTTGGTAATCGAGTAACCTTCACCTCTGGTCCAACTTTCTCCTCTTCATATCCCTCTTCTCTTCCCCTCTTCTCCTCTTCCTTTTCCCTTCCTTTCCTCTCTCTATATAGAGCTCAGAACCCTAGTAGCCACCACCTTCACCACCCTACACCACACACTAAGCAGCAGCAAAACTACTGCCTACAACTAGGTCCAGGGATGCCACTGCATCCATCATTGATGTACATTGAAGTAGCACCCGACTTATCCTTACCACCTGGTATGCTGCCACAACTCAGGGCAGCCGCTGCCGCTACCGCTACCTATGTCTTCCTCTCCCTCCTTTCTTCGGCGCCCCAAACCCTAGTCGACGCGCCTCCTTCTTCAATAATGCACCAACGTCATTGTGTTGTATCCAGCCGCCAACACCCCAAGAATGACACTTGCATGATCCATCTTATTCCCATTCTTCTCCTTCTCTTCTTTCCTAGCCGCCCTCAACTCCAAGGGCAGTTTGCACCAGCCTCCATTATTCATCTACTTCTCTTGACTCATTCTTCCCCCTTCTTCTCTATTGTCACCGATGGCAACCAAATCCTAGATCTGATGTTGCCAACCTTACCTCAGTAAACAACAACCAATTTGGATGCCAGTGGACATCACATTTACTGGTGACTAGCAAGGAGTATACCTCTATCTTTGAAGAACCACACTGGCAAAAAAATGTGGTGATCTGCACACATGCACTACTGTGCCTTTGCACCATTCCCTTCAAGATCTCCAACCTCGATCAGACCTACAACCATCTCACTGATGTCCTACACACACCCGCCCCTCACCAACAACAACCTACATAGTAGCTAACAATCACCCTAGACAATCTCAGATATTTGCCAAGACCTCTGCTTGGTCTGCTTGCCCCCCTTCACATTGCGATTAAGCCCTGACCAACCTACTGTCAGTGCCCTTGTCATTAAGCCACACCAACTTTGACTCTGATGACCACAACAAACATGTAGTCCCTTCCTTGCTCGACCTCAACCACCACACATACTTCCCTCACCTACAAATCCACTGAAATCCTACCTCGACCCCACAGTTGCCTATGGCATCATCTAACATGGAAGATTTCCAGCCACCACGATTCCTCTGGCTACTCCAGACCCTCCGACCTACTTGGCGGCTATGCAAAATGGGTTACTAACGCCCCTGTGTAATTCACTCTCAGTTTCATATTCTATAGCAAAAGAAACTAGCGCACAAGCCCTAGCTACATGCCAAACCTGCACACCACTGCTTTGTCTGATCTGGAAGACAAAGACCACCTGCATTGCTTAAACTTAGTTGCTTCCCTCCTCGCAACTGGACATGTGACTGTGCTAAGATAACTTTGTGACAACCGGTGATCCTCTATACCATCTAGTTACCTACTCGACTCCAAGGAGAAGTGCAATGATTTGCACCATTGTAAGGTATATCGACAATGCTACATCCTTTCCTCTTGAAACTATGATGAAACTGAAGAACACAAGTCATTAAACCTTAGATAAATTAGTACACTAATCCATTGTAATTCAACCTTATACATCGGGACATTCATTCATGACCTTGACATGATAATGTGGTTCACGTTATAATTCTCATAAGCTATCAAATGAAATTTCCTAAGTGCTTAAGTATAATCCTAGATAAAGAAATACAACATAAATCATGGATGCCAACATGCCTTGAGAAAGAACTTCAAATGCATATTGTTTTGAGTTATGTAAATATATCGATTTTCTTTCATGCATCTAAATAACAAATAACTATATGAGTGCATTCATAAAATACTTGGTAGAGATCTAAACAATGGTATATTGGTGCACATTATACATATATGGCAGCATGTTAATTTAGACCTTGACACATCTAGTATGAGTATTTTGATAAATAGCATCTCATAAGACATCTATAGTTGACCCTAATTGTCTAAACTTGAGTTATATATTATATAGATAGAAAATAAGATTAGAATGCCTAAATGAAAGAAGTGCAAACTATTAGCACACATGTAATCAAGAATAACTAAAATAGATATCTAATGAATCATATGTCCACTTAATAAGAAACCCTAATATGACATTAGATGAACGAGAATAGGGTAATAACAATATTAATTTTTTTTAATAGTAATGTATATTTTCACTTTGACTTGGCTAACATACATACTATGTTCATGGGCAGACTGCTCGACTAAGGGGACCAAAGGCTTATTGAGTTGATCTATAGTCATGAAGATCAAGAATGTACTCCTCCCTATTTATAACCAGGCATTTATATGATTAAATTTTCCCATAATGAGGCAACTTTTGTAATACTTTCTCTTGTTCCATTTGTTGGACAATTCATATACTCTTAAAAGGATTTAATGTTATTCTTCTGAAATTACTATTATCATGTTGAATTGGGTCAATGACCCCACTTGCTATTGTGCTTAAATCATGCCACGTATGTTTTTGAAAGATGTATCTTGCTGCTCTATTTATGCGTGTTAGATAATTCTACTAGTTTAACTATTGTAGACACTTATGCCTAACCATTAGTGTATGCGTTTCTACCCTTATATATATAGAGGCGTGCTTTTCCACCTTGGGTGTGCTTTTGCACACATTTTACTTAGGCCAATGACCCAATGGTGTCATGGCCCTACTATAGTTACTTTAGTCCAATATATCTGCATGCAAATATCTGTTGTGATACTAATGATTTATTATCGTTTAATGCTTTACATATATTGCTTCATTCTTTTGGAAATTATTTCTCTTGTTACTTCCCATTGAAACTTACCTAGATTCAATGGCCCCCTTTTTTTACGGGAACATCTTATTTTACTTTTGAAATAAATAACGCCCTAATTAATTTTCTCATGTACATACTTAACTTTTACTAACACATACTCTTTTGTTTCCTATTTTTTTAGATGTTCCCTCCACCCAAGTGTAGGATCTATAAGGACCGACACTCAAGATGATCGCGAGCTCATTAGTGAACTTAAGGACAACTTGAGATAGGCTTGTTACCCACTGCATATGGGCTTATGGGTATATAGATGTAACATTTTCAATTTATGTACCATCCTTAGAGTAATAAATGTGTGTACATGGAAATGTTTTATAACTTTGTAAATAATTATATTTTCTACTGCTTACATATTTCTTGGATCATGTTTGTACCATTGAGTGGGCCCACTATTGGGTCCCACTCCTTACAGAGAACACATATAAAAAGATAATATATAGAACCAAGTGTATGGTCATAATATTTTGTTAGATAGATGTCAATAAATATGACAATGTTGAGGCTGAAAGATGGAAGATGAGACCATCAAAATTGGATTCTTGTGATAGTCATGAGAGAATAAAATGCATGTTAGACATATTATGAAGGTTATTTGACCTAAAAAGTTGGCACTATTGGGTATCGATTAGGACACATGAAAATATCAGTGCATCACAAATATTAATAATTTTTCATCCAGTAAAACCTTTGTGAAAATATTAGGTAGTTGTTTCTATTTGTTGATATGTTCAATCAACACATCATTGCTTAATATATGATCACAAATATAATGATGGGTGACCTCAATATGGTTCACTGTACTATGTGACATGGGTTTATAAGAAATGTTTAAAGAATTGGACTTATCATTGTAAACTACAGTAGAGGATAAAGACATTTTTGACTCGGGAAGCATTTTTTGCATCCATAATAATTTGGAACAACAGATTCCTGTATCCATATATTCCACCTCTATGGTAAATATGCTTTTCTCCCTTCTATTATAGGAAATTTAACAATTTCCTACCAAAAAGTATGTAACACTTTTTCTTTTCCTTTGTAATTTACATCATGTATATCAAAAATAAAATATACTGAAGAGTAACTACCTTAGAATGCAAATAACATAAAACAATAACAAAATTAGAGGCAAGATAGAGCAAAATATGTAAAACGACAATATATTGAGATTGTCTCAGAATTGAACAGTAGCACAAATATTAAAAAAATGTAAGAGATATCATGTTTAGAACCAATAAGATATACATGTAGTCTGAGAAACCTCTATAACATTTATATCCACCTTTTTCTAAGGCCTCGTTTAGTTCACAATGAAGGATTTGGATGAGATGGATTCCTCAATAAATAAGATGCTACATGTGTAGGAAATATTATTTATTTTCCCAAACCATGTTTGGATAAACAAATGCATTCATTCTTCATCCTCTGATGTTATGGGAGCTAACAAACAACAAGAACTAGAGTTCAATATCTTAGCATGATGTTCATCTAGGAGAGTGCATAGAATAATCTTAAAAAGTAAAAAGAAATAAAAAACTGAAAATATGGTGGTTGCAAAATCAATAGTTGTGATTTATTCATCCAAGAGAGTGCATAGAATAATATTGAAAAAATGACAATTTAGAAGTTATGTGATTGATTTGTGTAAACTAGTGGTGCTGAACATATCACAAACATTCTTGAGTAGTTGACAAGTTAGGCCAGAACCAAAGTGTATGAGACACTCATAGATTCGATGCATAGGAGTTTTGTGAGAGGCCAATCACATATTTCTAATTTTAATTTATTGTCGATAGGAAAGAAATAGCACCAAAGGTAAGAAGTTATGCTGGAAGATAGCGTCTGGTACGAAATGGTGTGGCCAAAGTTGATGTTATAGAGATTAAGCAGATAGATAAGTCAATTTTCGGACAAAAGAGGGAAGATTATTTCTAATAGAAGAAAGTTGAATGGCGGAGATTCTATAAGAGGTTGCTAGGCCACAACCAATGTCAAGGATAGGTCATTTTCAAAAAGGAGAATTAGGAGTCCAAATAGGCGTATTGAGGTTGGGTTCACACATGTGCAATGCTAGTACTAAGGGGAGTGTCGTATGGAAATGACCTATCGGGTTGGGACTTCGCTTCTAGTATAAATGCTATCATGCTCTGAACTATATGAAAAGGAACATCAGTTATGGTTTATTTCAAGCAAATCCTATCCTACACATAATCCCTCAAACCAAACATGGCCAAAGAAACAATACTGGATGTATGTGTATATGTGTGTTTACAATCCTTCATCTTGTACTTCTTTAGTATGTCAAGTACAAATTTCATTTGATTGACGTAAAATGTTGTATTTTCTTTGTTTGATTTTGAAACAAAGAAATAGCGACATTTATCCCATCATGCTCATTTTGAATCCCACCTACATGATATTGCTAAGTTCTCTACATAGTATTTCATAAGTGGATCCAAATATTATAGAACCAAAATTTATTCAAATAATTAATAATGATTTAGAGTCTTGTATAATTAAATATTTGAATCAACCAAAAGGATAATGCATTTTTGTCCCAACAAAAGGTCCTTGATCCTCCCATACCAGGTTCATAGAGCTTGTTTTAAGACACAAATTTTTTTCTAATTTTTTTGACATGTTCAAGATGATCATTGTCTTTAAAAGCACGAGGTTGTTAAACATACACAAACGATTCAAAAAGGAACTCCCAATGTCCATTCAAAATAACTTGAATCTAAAAACAAACACAGAGGATAATAATCATTACACAATTTTAATCTAGAGACAGGAGCATAAATTTTATAAAAGTTGATTGCCTCATGTTTGTTATAAGCTTACGTGTCAAGTCTTGATCTATTTTGAACTACTCAACTGTTATCACCAACTTCCTTTTTAAATATCCTCTTGTGCCAATCACTAATCTGTCATTAGTCATTGGTACTAGATCCCATATATGTTTTTTCATAAACTGGTTGAGCTCCTTTTGCATGTAAATGATCCAGTAGTTGTTTGCTAGTGCATTGTAAAAATGTTGAGATTGATGTGGATACAAAATCAATACTACCCATGTCTTTGTAATCTAGTTTTCAATCTATCTATTGGATTGCTAATTATTCATTTTTTGTGGTGTCTCTTCAACATGTTTAGAAGTGCAATCAAACTTTTGTCTTCCTCTTCTCTGCCTTACCTTAATTAGTTGGTTTTCCAAGTATTGGTTCAGTAACTATTTGATCCCTAATATTTAAAATAATGTATTCTACACTATCATGTTCTATTTCTTTTAGGCAAGATTGGTGATAGTCATTCAATTTGACATGTACTAAGTTCTAAACTTTGAGAGAATCATGTTTTTAGACTCTACACACATTACTAGTAGTAGAAAATCCAAGAAATAAAACATTGCTAGATATAGAATTAAAATTATATAAGTTAACACGAGTATTATGAAAATAAAATGGGGGACGAAAATGCATGTAATTAATTGATCTGAGGTCATCATCGTATTTCATAAAGAATAATTTCGTATTCTATATGAATGAAAGAATGATTCTAAATATAACATTTTGTGTTGTTTTCTTCTTCCAAGAAGGATATTGGCACAAAAAATTTAAGAAGAAATGGATGTGACATCCCTTTCAGAGATCATTCTTACATTACACTACACCACTTTGGATAGGTGTCCATAGAGCAGAGAAATTATTCTTGTAGTCTTAGTAACAAGAACAATTTCAAAATTTGTTTTCAAACTCACCTTTGTGACCACTTCTGATAGATTTAATCTACAGTGATCATTTGTTTTCTATTACCTCAAAGAAATATAATGAATTGTTAAAGAGTATAATGTCTGGTATAGCAAAAATATATCCATGTGTTGACACTCAATTTTTGAGTTCTTACGATTTGGTTTCCTAACGAGTAAAATGTGACAACTACTAAATTGAAGAGATCAATGAAACAAATATAGATACACAATCAAACTCCAAAGTTGAAACTAATTTGGCAATAACCATAATCATCAAAATCTATCCAAAAGGCACTATAGGTCATTGTGTAATGAGAGAAACCAGTGCGAACATCTAAAATCCACTAGTAGCAACCTGAGGGTTGTCAGGATACAAAAAATACTATTCAAATGCAAAACTTCAACATATTCCACTAGACCATGTGTATTTTGACTAGGTTTATGATCAATTTTTTTGACGTTATCCAATGATAGATTCAAGTGACAAAGTATCCAATTTAACCAACAAAGTGTGACACTATATTTCTCATGATTATTGGTCATTTTGTGTATTTGAATTTCAAAATTTCCTATATGAGAAGGTCGTCGAATGGGATGAATGTTAATTCTTGGACACTTTGTTTTAGATTAACTTGCTTGATGTTTCCATTGATGTCCCAGCTCGAGATATTCTAGCATCTTGATTCCAAGATGTATTAGTTCATCATTAGATGTGCTCCACATGTTGAATCCCACCTTAAAACAACCCTAGGTTTACTTAGACTAGGACAAACTAAATCTTAGAATGAGGGTCTCTATTTGATCCACACCCCTTCTTTCCATCCTGCCCTATGCCCTCTAGAGTATTGAGCATCCAGGTAGGGAGCAACCTAGAAGTTAGGGAACACATCATATACACACCCCACTTTTCTCGCCCCCATGTTGACAAATCAACCATGTATCATCTACAAGATCTACGAAACCCTAGAAAGTGTGTCACACCCCGATCTCACACTGACCACTAATCCCGAGATTAGGGCGCGACGGAGGGATTATTACATAAATAAATCACTCAGAACTTTTTTCTTTTTAAAACCTCGTAATGATATCTGGATTATTGTTGTAAACTAAAACATAATAAACTATTGCGGAAACATTTCAATTAAACTGGCCAGAGAACATAAATAGAGTTTACAACATGTAACATTGTTTAACAGAAAGTAAAACATAACAGTTAATTTACATCTTTTACACATTCGCCATACATACTCTCTCTCACCCACACCATGTCCCAAGGACCGAGGGGAAAGGACTAAGAGACCTCTAACTACTAACTACTTATACCTTCTACAGACTAAGCGTTAGGATGAAAGGATTCTTCAGATTCCTGCTGCTGGTGATGACCTAAAAATGTTTTGAGTAGAGGTATGAGCCTACTCGCTCAGTGAATAGCATTTCATTTAGCTATCACTAAACAACTCATCAGGTTTATAAAATTGAAATAAACATAAATACAATACAAGCAGGGCAGTTCTAATGACATAGCAGATTACAGAATATAATCACATTTCTATGCAACAACAGATAATTTAAACCAATAAACAGATATAATGAATTGGCACAAAAGTTCGGATATATTAATTTACTATGATCCTATATGATTACATATTTATATTATTATTATGCCCTAATCATATGTAGTGTACCCTGCATATAAAGATCCGTAGCGAACTACGATCCCACCGTATAAGACTTAGCGACACACCCGGGAAATGCTAAGTCTGACGCCAGCCCTGCTCTGCCACAGGACCCCAGGCTCTCCGGCCTGACTCATAGGCTCTACGGCCTCATTGCACTACTCTGAGTGCTCTAGACTCCTCCTCTAACCTGAGTACACAGGCGGAGAGTCTCACCGGGTTACCTCTGTGACACAAGCACGAATGATGTTGAGTAACCCCCATTTTTCCTCCAGTGCCATCGTGACACAAGCACGGTTGTTGTTGGACACTGCCTCTCTTTCCTCGTGTGTCCATGACACAAGCACGGATGATGTTGCAACACGAGTTTCACCCCTAAGAATCAGATCTGTCAAAGGGGTTCTACGGTGTTAGGGCACCTAAGTCTATTAACTGATTAACATATAAACATTTAAATAGGAATGTCACATTTACTGATTTCATATCAGATCACAATACACTGTCATTCTAAACTGACAGAGCAATATATTTTAAATCATTGTAATTTCTGAGAAATTCTCATACCATGCATTCAGACAAATTAGAAATGCATAAATAACCCAACTTATTTCAATTTGGCACATACATAACAAATTTACGCAATTGAACATCTTATTGCACAAATTAAAGAAATTTACTTCACATATGAGAATCATACTCAACCATTATCAATTCTCTAAAATTCTCGAAAAACGTGCACATTAAACCAAATCCTGGTTTGTGCATCACTTAACTCAATTAAGAGTTAATTACATATCACAATACAATTTAATAACAATACTTGAGAATTTCTGGTAATATTTCAGAGAAATGTGCCATTTCATGTAAATATCAAATTACACATATTAACGTCAAAAGATATATGCAATTAGGGTTTTCTTGCATGTTTTTATTTATTCATATCACCTTTGAAATCATACATCTGATAATTTATCAGAAATCTTCATTATCTGGGTTCATACCCAAATCATACCATTTTCAGACATGAATTTCTAATTTCAACATTCAAATGAGCAATTTAGGTTCCAATGAACCATATAAATCTACTGATTCAATCCGTACTGTTCAAATGCTAAATTTAATCATATAATAGTGTCTAGAAGCAGTTTATGAAATAAAAAGTCGGGCGACGCCAAACGCTGCCCTACGCCTGATAACGCCTGTTATCAATGTAATTCACGCACATAACTGGAAATATTCAAATGCCTGAGTTTATTAATGATAAATAAATGAAACCCTACTCACAGCAATTTGGACTGTCTGGATTCGTCCGGAGATGCGTCCAGGGCCTGATTCCGGGCAATTTGCTATTGTCTTCAACCTTGGATTTATACTGTTCACGGCTCTGTTGCTCAGAGAAATCGCACGCCTAGAACAGGTTTATATTGAGCTTCAATTGATTACTAAATCGAACTAATGGCTACCGATTTGGATCCTAACCTCGTAGTCAAGCTCGGAGCTGACCTTAGCTCGCCGTTTCATGCGCCCAGTCTGTTCTTGACTTAGAACCTGCTGCAGAATGCAGCTTTTTCCCACGCTCAGGGTGACGAAGGATCTTGGCTATGCTAATCACGGCTGGAAGTTACGATTTTGTGCACTAAACTGTTGGCCGGAGTCGAGGCGGCCATTTTGGGGCTGCTGCTCACACCAATCATGCTCCTAGTTGCTGGCGCCGCAGCTGCAACTGTAGCTAGCCGCTGCTTCTAGGGGTGCCACCCCTTCCTACTTGGGTGCCACGATTGGGTACCAAAACACAGTTGGAAGCTGTGAATTCATGCTCCGGACTGCTGGCCGAACTCAAGGCTGGCTTTATCTTGAAGTTTCATGTGCCCAAGAGGACCTAGCGGGCGTCGCGCAGCAACACAAGCTGCTGTTGGGCGGGGCGCCTTTCTACAGGTTGGGGGTCTGCTAGGGTGGAGCAAAGGAGAAGGAAAGAGTGGAGGAAGAAGAAGGGCGGAGGAAGAAGAAGAAGATGGCGTTGTTGGTCGGAGCTTTGGGGCTCGAAATCGCCCCTGATCTCCCTTCCTCTCTGCCGCTCGGGCGCCGCCCTAGGCGGTTTCCCTGTTCTATCGGGAAGTAAGGGTAAAGAAGAAGAGATAAGCGTGAAAGGAAAAGAAGAAATAAAAAGGCTAAAAGAAAACTGGAAAATTTGCAAAGCTAACCCTAGTTTTTAGAAATTGTTATAACTTTCACCTCGGATACCCGATTGAGGTGATTCTTTTTGCAAAAAGTCAAACGTGAAATCCTCTACACCGTCAAAGAAAGAAATTATGCTATTTAGCTTGTTTCAGCTAATCAAAACTCTAATCACATCTGTGATCACTTAACTTTACTTAATTATCTTAATTAAGCACCAATTGCATCTTATATATTTAATTCAACTTAATCAACTTGATGACGCACTAACCACCATATGAGCACTTAACTTATCTCAATTACTTAATTATACACTAATCATTGTACTTACTAATTAATCACGGAGTGGGTCATAACAATCTCCCTCCCTTATAAGAATTCCGAAATTCCTAAAAGAGAAAAGGAAACTTGTCACGCATTACAGACTCAAACTCCCACGTGGTTTCTTCTAGGTTATGATTCCTCCACAAAGCCTTCACTAATGGTATCTCGTGATTCTTGAGTTTCTTGATGCTTCGATAAACTATCTGAATTGGTCCCTCAACATAGGATACATCAGGTCTGAGCTGTATAGGTTATGGGTCCACTATCTCCTCTGGACCAGGGTAATACTTCTTCAACATCGATACATGAAACACATCATGTAAATTGGGCAACTCGGATGGCAAATCCAACTTATGGGCTACAGGTCCAATCCTCTGAACGATAGGATATGGGCCCATAAACCTAGGAGTCAGTTTGCCTTCCTTATCAAACCTCAAAAATCCTTTTCATGGTGGAACTTTCAGATACACTTCATCACCATCCTGAAACTTAAGGGGTCTATGTTCCTTTTTAGCATAACTTTTCTGCCTGTCCTGTGCAGCTTTCAACTGTTCTTTAATCACAGAAATCCTTTCAGTGGTCAAATCCAATATCTCTGGACCAAGAATCTGCTTTTCACCTACCTCATACCAACATATGGGTGATTACACTTTCTACCATACAGAGCTTCATACTGAGCCATACCAAGATTGGAATGGTGACTATTATTGTATGCAAACTCTATAAGACTCAAGTGTTCTTCCCGACTTCCACTGAAAAGCAAGACACATGCTCTCAGCATGTCCTCAAGAGTCTGAATGGTCCTTTCTGACTGACCATCCGTCTGGGGGTGAAAAGCTATACTAAATCTTAACTTTGTGCCCAAAGCATGATGCAACTGGTCCCAAAACCTGGATGTGAACTTAGGATCTCAATCTGATATGATTGAAACTGGAATACCAGGCAACCTAACTATTTCATCCATGTATATCTTAGTCAAGTTTCGAGACATCAAAGGTTGACTTAATATGAAGAAAGTGAGCAGACTAAATTAGTCTATCCACAATCATTCATATCGAGTCATAACCTCTAGGTGTCCTGGGTAACCCTACCACAAAAATCCATTGTGATATGTTCCCATTTCCATACTGGTATAGGAAAAGATTGCAAAGTACCTGTAGGTTCCTGGTGCTCAGCCTTAACCTGCTGACACACACTGCACCTAATCACATACTCAGCTACATCCTTTGTCATATCAGGTCACCAGTACAACTCCTTGAGATTCTTGTACATCCTAGTTTTACATGGATGCATAGCATACATCAGTGCATGTGCTTCCTCAAGAATCTATTCTTTCAAATAATTATCTCGAGGTACATGCAACCTGTCATGCTGATACAACACATCATCATCTGGAAGTCTAAACTCTGGTCTCTTTCCCCTGTCATGTCATGCATGATCTGATGTAATTCACTGTCACCCTGCTGTAGTTCCTTGATCTGATCATAAAAGTAGGCTTGACTTGCATCTGTGCAATCAAACCACTCTGCTCTGTCACTCCTAAGTCTAAGTTCAACTTCCGCATTTCTACTAGCATGTCTCTCTTGAAACATGCCATAGAGAATGCATCAACTGTTGAACTTGACTTTATGCTCAAAGCATCAACCACCACATTCACCTTTGTAGGGTGATAATCTATCATCACATCATAAAGATAGTGACGTTGTGTCATAAGAGCATGAATTACATCAGCTAACCTTAGATCATGTAAGGTAGTATTCCTCATTATATACTACTTGCTTCTTGTTATTACTGTAAGAATTTGTTTCATATCGCACTTCACTTATTTTTGTATTTTTCCTTTTATTCAACACACACTTATTACATTTCAAATTTATATTTTACTCTTTCTGAGCCATTTTCATATTGTTTATCTACCTTTCATATTAACTACTCTTAACCCCTGGATCACTATCAGTGCTAGCTTACTTTTCATAAAGCAAATCTCATGATCTTATTTTATAGAGATGCTAGTACTCAAGGTCAAATCACTAATGACTTCCCTTGAACTACTACAACTCTAAACATTCTAGGGTTTGGTCCTTATCAGTAACACGACGTTATTATGATGTAAATTTTTTTTTTACTCCCTTAGTTTGAAATTCAAACTCTGAATCTCATAAGTTTTACTAAAGTCGTGCTTATCTAATCACTGGAATTTCCTTTCTCTTACTTGGACATTCAGATAAATTACATTCTCAATTCATCTTGCTAGGGTTTCATCATCATAATGTGTGCCATTGTTTCATTCACTTAGACGTATCCGCCATGGTAATTATGCAACATATATGATGCGTTCATTTTCTAACTTACTAGTTTGTTCTTCATTTTTGGAACTAATTTGTTAGTCTTTAGAGACTCAGAATCCCAAGGTAGTATGTATGAACGCACTAAACTTTATAATAAGGATATGCATTCCATACTCTCAATTATGTCATGTAATTCTCGTTCCTTAATCAAAGTCATCATTCCTAACATTTCCTTTAATCCAACTAAGTTTCTTGTCTTGGTCTTGTGATTTACATTTTCATCTAATTCCTTATATACTTATTGTATATTTAACTCTTTTCTTCTATTTTCTATTTGCTTTGAAATACATAAACATATTTTACTCTATTACATGATCCATTCCATGGTTGATTCTTACGTCTTAGCCCTTGCATACTTTTCTCATATCTTTTCCATATTTTCATATTTAGGGTTCATACAATACTAATCATTAAATTTAATATGAACCTAATATCGTTTTCTTTTATTTCCAATTAAGAATTACACATATGAGGTTCCAACGTTGAATCTCCGATGTCAGTTCCATCTACTTCTTAGCTGCTCTAATCTTTCCCTTATATCTCAACATCTTAACATATATACATTCTTGCTATGATACTGGTCTAAATCATCCAGAGTCTATTCTAATTATACAGTTAATAGGAGTCATTAAATCCCAGTAACACATCCTGCCAGTCAGACCAGATTGAACCTGTAGTCCTGAAGCCAAGAGCTACTCAAGATTAACTAACTCCTATTGATCTCAAACATGTGGAAATAATATCCATTTAGGGAAAATACATTTAAACATAACTCCTGGTCTACTCAATACAAGGAATTTAAACAATAAATAAATCATTCATGACACGCAACAATATAAAAGAATCATATTTATTCTATAAACTGAAAATCTAAATTCATACATATAGGAGCATTTCTAATGATTTCCAATCAAATAAGCAATATAAAGTAAGAGTTGCATCGCATCCTATGTTTAATCTTTTATTCCTACATTGATTTTCTGATTTCTTAACCCTAAAATTTCTAGGGTTTCTCTCCAGCCTATCCTTCCTCTGCATACCTGGCCAGGGTATTCAGAGAAGAATAGACAGAGTAGCTTGATATTGGTCAATCTAAGTATTCAGACACCTGGCCAGGGTATCTAAACACTCAGACCTCCCAGATCTAAAGACATATCACTTCTTATCCATCTTAATTATAATACTCTCTTTTGATCCTAATGATCCTTGATAACTCAGCTTAAAGTCTCAACTTGATTCTCGTGACCACGTCCTCTTCCTGCCATCTGTAATAGTATAACAGAACACTTCCTGTTAGAAAATTGCAGTTAGAAGGAAGACACTTAAGTCTTAATCCTATTGGTCTCTTATCGTCCCATGACCTTGACTTAGAGTATTCATATACTCAACCTATGCTCTAATACCAAGTTGTCACACCCCGATCTCACACTGACCACTAATCCCGAGATTAGGGCGCGACGGAGGGATTATTACATAAATAAATCACTGAGAACTTTTTTCTTTTTAAAACCTCATAATGATATCCGGATTATTGTTGTAAACTAAAACATAATAAACTATTGCGGAAGCATTTCAATTAAACTGGCTAGAGAACATAAACAGAGTTTACAACATGTAACATTGTTTAACAGAAAGTAAAACATAACAGTTAATTTACATCTTTTACACATTTGCCATACATACTCTCTCTCACCCACACCATGTCCCAAGGACCGAGGGGAAAGGACTAAGAGACCTCTAACTACTAACTACTTATACCTTCTACAGACTAAGCGTTAGGATGAAAGGATTCTTCAGATTCCTGCTGCTGGTGATGACCTGAAAATGTTTTGAGTAGAGGTATGAGCCTACTCACTCAGTGAATAGCATTTCATTTTGCTATCGCTAAACAACTCATCAGGTTTATAA
Organism: Alisma plantago-aquatica; assembly: GCA_963693085.1. Lineage (NCBI taxonomy): Eukaryota > Viridiplantae > Streptophyta > Magnoliopsida > Alismatales > Alismataceae > Alisma > Alisma plantago-aquatica. Next base: position 715,515,187 of record OY856409.1, on the reverse strand, counting down.
AATTGAAATAAACATAAATACAATACAAGCAGGGCAGTTCTAATGACATAGCAGATTACAGAATATAATCGCATTTCTATGCAACAACAGATAATTTAAACCAATAAACAGATATAATGAATTGGCACAAAAGTTCGGATATATTAATTTACTGTGATCCTATATGATTACATATTTATATTATTATTATGCCCTAATCATATGCAGTGTACCCTGCATATAAAGATCCGTAGCGAACTACGATCCCACCGTACAAGACTTAGCGACACACCCAGGAAATGCTAAGTCTGACGCCAGCCCTGCTCTGCCACAGGACCCCAGGCTCTCCGGCTTGACTCATAGGCTCTACGGCCTCATTGCACTACTCTGAGTGCTCTAGACTCCTCCTCTAACCTGAGTACACAGGCGGAGAGTCTCACCGGGTTACCTCCGTGACACAAGCACGGATGATGTTGAGTAACCCCCATTTTTCCTCCAGTGCCATCGTGACACAAGCACGGTTGTTGTTGGACACTGCCTCTCTTTCCTCATGTGTCCATGACACAAGCACGGATGATGTTGCAACACGAGTTTCACCCCTAAGAAGCAGATCTGTCAAAGGGGTTCTACGGTGTTAGGGCACCTAAGTCTATTAACTGATTAACATATAAACATTTAAACAGGAATGTCACATTTACTGATTTCATATCAGATCACAATACACTGTCATTCTAAACTGACAGAGCAATATATTTTAAATCATTGTAATTTCTGAGAAATTCTCATACCATGCATTCAGACAAATTAGAAATGCATAAATAACCCAACTTATTTCAATTTGGCACATACATAACGAATTTACGCAATTGAACATCTTATTGCACAAATTAAAGAAATTTACTTCACATATGAGAATCATACTCAACCATTATCAATTCTCTAAAATTCTCGAAAAACATGCACATTAAACCAAATCCTGGTTTGTGCATCACTTAACTCAATTAAGAGTTAATTACATATCACAATACAATTTAATAACAATACTTGAGAATTTCTGGTAATATTTCAGAGAAATGTGCCATTTCATGTAAATATCAAATTACACATATTAACGTCAAAAGATATATGCAATTAGGGTTTTCTTGCATGTTTTTATTTATTCATATCACCTTTGAAATCGTACATCTGATAATTTATCAGAAATCTTCATTATCTGGGTTCATACCCAAATCATACCATTTTCAGACATGAATTTCTAATTTCAACATTCAAATGAGCAATTTAGGTTCCAATGAACCATATAAATCTACTGATTCAATCCGTACTGTTCAAATGCTAAATTTAATCATATAACAGTGTCTAGAAGCAGTTTATGAAATAAAAAGTCGGGCGACGCCAAACGCTGCCCTACGCCTGATAACACCTGTTATCAATGTAATTCGTGCACATAACTGGAAATATTCAAACGCCTGAGTTTATTAATGATAAATAAATGAAACCCTACTCACAGCGATTTGGACTGTCCGGATTCGTCCGGAGATGCGTCCAGGGCCTGATTCCGGGCAATTTGCTATTGTCTTCAACCTTGGATTTATAGTGTTCACGGCTCTGTTGCTCAGAGCAATCGCACGCCTAGAACATGTTTATATTGAGCTTCAATTGATTACTAAATCGAACTAATGGCTGCCGATTTGGATCCTAACCTCGTAGTCAAGCTCGGAGCTGACCTTAGCTCGCCGTTTCATGCGCCCGGTCTATTCTTGACTTAGAACCTGCTGCAGAATGCAGCTTTTTCCCACGCTCAGGGTGACGAAGGATCTTGGCTATGCTAATCACGGCTGGAAGTTACAATTTTGTGCACTAAACTGTTGGCCGGAGTCGAGGCGGCCATTTTGGGGCTGATGCTCACACCAATCATGCTCCTAGTTGCTGGCGCCGCAGCTGCAACTGCAGCTAGCCGCTGCTTCTAGGGGTGCCACCCCTTCCTACTTGGGCGCCACGATTGGGTACCAAAACACAGTTGGAAGCTGTGAATTCATGCTCCAGACTGCTGGCCGAACTCAAGGCTGGCTTTATCTTGAAGTTTCATGTGCCCAAGAGGCCCTAGCGGGCGTCGCGCAGCTACACAAGCTGCTGTTGGACGGGGCGCCTTTCTACAGGTTGGGGGTCTGCTAGGGTGGAGCAAAGGAGAAGGAAAGAGTGGAGGAAGAAGAAGGGCGGAGGAAGAAGAAGAAGATGGCGCTGTTGGTCGGAGCTTTGGGGCTCGAAATCACCCCTGATCTCCCTTCCTCTCTGCCGCTCGGGCGCCGCCCTAGGCGGTTTCCCTGTTCTATCGGGAAGTAAGGGTAAAGAAGAAGAGATAAGCGTGAAAGGAAAAGAAGAAATAAAAAGGCTAAAAGAAAACTGGAAAATTTGCAAAGCTAACCCTAGTTTTTAGAAATTATTATAACTTTCACCTCGGATACCCGATTGAGGTGATTCTTTTTGCAAAAAGTCAAACGTGAAATCCTCTACACCGTCAAAGAAAGAAATTATGCTATTTAGCTTGTTTCAGATAATCAAAACTCTAATCACATCTGTGATCACTTAACTTTACTTAATTATCTTAATTAAGCACCAATTGCACCTTATATATTTAATTCAACTTAATCAACTTGATGACGCACTAACCACCATATGATCACTTAACTTATCTCAATTACTTAATTATACACTAATCATTGTACTTACTAATTAATCACTGAGTGGGTCATAACAAAGTGGGTGTGCATTAGACACCCACCCCTATTTTCTTGCCCTCCCATTTTGAATAATCAACCTCATGAAGTCCAAGAAATGTCCCAGAATGCTTTAGATTAAACACACACACCTGATTTTTAGTATTAATTTGTTTCACTAGGATTAGGTATTAAAGGATCTAGAAGGTTCCTAGCCACCTATTATTGGTATGTATGTCTAGAGAGCCAATCGTATGATGATTGTAATGGCATAACTTGTAAATGATTTGATTATTAACAAAGACAAGCTTCCAATTTATTCTATTTGTTCAGTTTTGAGTAATGAAATAACATAATGAATGTCTAGAGAATGATATTACTCAATGATGTATGTCTTCAAGTATGTGACTTAGAAGAATGAGATCATACAAATGTTAAGAGTATATACATTTTCATTATGTCCCTGATCAGTTGTTACTGTGGATGGTTGATAGACAACAATGATACATAAGTGTGAGTTCGTTGATGACCAAACCTCATTACTCATGATATGGAGATATCAACGAAGAACAAAGATGCATGTTAGAGAATAGTGTATTGGATAGACCCACCATGAGACTAACATATGGAAACCATTACCATGGTAGTCATATTCATCTCTCATAGTGATGGTGGTGTTTGTGGTTCTTTGACTTGAAATCACTGCACTCATCACATGTCATTCGATATTCTTTGACATCATCAAATGCAAACCTAAAACATGGGCTGTTATAAAGGTGATGATTGGGTGAATGTGACACATCGAGACTGACTGTGAGTGATAGATATGGGATTTATCCCTCCTATGGGAGTATGATATCCAAGGCCACTTGAGTTAGAAGGATTGAGAAATACATGGTCATGTACATGTGAGTCAATATATGATATTGAGCTTACACATATCTCATACGGTCTACTATAGCAAGAAACATAGATTGAATGTTGAAGAGGATGATAGATCCATGTATCGAGTTCAATTTGGATATCAGTGACAAAGAAACTATACAAACATTGAAACACCATACATAGATTGTAGGTTGAAGTTGTTCTCCAACTTTCCATTTACTTGGGTAGCAATGATGTGTGACTAGGAACCGCTTATTGCTTGTGATCTCATAAGTTGTTATGGACATTCACTGCCAACTTAATATGGGACCTATAGGATCACACACATAGGAACTCATCTAGAATAGGAGTTTAATCATGAATGATGATTAGATTGATTACTAAAGTGTTTATATACTCAATTCACGCAACAAATCAGTTGACTAGACTGCCATACGATCATCTCAAGTGTTGAGACAACCGTTTGGAGTGTCAAATTGATTAGAATTTAATTGGTTGTGTTCTGTTTGAGCTGACGAGCAAGACGACCATTTCACATAAGCAAGATGACCATCTCATGGTCATGAAATGACCATTTTTCATAAGCAAGATGACCATATCATGGTCGTGAGATGACTGGCTCGTAAGAGCGAGATGACCGATTCATGGAGGAATTCCATTGCATCAAGGATTAGTGCTGACATCATGTTGAGAATTAATTGTATTCAAATTGCCAATTCATATGTGACTGAGAAACATGGATAAATGACCATATCGCTCAGTGAAATGACCATCTCGCATGTGAGATGACCATTTCAGTTGCAAAATAGCCATTTTGACAGTCACAAGTTGTGAATCTTTGAGAAAATTCATGATTTTCCAATATCGCATAGTCTCGGAACCCTGGCCCTAACCCTGCCTATAAATTGAGGGGTATTGAGGGCTTCCTAGAGAACAACATAGACAATTGAGAATCAGTTGTACTGATAATTATTGTGCTATCTGGTTTCAGTAACCTAGAGAACCCAAGCAAGTCCTACCCAACTAGGGAGGGATAGCCGGAGAGAGAACAACTAATGATCATTGTTGTGGGAGAGAAGGTTGGTGACTAGTACACCATCGGGAGAGGAAACTCCTTCATGTCCATTCTCGTATGAGGATAGGAGTTCTAGTTGGTCTGTGTGGACTTCTCTAGAGGTGAGGTGGCCTTTTCCCGTCACTAAGGAGGACGACATCAACCAACAGTCCATGACGAGAGGAGTTGTTGCAGACACAACGACTGAGTCTGTTGTTTGTGGAGGAGCACTTAGACAATTCCCGGTGCAACCAGGAGCTGCACAGACACCGTCGAAGAGTGGGCATCTACATTGATGAGGATTGTTGCTGGACTTGCTCCAGGACTAGGTATATCTTCGTGAAACCATCCTTTCCATTGCATAGTTATTGACATGATCCACTGGTTAATGGAAAATATGTCAGTAAAATTTTTGGTTTCCATTGCCTATCTAATGCCATATTTCCCTATAGTGGTATTAGATCCATGTCAATTAATCATGTTTTGAGATAATCAATATGATCATATTTTTGGTTTTATCGAGTTTATTTATTGAATGCAATGCGAACTTTTAAATTGGTTGATGTGCACGTCTGACTATTCACCACATAAGAGCCCTAATGAATATATATATATATATATATATATATATATATATATATATATATATATATATATATATATATATATATATATATATTACACGTCACCCTAAAAGTGAGTTTTGATGGTGGATGTGTATCTTGGTTTAGACAATACCTTTTATCTGTGTATGGTGGTTGTGTGTTTCATATCTCGGTCTATGAACTGAGCCTCTCTTTTATCTTCCTAATATAAAAGTATTATTATCTTCTACCTTTGCTCCCCTCAAATGTAACTCAAGATTTTTCTTTAGTCATGTAATTGTAGGATAGTTTACTTTCTTGTTATGATGAAGAAGAGGATGCTCCACACCAGGCGAGCTGACCATCTAGGAGGTGAATTGAACAGCTAGAGGACCAAGGAGGACGAGCCGACCCAATCGACTGGAGGACCTGACTGATCGATTGGAGGATGCAGAAGGTGGTGGAACCCATGACCAGACGACTGATGTGAAGACCAAATGTGACATCCTCAGATTTTCTAAAACTTAATATAATGTTTGACTTCCAAATTGAAACCTCACCTCAGTGAGACTACAATTTAAACACCCCACACATGTCTAAGAAGGAGAAAATCAGAGAAAGTCAGGAGGAAACAATAGTAGCACATTCACACGAATAAGATCAAAAGCATACAACACATGTTCACCATTCAACGTATAATTACATAATGAATTGTTACAACATTTGATATCACATATTGAACAATAAACTTTTACATTTACATGAAGATATAGTTTGAGCTCATATCAACAGTTGGAAGGTAATATGTAACCGTGAGATCATAATTATGCATATAAATAATGTTACATGTTAAATGATCCTAAAATGTTGAGAAAACCCTAACTTGGAGTAATACATGTAACCTAGGGTTAATATGTGCACACAATTATATATAATCAAATAATCATATTATATATCTTAATCTGTAATCTAAGACCAGAAACTAATTATGAGAAAACAATACAAGTAATGATGCACATATCCTAATAAGCTAAGCAAACCCTAATGAATCAACTAGGGTTATGATGATGAGATCCTGATGGTCATATGTGATCTTGTCTTTATCAGGGGTTGACCAATGTTGGTAGTTGACTCCATGATTATGTGAGAATTAGATTGTCTCGGTTGAAGGTACACTTGACCTCTTACTTGGCCTAATATTTCAATATGGTTGTATTATATGTGTATAAAATACTTGACATATGATATTGGATGAAATTATTGTTTTATTGGTTTTCCATACATATAGTTATGAGCACATCAAACATAATATATATGTTCCATTATATAAAAGCACTAAAGTCTTTGGTAGTATAATGCTTGGAAGTGACTTAACTCTTTGGTAGTCGGTCACATTGTACATATGATCTAACTATTTGGTAGTCGATCATAAATGCCTTAATCTAGAGCTCCTTTAGAGTCAAGAGAATGCATCAAAACCTTTGGTAGTCAATACATGCATATATAATAGAAAATTTGCTTAAAATATGTGTTCTCTTTTGTTAATAAACATTCTTTGTTTGAGTATGCTTTTGTTATATTTGTTATTACTGCCAAGTATTAGTTTTATATTATTGCCAAGTCATAGTGATGAGATGTATATAAAATACATGTAGGCATGCTCAGTAGAATATTCTTAAATATTGTGCTTACGTGTACCACATATAATCTTTTGTTTAGGTTGTTGACATATGCTCTTGAAGAACCATGACAGTTGTGAGTTGTGTGGCGAGCTATGTACTTGTGGACCTATTGTCTTAAGATCCTGTTGTAGATGTAGTACAAGCATATGTAAAAGTTTCATGTTCAATATGTAATATCAAACATTGTAACAATTCATTATGTAATTATATGTTGAATGGTGAACATGTGTTGTATGCTTTTGTTCTTGTTCATGTGTATGTGCTACTATTATTTCCTTCTGACTTCCTCTGATTTTCTTCTTCTTAGCCTAGTGTGTGGTGTTTAAATTGGGATTCTCTCTAAGGTGAGGGTTTCAATTTGCCACCTTCATGATTTTCCTGTGGCCCAATGGGAAAATGTAAGAGGAACTCCCTACATGCATAAGGATGAGATCACTCCAAAAGTACCTATACTCCTAGAGACCTCGAGGAAGTGACGAAGGCTCACAATATATGAGATGTAAATATAAAAGATATAAGGAAGTCATGACAATTTGAGAGGAGTTGTGTACAAACTCAAGAGTGAAAAAGGCACTTGACTTCATGAAATATAAGAATATTGTGGAATAAAAAACAAGTATGTTTAGAGTCATGTTGAGAATGATTCAACTTAAAATGTGAAGTGGAAGGATAATGTGTGGATATACCATCTTTGTACCTGGAATGGAATGAACTTTGTGTTTGGGCTGCATTCAAGTGCTTATTTCATCTCATTATGAGTGAGAGAGATCGAGCAATTACATATGATGCTTAAAAATTGAGATATGAGAATGAATATCATAAGTCGAAAATTTAATGGGATGACCTAGGGTTAGAGGTGTCACCTCACCCTTATGAGAAAATAAATGTGTAATAGGTTGGAGACCTAGGTGAAAAGATAGTCACCAAGTGAAATTGAAATCACAAATGGAAAATGTAATCACCAAGAGATGAAATAGTGTAATGCTAAGGATGTGGATGTACCTTGAACTGAATTCACATGACAACCTTAGTGGTAATATGAGTAATTTATATATCAATAAGATATGTAAGCAGGGTTGCTAACCCTAAGTTTTGAAATTAAGATGAGATCTTAGGGTGAATGTCATGCCCTCAATTTTGGTCAAATTGTATTATATAAATATAAAATGATGTGTAATTTCTCCAATGGTATTATTTATGAAATAATAAAATCATCTTTGTGGTATGGGTGCAATCCATGACCCAATTGAGGCCCATGAGACTATTTCTTTTTTGCAAATAGGTCATGGTGTAATGAATTAAAGTAACAAAGAAGGAATTAGCACAAAAGTTAATGGTATTTTGAGATATTGGTTTGGATGACAAGTTGCATTTTGAGGACAAAATTCCTATAAGAGGGAAATGATGTTATAACCTGGTTTTTCCCATGTTTTAAATATTTTTTATTAATAATGTAATACGAAGGACGAATTAGAAAGATGGTTCTGTAAGTGTCTTTTTTGGAAATTATGGTGTGAAAGTGCAAAATACTCCATTTGGAATAGATCTCATGATAAAAATGATATGTTGCCAAGAACAATGGATAGTTTTTGTTTTATATATGGGATTATATGGAGTTTTCTAGAAATAGTTGAAGGCAATTAATAAGATTAACTTTGATCCTCAAAGCAAATATGTGCAAATAGGATTGTTTGACAAGTTGAATGGGAAAAAGAGTTATTATATGGTTTAAATGGATTAAATAAAATCACTGCTTAAGGGGCAAGAAAAGAGTATTTAATCTTTGCTTTGTAACACCAAACAATGCCCAAACTAAGATATAGTTATTAAAAAGATTCCTTTAAAATTTGGGGCCAAATGAAGTAAAGATGAGAGAGGGATATGATTTATTTGGACTCCCATAATTAAAAGTTCACATATAAGTCTTTGTAAAACAAAATAGGAAGATGGGGCTTTTTGCGGTCCATGATAAATATCAAATATAACTTTAAATGGTAAATGATGCCAATATAAGAATATGGGAGAAAAATGAGAACTTTCCAATATCTTTTGTGATCTAGGAAATTAAATATGTGATTATCTAAATTGTGCCACAAAGTAAAGTTTGGTATATATAAAATAATATTTTGGTTTCAATATATCACTTTTTTTAGTAGGAGATCAAAAGGGAGGATTTCCTAAGTTTTAGAGTGGAAAGGAGTTTCTGAGAAAAAGATATAAATAGTTTCTTAATTAGGGTTTTTATCAAACAAAAAATAATGATAGGAAACATATGCACACGACCATGCTATCATGGGCTCACAACCAACCTTTTCCTCCTCGTTTGCATTTGTTGCATAACCCTAAAAACACAACCTTTTTGCCTATATAAAGCAAAGGCTCTTTGGCCAAGGTAGAAGAAGAAGAAAGAGCTCCCTCTTCCATCGTAGGGTCATGGCAAGACCCAATACAGAGGTCCTTTCATATGAACAAAAAGCGTAGTCATTGGATGAGCTCTCAGGGATCCTTGGATGATAGAATGAGATACCCAAGATTTTAGGTAATGTAGCTTCCTCTTCACACATCGAAGTTCTTAGGTATGGCAGTATTTCTCTCTTTTTTGCCTATTATTATGCCTACAACCATCACGCGAACACTAGACCTAGTGCCCAAACTCCGACCACCACCAGCCATGCTTGGGGATCCTCCGGGTCCGAAGGGGGGCTAGCAGAGGTGTCCTAGACATATCTAGGATCTCAAGGCCTCTGGCTAGCGTGATCATCCTCAACGACTGAGTGGCCTGGGCGGGCGTCAAAACCAGTCGCGAGGAAGAGGATGACCCCAGGTCAAATGACCCGAGGGTCCCTGTAAGTGTGCGTAAAGCCCAAGGGCCCATATGTATTTTCTCTCTTTAATCCACCTTGACTCGCAAAATACTAGAAAAGGGATGTGGCTGATGTGTCAACATACTATTGGCCCAAAAAGAATTAATATTGCAAAAAATTGTAGAAATTGCTAGGATGCTCGGTTGAAAACAAATTATATACAAAAATTGCTTAGAAAATGAGAAGAATCCAAATAAAATAGATTTAGAGTCCAATTGTGCTTACGTTTCCAAAAATAGTGTAAAGTTTGGTTTAAGTGGTGATTAAAGCATAAAAACCCTAGTTTTGGGTATTAAAATGTTGAAAACATTAATCAAATGTTCTTTAATGCTATTATCTGACATTGAGGAGTATAATGATAATCTAACATGGTTATGATCATGATGATGAGAAACTAGGTTCTTAGAGTGAATGATCCTTTACATGTGTAATTAGGATCTTGAACATCAATAATGTAACTTGCTAGGTTAATGCACATAATGTGATTTAAGTGTTTATGATGCAATAATAAGATAGATTTGATAATTTGATTACACTTAATGTGAATTAGAATTCTTGAATAATTAAATCAATGAACATGTGAATTGAGGGATAAAACATAATCCTCATAATGATTCGAAATTAAAGAATCCTAAACCCTAGATTAGGACCGAGTAGGGTTTAATGTGATTAATATGTGATGGTGACACATTAGGATTTATATTCATGCAGACTAGAATGTGGATTTTCTTGATTTGATTGCTTGATTGGACAACATTCTTGAAGTATAATTGAATAATCTACATGGCTCACCATCAAGGTATGTGGTTGCAATTATGGTTATCTAGAATATAGTTTGCCAATTTTTTTGAATGATTTTGAGAATTAATTTGATAAATAAATGGTTGGTTGTTTATTTAATTCATGTTCAACTATAATGCCAATATGAGTATCATATAAGTAAATGATAATATTCTAAACCCTAGTCTAACGTACATCAAGGAGTGATGTACACGAGCCCTAGATGGGATACACCCAAGATAATATATCCAATAAGGGTTTGTATGTGTAAAGAATATGTTAGTTCTTATTTGCAATTTTTGATGCTTATTATGGGATCATGTTAGTTGCACACATTGTGTTTACATTGTATAGTAATATGTTGAATGCATTTTTTTTGTGAGTGTTTTAGGTATATGTCTCACATGACAAAAGACATGAAGAATAAGATGAAAGATATCAAAGGTATTGAAGCTATACCAACGAGGACTAGATAGATGATACTTCCTCTCAATAGTTATTAGTTCCATGAGGTATATCATTTTATAATTTGTAAATGATATTTGAAATTTAATTGAAATTGTTTTCTATTATTTGTTATTTGACTAATATGGATCCTTGGGAAAAATTTGTAGGTAATGGCTCTCATCTTTTGGCCTTCCTTAATTGGGGGTTGCTGAAAGTGAAGTCGTTACATTTGGTATCAGAGCCCCAGATTTTTCAAATAATAATTAATAGTTTATAATTTCACATAATATTTAGAAATATGAGGGAATCATTAATGCATTTTCTAAAGATGATGGTGCCTAGAAGGTACCACGACCGGGGGTTGGCAATATTTTACTCCGCACTGCTAGTCATCTTATGAGGACTCCCAGGCCCCTTCATCCTGCCGGCCAAAATTAGATGATTTTACCTAAAGTAAAATACCTTTAGGATGTCTGCTCATCTTGATTCATCCATTTCTCATCCTCTTTGCTTAATAAACCCCTAAAAGGAATTTCTCTCCTCATCTAAGGTTAGGTTTTTGAGAAGAGGTAGGATTGAGGCATCCTCAGCCAATTAATATACATGTAATGTGAAGAAAAAAATGGACATGTAATGTGGAAATGGTAAAGTACATGTAACATGGAAATAATGATAAAATAAAGAAAAGTGGCTTTATGGGTTGTAAGTATAAACTCTCTATTGAGCTAGGGTTGGTCTAAAAGACCCTAGTTGGTCAAGGGACATAGAAATCCTAAGAGACAAGGTGTAATCCCTATAATCTGAACCCAAACCCTAATCCTAAGAAATGGGAGTGGAATGGGTAAAGTGGAAACCCTACCCATATGAACCCTAATTAGGGTAAGAGTAATGAGAATTAATGAAAATGTATATAAGTCTATATGGCATAGATTTCCATATATGCATGATGCATATGGAAAAAAAAGATTTGAATATACATGAGAGACATGAATGACCAATGGCTATATATTTAAAAATGTAAATAGGAATATAACTTGCTCATCGCTAATGCAATCTCTAAAGGATTGGATGGATAAAGAATACCCCCAGTTAGTGGGTATGTTGTCCCGAGAGAGTGGGTAGACCAGAATACTCCCAGTGAGAGAGTATAAATGCCCCCAATGAGTGGGTATACCATAGAGATTGGGAAAATAAAAGTTGAGAAGTTAAATATAAAATGTGTGCTCAACATATTATGGTTACAAAAAAAAGAGTTAGATGACTTAGCCTTCCATGCATATGAGAATGTGGGGAAAGACATTAATGAGATAATGTAACGACCCACACTTTTGAGTGTCTAAAAGACCTTAAAGTCATGAATCGTCACTCATAAATTCTAGGATCAGATTCAAGAACTAATACAGAATAGTAAACAATTTCCGTCAATGAACAAATATGTACATGTTTGCATAAAAACCTCCTCTAAGGAGTTACATAACTTTTAATCAAAATTAACCTTTACATGTATGATGATAAACCATTAAGACTAAACCTTCATGATTAAATTGTAGTGTCTTTGACATCTCTATCTATACCCTCATGTCCACGAATCAAGTATATATGATACCTAAAAAGCCTACAAACAAATATGCGGTCAATATATTTCTATATTGGTTTGTGGATTCAAGCAATAATCACTATTACACATATACACAAACATCTTTATCTTGCATATACAAACATAAACTTGTTTTCATATTCTAACCCATATCTACTCTACCACCTCAGAAGTAATCACTGTCCCTCTGGTGCTCATGTGCATTACCCATAAGATTAGTCTAACCTAAGGTTCAGAATATTGTTATTTACTTTACATGATACTGATAGGAACTTTATAATTTGCAAGAAGTAAATAAACAAGAAATTAGTTTATTTGTCATTCAATCTCATCAAGAAACCTCAGCAATCTTGAAATTCGATACATGTATTCATAAGCGTAACCACGTACCTTATGCCATCACAGAAACCATGCAGAACGTCATATATATTAAGAATGTTTCCAAACATCCAAACAAAAAAACATGTAATCAACAAGTATCTAAAACAAAGCATACTACATATGTGTCACCATGTATTCACATTGTACTAAATAGATCTAGATGTGCTTCTGAACTAGGGTTTAGGGATGTCTTGTGTTTGGACTATGGATTAGGGTTACAAACCCTAATTATACCACATCAGTGTTTCTAAGATTACACTTTTAGTTATACATATTAGGTGAAACCCTAAATATCATCTTAAACATATTAGATTACCTGTGACACCTAAATCACATTACTAACATTAAGATCATAGCAAGATGTCCATGTTGGTTGTAAAACCCTAAACAACATGAAAAAGATTACTAATCTATAATCATCCATTACTTTACATTATCAAGGTTTTAATCATTATACATGGCAAGATCAAGTGTTAGCCTAACATGAACGAATCTATTCAATGAAGCATTAGATTAAGCAAAATCTAATGCATTGCATATACTTTTAGAACAGGAAGCATAATCAGGTTCTGATAGTATTTTATTTGGATTGTACTCATTTTTTGATCAATTTGATATATGGTTTTGCTATATTCTGAGTTACCAATAATTAATTATAAATATTCCAAAATATTGCTAAACTAGCCAATCAGGGGTCGCCACATCATCATTTCGGCTATCTTAGTTATTATCCATGCGGCTGGGTCCGGAACCTTGCGCCCACGTGGCTCAGGTGGAAAACAAACGCCAAAGGTCCTGAATACCCCTTACCTCGTGTAGCTGACCCAGGGGCAGATTCGTCTTTGACCGCATACTCCTCTCTTTCCTCGAGATGGGGCTCTGCTGCGGCTGCCTCCTGTCGTGTGACCACACGGCATTGTGGCAGTGCACTGATGATTATACACATAAAGACTCAGTCATATCCTAAAATAGTTGATTATTGGACAATTGCTATATGAGCTTACCAAGAACAATGAATAAAATTCAATTCCTAGATCTAAAGCCAAAACATTCATTGGAACTATATGGGCATGATGAAATAAAGTTATGATATAATGAGAAGAAATAGATTTTGATATGACATGCATTAATGGCTAAGACTTAAGGTCATTTAAGTCTAGCCACTCATAAGGGCATTATACTCATAAAATGGATGTAACATTTTTTTACAAAATAGAATCATAAGAGAAGATATCTATGTTTCTTAAACCCATGACTTGAAACATAATTAAATAGGCATAAAGCTGATTGGTCACTTATGCTAATATAGAGGAAATTTTTAATTATATCTATATCATACTAGATAAATTGCATTAATTGGAAATCTGCAAAACTGCCTCTTGGTTGACAAATAGTTTGACCGAGGGGTGCCCTAGTCGAAGTCATGGTTGACTGATAATAAGCCTCGCTAGCCCAGCTACAGGGCGCCGCCACCCTAGCACTTATGACCTTCGTCCTTGCCCACTGCCCCTTCTGGGCCACCCAGGGTGATCGGAGCACTAGCCTGTCATCTGACGCTATCGTCAGCTGGAGGCTGATCCACCTCGCGCTCCCCTAACTTCTCAACTTCGCCTACTGCTACTATGTCGAGCCAGATCGGAGCTCCCCTTCTTTGTTCCTATACGCGAGATGACTTCCACGTAGTGTCGCGTGACTACTTTCGCCACCACTGGATCCTCGGCCGAGCGGCCAGTGGCCAAGGGCCACCACAGTGCCGGTCAGTTCGACTGTAGGCGTCACAAACACCGACCTCCCCCTGGGTTCCATCTGCGATGAACATCACCCAGTGCTCAGGCTCCCAGCCAGCCTCTTCCATCAAGCCTCATCGTCGACATCTCGAGGGGGTCGACTTGATGGGAGCGTCGTGCCTCTGCCATGATGCAGGCCTCCTATGCTCCCGATCTCCTCCTCCATTTGCCCTCATTCCACGACAAAGCCAGATAGAATGTTGTTGTGGGCATAGGCAGGCGCTCGAGAAGCTCCGCCGTCCTACGAGACCTGGCACCAATGCCAAGCTAGGAGTGCGAGACTCAACTCTTCATGTTCACCCTCCTCGCTTTCCCCCTCCCCTAACACCTATCTACCCCTGACAGACTGCCTAATGCTTCTGCTGGTTGGCACAGCAGCCAGGTACAGCCATAGCAGCCATCAGGGTACCAATCGAAGAGGGCGATCGGAGGGGGTGATACTTCTATTACATTGGGGTTCACTGTGGTGCGGCCAAGACAGTTCTGATCTAATAAGGATGGAGGGGGAGGACGATTAAGGAGAGCAGGCATCTGTAAGTATATATATATATATATATATATATATATATATATATATATATATATAAGTTGCTTATAGAGTCTTTTTGTTCCTGGTCTCAGTTCATAAGCCGACTTATCCTTTCTTTTTGCAATCTTTTCCTCAGTGTACAAGAAAGATGCCAAAAGGGAAGGCATATCATAATCCCCTTTCCCATATTAAAAGATATCCTTTTTATCAGACAACTAAAATTATGGGAAAGTAAAGAATAATCCTAGAAGAGATACATCTCCCTTCCATCCGCCCTTCAAAACTCTTGTCTCTATCCTTATTAATCTAATAAGTCATCAAAGAACGTATGACACTTTATTGGAAAAACAAAATCCATTATCATATGTTCATATTAAACTTTCTTTTATTTATTTAACTTGTGACACAAGCACCCATGCCACAGAAGTGATCAAAAGTTGTTATTATTCCACCAATAAACCCATTGATGAATTTACAAAAAAATTCATTGATATAATCCAATTTTTACCAAAATTGAGGATATTAAATTCACCCCTCCTTAAAAGGAATTTTGTCCTCAAAGTTTAGGCCTACTAACCTAGGTGAATGATAACTCATCTTATTTTCAAAACTTAGGGTTAGCACCCTACTTAAACAATTTTCATTTTATTACTAAGATTGGCACTTGAATTGAAATTCAAGTATATCCACATCTCTAGTATATGCATATTATCATCACTTGATGATTTTATTCTTATTTTGTGATCTCAATTCCATTTGGTGATTTCTCCTTTCACCTAGGTTTGCAACCTATTATTCATTATTTTCACACAAGGGTGAGGTAACACCTCTAACCCTAGTTCATGTCGTTACACATTCAATGTAGGATATTCATCGTCACTATCTCAATTTTAAGCATAACATGTGTCTATCCAATCTCCCTCCCTCATAATGAGATGAAATAAGCATTTGATTGTAGCCCAAATACAAAGTTCATTCCATTCCAAGAACGGAGATAGTACATCCACACATTACCTTTCAATTTCACATATTAAGTTGAATAATACTCGATATGACTCTAAACTTACTTGTTCTTAATTTCATAGAATTCTTATATTCCATGAAGTCCAGTGTCTCTTTTCTTACTCTTAAGTTAGGGCATAACTTCTCACATAATTTCATGACTTCCTTATATCTTTTATATTTACATCTCATGTATCATTTATGAGCCTTAGCCAAATCCTCAAGGTCTCTAGGGGTATATGTACTTTTGGAGTGATCTCATCCTTATGCATCAAGGGAGTGTCTTTACATTCACCCTACGGGGCCACATGAACATCAGGAAGGTGGACAACCTCCTGAGATATGGGCCTAGGGCAAACCAACCATTACCTCCTGACCACTTGGTCATGTGCATTCAGGGTTTGTCAACTCCCAACCCATCGGTCCTATATACCTCTAATACACCCTATTTGACCGTATAATTGCATCAGGTCTTTACCCTCCCTACGGGTTTCTTTTGAGATGTCACATCTTTTAATCACATTATTCACTTATTTAATTCTTTAACCCAGATTGCCTTCACCTCTCACTTTCGAGTAGACATTATGCAGTGTTATCCCAACATTGGGCTCGGACCACCTTCCCTCCATGGCTTGGTGCCATGTCGGTCTTCCCTCTTTGTATTGACCTCTATGATCTTCCCCTCTGCGGGCTTGATCCTAAACAACTGCATTGCAAACTTGAGCCACCTTCACTCTTGGGCTTGGTTTCCTTCCTAGTCTTCCCTCCTAGGCTTGACCATTTCATGACCTTCCCTCTTGGGCTTGGTCATTCACTTAGGACACCTTCCCTCCTGGGCTTGGTGCCTCAATGGTCTTCCCTCCTGGGCTTGACCATTTCATGACCTTCCCTCTTGGGCTTGGTCGTCTACTCAGGCTACCTTCCCTCCTAGGCTTGGTGCCTTACTGGTCTTCCCAATCCTAGGCTTGACCAGTTGTTACGCAGAGATGGCATCTTTGGGTTCAAAGAATATAAGTGCTCTTTTTATATATATATTAACTCTTCACCATTAAGGTTATCTCATACATTCATTCACTTACCTTCTAAGGGAAAGTCCTAGCCTAGGGTGCCTTCTTGGCTCATAGGAGGGGGTTAGGCTCGCTAGCCACAGCCTGATCCCAAGATCTAGATTTTGCCTCCCTCATAGGTCATCTTCCCACTCTTTGGGTTGACCCGCCCCAGGTTGTCTCACTAACCCTAAAGGTTTCATAGATATCTCTTTGTTTTCATTAAGCATAACTTTTATCATTATAACATATCAACCCATGTTTACTCAATTTCTAGAATACCCCCTCATGGTCTCTATCTTTCAGTAAACTTGGGTCGCCTTCCCCTCCAGGGGCTTGGTGCTACCTCGTCCTTCCCCTCCAGGGGCTTGGCCACCATCACCAAACTTCTAGAGACAACATAAGAGGCTTGAGCAAGAAATATTCAAACTTTCACTTTTTATACATATATAACTATTGGGTTCATATATTTCTTAAGACCTCTTACACAAGTTTCATGCTCCTCATGCACACATGCAAAGGAGATTGGGTTACCTAAACCCATCTCTTTATCTTTCTTATTCCTGATTTCAAGTTTCACATGGGTGGTGTCCCATACCACCACACCATGTTCATTAATTAGAATTAAGGTTTTAGGGTTAGGGTTAGAGACTATACTTCTACCTTGCAGAATTTATCTATCCCTAGACTCTCTAGAGTTTTCATACCCTAATCCAAGTCTGTCCTCTATGAAAGGGCTTACCCATACATGTATCTTTCTAGTGTCTACCCTCTCTAGAGGGACCTACACAAAAGGTTACATCTTTTCACATTTTACTTCTCTAATTAACAATTTCTTTTCAAGGATTTTAAGTAAGAGATGAGAAGTAGATGAAAATGTGAGATGAGAAACCTAATTTTTCTCTTATTATTTCCAAGTATTTTTTGAAATTATAAACTATTAAGTATTAGTTAATGAATTTGGGTTCTGATACCAAATGTAACGACCCACACTTTTGAGTGTCTAAAAGACCTTAAAGTCGCAAATCGTCACTCATAAATTCCAAGTTCAGATTCAAGAACTAATACAGAATAGTAAACAATTTCCATTAATGAACAAATATGTACATGTTTGCATAAAAACCTCCTCTAAGGAGTTACATAACTTGCAAACAGAATTAGCCTTTACATGTATGATGATAAACCATTAAGACTAAACCTTCATGATTAAACTGTAGTGTCTTTGACATCTCTATCTATACCCTCATGTCCACGAATTAAGTATATCTGATACCTAAAATGCCTACAAACAAATATGCGGTCAGTATATTTCTACACTGGTACGTGGGTTCAAGCAATAATCACAATTAAACATATAAGTAAACATCTTTATCTTGCATATAAGAACATAAAATTGTTTTCATATTCTAACCCATATCTGGTCTACCACCTTAGGTGTAATCACTGTCCGTCTGAGGCTCGTGTGCATTACCCTTAAGATCAGTCTAACCTAGGGTTAAGAATATTGTTATTTACTTTACATGATACTCATAGGAACTTTATAATTTGCAAGAAGTAAATAAACAAGCAAGTAGTTTATTTGTCATTCAATCTCATCGAGAAACCTCAGCAATCTCAAAATTCGATACACATATTCATAAGTGTAACCGCGTACCTTATGCCGTCGCAAATATGATGCAGAACATCATATACTTTAAGAATGTTTCCAAACATCCAAGCAACAAAGCATGTAATCAACAAGTATCTGAAACAAACCATACTACATATGTATCACCATGTATTTGCATTGTACTAAACAAATCTAGATGCGCTCCTAAACTACAGTTTAGGGTTGTCTCGTATTTGGACTAGGGATTAGGGTTACAAACCCTAATTCCACCACATCATGGTTTCTAAGATTACACTTTCAGTTATACATATTAGGTGAAACCCTAATCATCATCTTAAACATATTAGATTACCCGTGAGTCCGTGACACCTAAATCACATTACTAACATTAAGATCATAGCAAGATGTCCATGTTGGTTGTAAAACCCTAAACATCATGAAAAAGATTGTTAATCTAGAATCATCCATTATTTAACATTATCAAGGTTTTAATCATTATACATGGCAAGATCAGGTGTTAGCCTAACATGAACGAATTTATTCAATTAAGCATTAGATTAAGCAAAATCTAATGTATTGCATATACTTTAGAACATGAAGCATAATCAGGTTCTGATAGTATTTTATTTGGATTGCACTCATTTTTCTGATCAATTTGATTTATGGTTTCTCTATATTCTGAGTTACCAATAATTAACTATAAATATTCCAAAATATTGCTAAACTAGCCAATCAGGGGTCGCCACGTCATCATTTCAGCTATCTTAATTATTATCCACGTGGCTGGGTTCGGAACCTCGCGCCTGCATGGCTCAGGTGGAAAACAAACACCAAAGGTCCCAAGTACCCCTTACCTCGTGTATCCGACCCAGGGGCAAATTCGTCTTTGACCGCATACTCCTCTCCTTCCTCACGACGGGGATCCGCTGCGGCTACTCCCCATCTATGCGCCCACACAGCGTTGCGACAGTGCGCCTCCACTATCCCAGTTGCAGGGTGCCGCCACCCTAACACTTCCTCACCCACTGCCCCTTCTGGGCCACCCAGGGTGACCAGAGCACTAGCCTGTCGTCTGACGCTACCGTCAGTTGGCGGCTGATCCACCTCGCGCTCCCCTAACTCTCAACTTCACCTGCTGCTGCTACGCTGAGCCGAATAAGAGCTCCCCCTCTTCGTTCTGGCACATGAGATGACTTCCATGTGGTGCCACGCGACTGTTGTCACCACCACTGGATCCTCAGCCGAGCGGGCTGCGGCCAAGGGCCACCACCACACTGGTCGGTCTGACTGCAGGCGTTATAAACACGAACCTCCCCCTGGGTTCCCTCTGTGATGACCATCACCCACTGCTCAGGCTCCCAGCCAGCCTCTTCATCATGCCTCATCATCGACATCTCAAGGGGGTCGACTTGATGGGAGCGTCGTGCTTCTTCCGTGATGCAGGCCTCCAACGCTCTCATTCTCCTCCTCTGTTCGCCCTCATCTTGTGATAGAGCTAGATAGAAGGTGGTTGTGGGCATAGGAAGGTATTGGAGAAGCTCCGTCATCCTGTGAGACTTGGTGCCAATGCTAGGCTAGGAACGCGAGACTCAACTCCTCGCGTTCACCCTCCTCGCTTTCCCCCTTCCCCTAACACCTCTCTGCCCCTGACGGAGCGCCTACTGCTTCTGCTGGTTGGCACAGCAGCCCGGTACAACCATGGCAGCCAGTAGGGTACCAATCGGAGAGGGTGATCGGAGGGGGTGATACTTATGTTATGTTGGGGTTTAGTTTGGTGTGGCGAAGACAGTTCTAATCTAATAAGGATGGAGGGGGATGATGATTAAGGAGAGAAGGTATCCGTAAGTATATATATATATATATATATATATATATATATATATATATATATATATATATATATATATATATATATATATATATATATAAGTTGCTTATAGAGTCTTTTTGTTCCTGGTCTCAGTTCATAAGCTGACTTATCCTTTCTTTTTGCAATCTTTTCCTTGGTGTACAAGCAAGATGCCAAAAGGGAAGTCATATCATAATCCCTTTTCCCATATTAAAAGATATCCTTTTTATCGGACAACTAAAATTATGGGAAAGTAAAGAATAATCCTAGAAGAGATACATCTCCCTTCCATCTGCCCTTCAAAACTCTTATCTCTATCCTTATTAATCCAATAAGTCATCAAAGAATGTATGACACTTTATTGGCAAAACAAAAGCCATTATCATATATTCATATTCAACTTTCTTTTATTTATTTAACTTGTGACACAAGCACCCATGCCACATAAGAGATCAAAAGTTTTTATTATTCCACCAATAAACCCATTGATGAATTTACAAAATGATTCATTGATATAATCCAATTTTTACCAAAATTGAGGATATTACATTCACCCCTCCTTAAAAGGAATTTTGTCCTCAAAATTTAGGCCTACTAAGCCTAGGTGAATGATAACTCATCTTATTTTCAAAACTTAGGGTTAGTACCCTACTTAAACAATTTTCATTTTATTACTAAGATTGGCACTTGAATTGAAATTCAAGTATATCCACATCTCTAGTATATGCATATTATCATCACTTGATGATTTTATTCTTATGTTGTGATCACAATTCCATTTGGTGATTTCTCCTTTCACCTAGGTTTGCAACCTATTATTCATTATTTTCACACAAGGGTGAGGTAACACCTCTAACCCTAGTTCATGTTGTTACACATTCAATGTAGGATATTCATTATCATTATCTCAATTTTAATCATAACATGTGTCTATCCAATCTCCCTCTCTCATAATGAGATGAAATAAGCATTTGACTGCAACCCAAATACAAATTTCATTCCATTCCAAGAGGGAGATAGTACATCCACACATTACCTTTCAATTTAACATATTAAGTTGAATCATACTCGATATGACTCTAAACTTACTTATTCTTAATTTCATAAAATTCTTATATTCCATGAAATCAAGTGTCCCTTTTCTTACTCTTAAGTTAGGGAACAACTTCTTGCATATTTTCATGACTTCCTTATATCTTTTATATTTACATCTCATGTATCATTATGAGCCTTAGCCAAATCCTCGAGGTCTTTAAGGGTATAGGTACTTTTGGAGTGATCTCATCCTTATGAACTAAGGGAGTGTCTTTACATTCACCCTAATGGGCTACATGAACATCGGGAAGGTGGCCAACCTCCTGAGACATGGGACTAGGGCAAACCAACTGTTGCCTCCTGACCACTTGGTCATGTGCTTTCAGGGTTTATCAACTCTCAACCCATCGGTCCTATGTATCTCTAATACACCCTACTTGACCCTAGTATTGCATTAGGTATCTACCCTTCCTATGAGTTTCTTTTAAGATGTCACATCTTTTAAGCACATTATTCACTTATTTAATTCTTTAACCCAGATTACCTTCGCCTCTCACTTTTGAGTATACATTATGCAGTGTTGTCCCAACATTGGGCTCGGGCCACCTTCCCTCTAGGGCTTGGTGCCATGTCGGTCTTCCCTCCTGGGCTTGACCTCTGTGATCTTCCCCTCCAGGGGCCTGATCCTAAACAACTACATTGTGGACTTGGGCCACCTTCCCTCTTGGGCTTGGTGCCTTCCTAGTCTTCCCTCTTGGGCTTGACCATTTTATGACCTTCCCTTCTGGGCTTGGTCATCCACTTAGGCCACCTTCCCTCCTGGTCTTGCCCATTTCATGACCTTCCCTCCTGGTCTTGGTCATCTACTCAAGCCACCTTCCCTCCTGGGCTTGGTGCCTTATTGTTCTTCCCAATCCTAGGCTTGACCAGTTGTTACGCAGAGATGGCATCCTTGGGTTCAAAGAATATAAGTGCTCTTTTTATATATCTTTAACTCTTCACCCCTCTAGGTGAGGATTAAGGTTATCTCATACATTCATTCACTTACCTTTTAAGGGAAAGTCCTAGCCTAGGGTGCCTTCTAGTCTCATAGGAGGGGGTTAGGCTCGCTAGCAACAACCTGATCCTAAGATCTAGGTTTTGCCTCCCTCATAGGTCATCTTCTCACTCTTTGGGTTGACCCACCCCAGGTTGGCTCACTAACCCTAAAGGTTTCATAGATATCTCCTTGTTTTCATTAAGGATAACTTTTATCATTATAACATATCAACCCATGTTTGCTCAATTTCTAGAATACCCCCTCATGGTCTCTGTCTTTTTAGTAAACTTGGGCCACCTTCCCCTCTAGGGGCTTGGTGCTACCTCACCCTTCCCCTCCAGCGGCTTGGCCACCATCACCAAACTTCTAGAGACAACATAAGAGGTTTGAGCAAGATATATTCAAACTTTCACTTTTTCATATATATATATATATATATATATATATATATATATATATATATATATATATATATATATATATATATATATATATATATATATATAACGATTGGGTTCATATATTTCTTAAGACCTCTTACATAAGTTTCATGCTCCTCATGCACACATGCAAGGGAGATTGGGTTACCTAAACCAATCTCTTTATCTTTCTTATTCTTGATTTCAAGTTTCACATGGGTGGTGTCCCATACCACTACACCATGTTCAATAATTAGGATTAAGGTTTTAGGGTTAGGGTTAGGGACTATACTTCTACCTCATAAAGTTTCTCTGTCCCTAGACTCTCTAGAGTTTTCATACCCTAATCCAAGTCCTTCCTCTATGAAAGGGCTTACCCATACATGTATCTTTCTAGTGTCTACCCTCTCTAGAGGGACCTACACAAAAGGTTACATCTTTTCACATTTTACTTCTCTAATTAACAATTTCTTTTCAAGGCTTTTAAGCAAGAGATGAGAAGTAGATGAAAATGTGAGATGAGAAACCTAATTTTTCTCTTATTATTTCTAAGGATGATTTGAAATTATAAACTATTAAGTATTAGTTGATCTGGGCTCTGATACCAAATGTAATGACCCACACTTTTGAGTGTCTAAAAGGCCTCAAAGTCGCGAATCGTCACTCATAAATTCTAGGATCAGATTCAAGAACTAATACAGAATAGTAAACAATTTCCATTACTGAACAAATATGTACATGTTTGCATAAAAACCTCCTTTAAGGAGTTACATAACTTGTAAACAGAATTAACCTTTACATGTATGATGATAAACCATTATGACTAAACCTTCATGATTAGACGGTAGTGTCTTCGACATCTCTATATGTACCCTCATGTCCACGAATCAAGTATATCTAATACCTAAAATGCCTACAAACAAATATGCGGTCAATATATTTCTATACTGGTATGTGGGTTTAAGCAATAATCACAATTACACATATAAGCAAACATCTTTATCTTGCATATAAGAACATAAACTTGTTTTCATATTCTAACCCATATCTGGTCTACCACCTCAGGTGTAATCATTGTTCCTCCGGGGCTCGTGTGCATTACCCTTAAGATCAGTATAACCCAGGGTTCTAAATATTGTTATTTAATTTACATGATACTCATAGGAACTTTATAATTTGCAAGAAGTAAATAAACAAGTAAGTAGTTTATTTGTCATTCAGTCTCATCGAGAAACCTCAGCAATCTCGGAATTCGATACATGTATTCATAAGTGTAACCATGTACCTTATGCCATCGCAGAAACCATGCAGAACATCATATACTTTAAGAATGTTTCCAAACATCCAAGCAACAAAGCATGTAATCAACAAGTATCTAAAACAAAGCATACTACATATGTCTCACCATGTATTTCCATTGTACTAAACAGATCTAGATGCGCTCCTAAACTAGGGTTTAGGATTGTCTCGTGTTTGGACTAGGGATTAGGGTTACAAACCCTAATTCTACCACATCATGGTTTCTAAGATTACACTTTCAGTTATACATATTAGGTGAAACCCTAATCATCATTTTAAACATATTAGATTACCCGTGACACCTAAATCACATTACTAACATTAAGATCATAACAAGATGTCCATGTTGGTTGTAAAACCCTAAACATCATGAAAAGATTACTAATCTAGAATCGTCCATTATTTAACATTATCAAGGTTTTAATAATTATACATGGAAAGATCAGGTGTTAGCCTAATATGAATGAATCTATTCAATTAAGCATTAGATTAAACAAAATCTAATGTATTTCATATACTTTTAGAACAAGAAGCATAATCAGGTTCTGATAGTATTTTATTTGTATTT
This sequence comes from Alisma plantago-aquatica, assembly GCA_963693085.1. Taxonomy (NCBI): domain Eukaryota; kingdom Viridiplantae; phylum Streptophyta; class Magnoliopsida; order Alismatales; family Alismataceae; genus Alisma; species Alisma plantago-aquatica. The sequence goes on along the minus strand of OY856409.1, from coordinate 715,490,035 downwards.
TACTTATTTTTCTGATCAATTTGATATATGGTTTTGCTATATTTCAAGTTACCAGTAATTAACTATAAATATTCCAAAATATTGCTAAACTAGCCAATCAGGGGTCGCCATGTCATCATTTCGGCTATCTTAGTTATTATCCACGTGATCGGGTCCAACACCTCGCGCCCGCGTGGCTCAGGTGGAAAACAAACGCTAAAGGTCCTACATACCCCTTACCTCGTGTAACTGACCCGGGGGCAGATTCGTCTTTGACCGAATACTCCTCTCCTTCCTCGCGACGGGGCTCCGCTGTGGCTGCCTCCCATCTGTGTGCCCACAAGGCGCTGCGACAGTGCACCTCTGCTAGACCAGCTACAGGGCACTGCCACCCTAGCACTTCTGACCTTTGTCCTCACCCACTGCCCCTTCTGGGCTACCCAGGGTGACCGGAGCACTAGTCTATCGTCTGACGCTGCTGTCGGCTGGAGGCTGATCCACCTCGCGCTGCCCTAACTTCTCAACTTCTCCTGTTGCTTCTATGTCGAGCCGGATCAGAGCTCCCCCTCTTCTTTCTTACGCGCGAGACGACTTCCACGCGGTGTTGCGCAACTGCTATCGCCACCACTGGATCCTCGGCCGAGCGGCCAGTGGCCAAGGGCCACCACCACGCCAGTCCGTCCGACTGCAGGCATCGCACACACCGACCTCCCCCTGGGTTCCATCTGCGATGGCCATCACCCAATGCTCAGGCTCCCAGCAAGCCTCTTCCGTCAGGCCTCATCGTCGACATATCGAGGGGGTCGACATGATGGGAGTGTCGTGCCTCTATCGTGATGTAGGCCTCCTACGCTCCCAGTCTCCTCTTCCGTTCACCCTCGTCCCGCGACAGAGCTAGATAGAAGGTGGTTGTGGGCATAGGCAGGCGCTGGAGAAGCTCCGCCATCCTGCAAGACATGGCGCCAACGCTAGGCAAGGAGTACGAGACTCAACTCCTCACGTTCACCCTCCTCACTTGCCCCCTCCCCCTAACACATCTCTGCCCCTGACGGACCGCCTACTGCTTCTGCTGGTTGGCGCAACAGCCCGGTACAACCATGGCAGCCAACAGGGTACCAATCAGAGAGGGCGATCGGAGGGGTGATACTTTTGTTACGTTGGGGTTTAGTGCGGTGCGGCGAAGACAGTTCTGATCTAATAAGGATGGAGGGGAATGACGATTAAGGAGAGCAGGTATCCGTAAGTATGTATATATATATATATATATATATATATATATATATATATATATATATATATATAAAGTTGCTTATAGAGTCTTTTTGTTCCTGGTCTTAGTTCATAAGCCGACTTATCCTTTCTTTGTGCAATCTTTTCCTTGGTGTACAAGCAAGATGCCAAAAGGGAAGGCATATCATAATCCCCTTTCCTATATTAAAAAGATATCATTTTTATCGGACAATTAAAATTATGGGAAAGTAAAGAATAATCCTAGAAGAGATACATCTCCCTTCCATCCACCCTTCAAAACTCTTGTATCTATCCTTATTAATCCAATAAGTCATTAAAGAATGTATGACACTTTACTGGCAAAACAAAAGCCATTATCATATGTTCATAGTCAACTTTCTTTTATTTATTTAACTTGTGACACAAACACCCATGCCACATAAGCGATCAAAAGTTGTTATTATTACACCAATAAATCCATTGATGAATTTACAAAATGGTTCATTGATATAATCTAATTTTTACCAAAATTGAGGATATTATAGATAAGTTTTGAGAAATATAAGAAATTGATGGTCATATATATATATATATATATATATATATATATATATATATATAGAGAGAGAGAGAGAGAGAGAGAGAGAGAGAGTCAGGCTAGAATACACTCGAGTGTACAGATCACGTCGTACACCCCAATGGTGTTTGCCTATATAGACCATATTTTTTCAAAATGTAATCCATTGATCTTCATGGTTACAATAATAATAGGTCACATACAAAATTTGAGCTCATTTGGATGAGTGTAAGTCACTCATCCAAGGACAACAAAATTGACACACAAAACTAATTTGAAATGCATAATTTTTGCCACCTTTAGATGCACGACCTATAAATGTCCAAATGAGCTAAAATTTATTATATAGTATGTTCTTATGATAATTAAGAAGATCAACGGTTTAGATTTTTCAAAAATTTATTGCATCTTCAAAAATGACTGAGGTGTACGGTGCCTCTGGTACACTCGAGTGTACACTAGCCTGACTCTCTCTCTCTCTCTCTCTATATATATATATATATATATATATATATATATATATGAAAATGAAAATATGAATATAACTAGCTCGAACCCATCATTCTATCTCTGTAAGTTTGGTTATGGAAAGATCAAGCCCTTGGAGGGGAAGGTCTGAAAAGATCAAGCCCTTGGAGGGGAAGATCACAAAAGATCAAGCCCCTAGAGGGGAATGTTAGGAAATATCAAGCCCCTAGAGGGGAAGGCCAACATAGTACCAAGCCCCTGGAGGGGAAGGTCAAGAAAGGTCAAGCCCCTAGAGGGGAAGGCCGACACAGGAACCAAGCCCCTGGAGGTGAAGGTGTCCCAAGTCCACTGCATGGACAAACACCATGAGAGGGTATCCCAGAATTGAGAAATTAAGGGTTGAGAAGTTATAATAATAAAAATCATACATAAAAATGAAAATATGAAACCTTTAGGGATAGTGTGCCAACTAGGGGTGGGTCAACCCAAGAGTGGGAAGATGATCTATGTGGGAGACAAAACCTTAGACCTTGGGGTCAGGTTATGGCTAGAGAGCCTAACTTCCTCCTATGAGCCACGAAGGCACCCTAGGTTAGGACCTTCCCTAGAAAGGTAAGTTGACCGAACCAATTTAAAGATGGAGATGGCCATGCATGTCACCTACTACAAAGAATTGAAAGCACATGTATTGAGTATGATTCTTTGAACCCAAGTATGCCATCTCTGAGGGACATGAGAAAAAGTCACTATGGACGTGGATGAATGTATGAGACCAATTTTGTAAAAGAAATATAGCCATGAAATGTTACCATATGAGTCCAATGAGGGGAAACAAAGGAAATAATGAGCATTCTAAAAGATGGAGGAAATCTGGTTTAAAGAATTGCATATGAAAATAATGTTCTTGAAAATGGATAAACTTGTGACATCTCTAAGAAACCCTTGGGAAAGGTAGAGTCCTAAGGCAATCATAAGGTCAAGTAGGGTGTATTAAAGGTACATAGGACTGACGAGATTAGGAGTTGATTGTGCCCTCAATGGATAAGACTGTGTGGTCGGGAGGTAACAACTATGTTTGCCCAAGGCCCATGTCTCAAGAGATTGGTCGCCTTCATGATGTTCATGTGTCCCAATGGGTGAATATGAGAGGCACTCCCTAGATGCATAAGGACGAGATCACTCCAAAAGTACCTATACCCCTAGATACCTCGAGGAAGTGACCAAGGCTCATAATACATTAGGTGTAAATATAAGAGATATAAGGAAGTCATGAAAACTTGAGAGGAGTTGTGAACAAACTCAAGAGTGAAAAAGGCACTTGACTTCATGAAATATAAGAATATTGTGGAATTAAAAACAAGTATGTTTAGAGTCATGTAGAGAATGATTCAACTTAAAAATGTGAAGTGAAAGGATAATGTGTGGATATACCATCTCTGCTCTTGGAATGGAATGAACTGTGTGTTTGGGCTCCAGACAAATGCTTATTTCATCTCATTATGAGTGAGAGAGATCGGGTAAATATTATTATGCTTAAAAATTGAGATATGAGAATGAATATCATAAGTTGAAAATTTAATGAGATGACCTAGGGTTAGAGGTGTCACCTCACCCTTATGTGAAAATAAAAGTGAAATAATTTGGAGACCTAGGTGAAAAGATAATCACCAAGTGAAACTGAAATCACAAATGGAAAATGTAACCACCAAGAGATGAAATATTGTAATGCTAAGGATGTGGATGTACCTTGAATTGAATTCAGGTGGCAACCTTAGTGGTAATATGAGTGATTTATATATCAATAAAAGATATTAAGGATATCTAAGCAGGGTTGCTAACCCTAAGTTTTGAAATTATGATGAGATCACATTCACCTTAAACCTTACTAGGTTTGAATTTTGGGGACAAAATTCCTTTTAAGGAGGGGTGAATGTCATATCCTCGGTTTTGCTCAAATTATATTATATAAATATAAATTATGTGTAATTTCTCCAATGGTATTGTTTATGAAATAATAAAATCATATTTGTGGCATGGGTGCAACCCATGACCCAACTAAGGCCCATGAGACTATTTGTTTTGCAAGTAGGTCCTGGTGTAACAAATTAAAGTAAAAAGAAGGAATTAGCACAAAAGTTAATGGCATTTTGAGATATTGGTTTGGAAGACAAGTTAAATTTTGAGGACAAAATTCCTATAAGAGGGAAAGGACGTTATAACCTCGTTTTTCCCATGTTTTAAATATTTGTTTATAAATAATGTAATATGAAGGAGGCATTAGAAAGATGGTTCTCCAAGTGTATTTTTTTGGAAATTATGGTGTGAAAGTGCAAAATACTCCATTTGGAATAGATCTCATGATATAAATGATATGTTACCAAGAATAATGGATAGTTGTTATTTTATATATGGGCTTATATGGAGTTTTCTAGAAATGATAAGTTGAAGGCAATTAATAAGATTAATTTTGATCCTCAAAGCAAATATGTGAAAAAATAGGATTGTTTGACAAGTTGAATGGGAAAAAGAGTTATTGTGTGGTTTAAATAGATTAAATAAAATAATTTCTTAAGGGGCAAGATAAGAGTATTTAATGATTTTTTTTGAATGCCAAATAATGCCCAAACCAAGATATAGTTATTAAAAAGATTCCTTTAAAATTTGAGGGCAAATGAAGTAACGATGAGAGAGATGTGATTTATTTGGACTCCCATAATTAAAAGTTCACATATAAATCTTTGTGAAACAAAATAGGAAGATGGGGTTTTTTGTGGCCCATGATAAATATCATATATAACTTTAAATGGTAAATGATTCCAATATAAGAATATGGGAGAAAAATGAGAGCTTTCCAATATGTTTTGTGATCTTGGAAATTAAATATGTGATTATCTAAAATGTTCCAAAAAGGAAAGTTTGGTACATATAAAATAATAACTTGGATTCAAGATATTTCTTTTTTTAGTAGGAGATCAAAAGGAAGGATTTCCCAAGTTTTAGAGTGGAAAGGAGTTACGAAAAAAAAGATATATATAGTTTCCTATTCTGGGTTTTTATCAAATAAAAAAATAATAGGAAACAAATGCACACGACCATGCTATCATGGGTTCACAAGTGACCTTTTTCTCCTCAGTTGCATGGGTTGAATAACCCTAAAAATGCAACCTTGTTTCCTATTAAGGCAAAGGTCTTTGGCTGAGGCAGAAGAAGAAGAAAGAACACCCTCTTCCACTGCAGGGTCATGACAAGACCCAATATAGAGGTGCTTCCATATGAACAATGAGCATAGTCGTTAGATGAGCTCTCAGGGATCCTTGGATGAGGGAGGGAGATCCTCAACCTTTTGGGTTATGTAGCTTCCTGTACACACATCGAAGTTCTTAGGTATGGAAGTCTTTCTCTCTTTTCTGCATGTTATTACTCCTACAACCATCACACGAACACCAGACCCAGTGCCTGAACTCCGACCACCACTGGCCATGCTCGGGGATCCTATGGGACCGACGGGGGCTAGCAGGGGTGTCCCAACCATATTCAGGCTTTCAGGACCTTTAGCTAGTGCGATCGTCCTCAGTGGCTGACTGGCCCGGGCGGACGTTGAAAATCGTTGTGAGGAAGAGGATGTCCCTAGGTCAAATGACCTGAGGGTCCCTGTAAGTGTGCTTAAAGCCCATGGGCACATATGTCTTTTATCTCTTTAATCCGCCTTGATTCACAAAATACCAGAAAAGGGATGTGGGTAACGTGTCAGCATACTATTGGCCCAAAAAGAATTAATATTGCAAAAAATCGTAGAAATGGCTAGGATGCTTAGATGAAAATAAGTTATATATGAAAATTGCTTAGAAAAAGGGGAAGAATACAAATAAAACTATAGAGTATATTTGTGCTTCATTTCACAAAAATAATGTAAAGTTTGGTTTAAGTGGTGATTTAAGCATAAAACTATAGTTTTGGTTATTAAAATGTTGAAAACATTAATAGAATGTTCTTTTATGCTATTATCTGACATTGAGGACTATTAGGATAATCTAACATGGTTATGATCATGATGATGAGAAACTAGGTTCTTAGAGTGAATGATCCTTGACAAATGTAATTAGTATCTTAAACATCAATATTGTAACTTGCTAGGTTAATGCACAAAACCTGATCTAAGTGTTTATGATGTAATAATAGGATAGATTTGATAATTTGATTGCACTTAATGTGAATTAGAATTCTTGAGTCATTAAATCAATGAACATGGGAATTGAGGAATCAAAGATAACCCTGATAATGACTCAAAATCAAAGAACCCTAAACCCTAGATTAGGTCCAAGTAGGGTTTTAATGTGATTAATATGTGATGGTGACACTTTAGGATTTATATTCATGCATACTAGAATATGGATTTTCTTGATTTGCTTGCTTGATTGGAAAACATGCTTGAAGTATAATTGAATAATCTACATGGCTCACCATCAAGATACATGGTTACGATTATGGCTATCCAGAATATAATTTGCAGATATTTTCTGAATGATTTCTGAGAACTGATTCGATAAATAAACTATGGGTTGTTTATTTAATTCATGTTAAACTATAATGCCAATATGAGTATCACATAAGTAAATGATAATATTCTAAACCCTAGGCTGAAGTACATCAAGGGGTGATGCACATGAACCCTGGATGGGATAGTTATCATGCCCAAGATAATATTTCCAATAAGGGTTATGATATGTAAAGAATATGTCAGTTCTTATTTGCAATATTTGATGCTTATTATGTGATCATGTTAGTTGCACACATGTGGTTGCACCCCACGTACACAATATAGTAATATGCTGACAATGTTTTGTTTGTCGACGTTTTAGGTATATGTCTCATATGATAAAAGACATGAAGAATAAGATGAAAGATATAAAAGGTATTAAATCTATACCAAGGAGGACTAGACAAATGATACTTCCTCTCAATAGTTATTATTTCCATGAGGTATATCATTTTACAATTTGTAAGCGATGTTTGAAAATTAATTGAAATTATTTTCTATTATTTGTTATTTGACTAATCTGGATCATTGGTAAACATTTGTAGGTAATGGCTCTTGTATTTTGGCCTTCCTTAATCGGGGGTTGCTGAAAGTGAGGTTGTTACACAAGTCATCATTAGTTCTTATGTGGAAGCCTCGCCATGGTCACTTGTGTCACTACCTTGCCCAGAGTTCCACTCATAAGAAGTGCTTGTCGCAACCTAGCAATTGGGCCCCCACTAACTCCTACATCGCCACTAAATGTCTGATACTTATATGTTGTTTATACTAGCAAAAGACATCAACAATGTTTGGCAACATAAATCAGGACAACGCTTACAAACATGGGAGTTTTGTGATCAAAGAACTATAATACAAGACACAATAGCCTTTCCTTAATTTTGTATGAAATTTACATTTTCTCTATTTAACCTCACTTTATTGCATATGACTGCACCATGTTCACATCCCTCCATATGACATAATATCAAAAGTCATTCAAGAAATGTCTAATTTTATATGTTAGAATACCAAGCTTGTGGCCTTTTTTTCCAACGTGTGTTGATGACCAAAGGTGTCCAACACTAGATGGTTATTCGTTCCTTATAGTTACCAATCAAGACCATCACACTAAAGATGAAAAAAAGACAATATAAAGAGTGAAACCCGAGAGGGGATATATTCCCTACTAAATTTGAGGGATAAATCCATCTATTCCAAACATACTAACAAGCATGCTGGAATAGGTGTAATTTTTTTCATTTCTCAAATAATGGTATACAAAAGACCAAAGCATAGAAGAGGAATAATATTTCATGACTACATTCAATTTATCAAGGTTACATAATATTTTCCCACTTGGGGTTTACATGAAAGCAACAACATCATGATGTAAGTAGAGGGATATCTAAACTATCTCAAGTATGTCTCCCTAGCATCAACTCCTTAAGCTAGGTCTACGTCTGCATGCCATGTCCTTCACCTAGGGGTTGGAAGCATACCCCAAAAGAGAAGACAAAATGAAAATTATTAGTATGAAAACTGTATGTGCATAATAATCGGGGATTTGAGAAACATAAGAAAAAGGACATCAAATAAACAATGCTTCCCATAGAAGAGGAAAAGTGCTATCCAAGTGGATATCAAGAGAAAATGAATTGTGATAAGATGATAATCAAGAATAAGAGATTTCTTTCCTTAAAATAATGTCAATATGATAAAATTACAATTCATAAGCAGTTGCAAGTGAGTAATAAGCAGACTAACATATACTAAAAAATAGGGTAGGAATTCATATACTCTATTCCAAGGACATGAGGACTAAAACCTCAATTCCAAACAAATATAGATTTTTTAGGAGGACTAAAACCTCAATTTCTTGGCATGAGGACTAAAATCTCAGTGCCCAAACATAATATATCATAGGAGGACTAAAACCTCAGTGTAGAGGTAGAAGGACTAAAACCTCAGTGATAAGGGGCAGATCACTATGTCAAAGATCCTGAGACATTCTCGTTCCCAAGGGACTAAGCGCTAGGCATCTCTTATTTCATTGGATTTCTCGCATCAATCCTCAATGAGGGACTTTGTTCACCACAATATGCAGGAGGACTAAAACTTCAATAATATGGTAGGAGGACTAAAACCTCAATGTCAAAAAGAAATGTAGTGTCATTACTTCTAGTTATGACTAGTCAACCACACATGGAACTAGGGAAGGAATAGATAAACTATAGTCATGCTAAACAAAGGGTTGAGAACTAATTGATGTAAATTGGAGCCAGAAGACCCATAAATAAGTATTCAAACATTTCCATAATTAAGATACTTCACCAGACCATAAAAGTCCAAAATTTGAAAATTAAAGTTTGACAAGGGATAAGATGAACAAGATATAAATAAGGATCCAACAAGAATATATAACAAAATAAGATGATCACAAAGTCCATATCAACATAGTTTCTCATGTAAGTCAATATCTCGAAATAGAGAGCATGTATAAAAGGTATTGTGTCCCAAAGGACCAAGAGAGAAGGACACATATAAGTGATTACTTAATAAGATAGTAAGAAATGCAACAAAATCAAGAGAGGGAGAAATCAGATCAATTACTCAATGTAGCACATAGGGAATGACATACCTTAAAGATGTTCAACTTGTCAAAACCAAACTCTTGATCCAAGTTAGGGTTCTAACATTTGAAAAACTCATGGCTGAGAAAAGATCACCATATGCATTGGTTTATGATATTACAAGACTTTGATAATTTTCCAAGGAACTTGAATAGAAGGATAAGGGAGAAGGCAATGAGTCATATACTATTGGCCAAGTGATTTCTATGTGTGTGAAGGCCATGGGAAGGGGTATATATATAACTATTTGACTTGGGTAGTAAGAAACTTATCTATTTTTACTAGGGAAAATATGTAATATACATTGTAAAAGGAGAAAATTTAAGCATTTGCTAACACATAATAGGAAAGAATGCATATAAAAAAATGCCATTTCTATTCTTTTTCTTTGTGTCTATGTTTTATAATATATTTCCTTTTTTTTCTTCAATAACTCAGACACAGAATTATTTACTCAATGTAAATGTGTATAATAATTTAATGTACAGTCGTGTATGATATATATCGATTTCATTTTCCATGATTTCATTTATCAACCTCTTATATATATATTTATTCATCCCATTATGAAATAAATTTCTCACAATATATCTCTTATCACTTTGTAGTCATTGAAAATATGTTAAAATTTTATTTCAATAAAAGTCATACATTTAATAATAGTAAATTATGCCCAAATTTCTAAATTTTAGGCAGCCATATATATTGCTATTATATTTTATATTAATTGTTTGCAGAGTAAATAAGTGCTAGAAAATTATATATTCAAAACTAGTTATTATAGAAACATGAATTTCAAATCAAAAGGGTGAAAACATTATCTATCAAACCATTTTCCTTTTCTTCCTTGATGTTAACAATTTTAGGAGGAATAGGGAGGTTTTATAAGAAAATTATTTCGTCAAGATTATTATTATTTTATGATCTGAATTAACTAATTGACTATATAAATTTGTGAATGTTTAATTGTTTACAAACAAATGTATAATTGAGTTATAATATTTGTTTCTTTGATGATACATTAATGTAATTGTTTTCACTTATTTATTTCTTTGAAACATCAAGTAGAAATAGTTCTTTAAAGTTTCTTCTAATTTATTGAAATATCTTGGGTATTCTATATTGTAGCAATTAATTCAATTTATATTTCTATAACTCATATTACTTTTTAAGATTTTCGACCATGATAAATTTTCTATAGATTTATCATGCTTGTACAATATTGTTTCCCTTTATGCTATACCACAATTTAATTTACAACTTCTCCTAAATTATATATCTATAAGGCATGCAAGTTGTTTATGCTATTTATTTAACATATTATATGCTCTTTTATTAATAACTAATTGAATATTGTTGGCCTTATCTTACATTTTTTTTCTTAATGAAATTAAGAAAGCGATGATTGTTCAAATAAGGTGAAACTTGACACCCAAGGTAATTGGGACCTAAGGAACACATTTTTACTATTATATTTAGATTTTGAATATTCTTTCAATGAGTCTTAGTACAAGAATTTTGGGCTCATTGTCATTATAATATTACGTCATTACCTTCATTATGTATTATTTGGAGTCTTATTATCTTCACACTACCACTAAATGACTTACGTTTGGTTATTTTGTACGAAATTCCATATTTTACTTATTTAAAATATCTAGCCCATTAATTCCTCTTTTACTTAGATGATTGCACATGAAAATTCCAATTGTTATTCTAATACATATTTTAAGTACATTATACCTCTTATTTAGCCATTATATAGATATTAGTTAGCAAAGGAAGCATATGTGGCATATTTCATGAACGTACTCATATTTTAGCACATATACATGATATTATGTTAATATAACACTTAGTACATTATATTTACTTTCACGCCTATATATGTTATGGTTACCACATGTTATATGCATTAGCAATGTATATTAAGGTATACCTTTATCCTTGTTTGATCAAATCTAAAGAACTAAACATTCTAATCTCCTAATCATGAGAATATAATTTCTAGAGTCAAGATGCTAGGTTTGGGTATACTACATGCAATATCATTGATGTCGTTGCGTCTTCATTCCCATCCATTGCAATACCATCGCCAAGGATCTGGGACACTACCAAGTAGCCCCAGAAGCCGTTGGTACCAACAAATGTTAGAGGAGATGAAGTAGATCTCTACTCTGCCATGATGCTAGTCTCCTTCTCTACTGCATCGTTGATTGGTTTTCACTGAGAAAATCTCCTGGATGTACAATTAGGAGAGATGGAGCATATATCTCCTCCACCATGTCGTCAATCTCCTTCTCTAAGTTGTTGACTAATTGTCTACCGAGTATCTGCTATGTTGGGAGCAATTAAGATTTCATCACCCGATGTTGATGTTAGAGGAGGAAGCCACAAAGAAGAGGTTTTGGATGCCCATGGGCTTAGCGAGCCTCACGGTGCAGACACAACAATAGAGGTGCGGTTGCAACTTGGGATGGAATGTTGGGAGATATTTCCAAGGGAGAGGGGGACAGAGTTGGGGGAGTGAATTTTAAAAACTCAAAAAATTTATATCCATCCCACTCCCCAGTAGGCAAAACACGAGGAGTATTACAAGATAGCACTATATGTATATTACAAAATCCGAATAGCCCTCAAAACCCCACCCTACCCAACCTATGATCTAAGCTCTATAAAACTCATATTAAGAAAACAAACTCAACTCTTGGAAGATAAAAATTAAAACTCACTTCTTACTAGCCTCTCAGATATATTGATGAGGGAGGCAAAGATATCACGATAACACATATACCAGAATGTGGTGTTTGCAAATACATGTCAGACGTTGAATCTTTAAAATGTACACACCTTACACAGGAGAATACATCTCATCTAAATAAGAGAAGACATCTCATCTAAATAAGAGAAGAGTAAACCAAGATAAGACCATACCTATATTCGGAAAGCCTCCAAACCAACTGATTGACCTCTCTGTATCTGACTCTCCAAACCATCTGATTGGCCTCTCTGTAAGCAACTGTACATGATCATTGTTTAATGCACAAAGAAAAAGAAACTTTTTATATCGCCTAGGGGTTCTCTCCTTGACTCTCTAGAATCCTTGAGACCTTGTTTGGTTCGGGATTGGAATTCTATAGTCAGGACTGGGTTAGTCAGGGTTAATCTGTAGATATAGATTGGGTTCGTCTGGATTCAGTCTGATTTTATTTGGCAACCCAGTCTGATTTTGGTCAGCTGGTCAAGATGGAGTCAGGATTCAATCTGATTGTGTTTGGCAACTGGTCATAATTCAGTCTGATCCTGTTTGGAAACCAAGTCAGGATCTGGGTGATTTTGTTAATATAGAGAAATTTGGAAAATACAAAACTATGACTACACTACATTACAAAATAAAAATTTACAATAAATGTATATATTTATGGTTTTAATATTATGAATATGAGTTGAGTATGATTACTTTTATATGTATGTTTAAATTAAATATTACTTTACCTACTAGTGTAAGAATACATGACATATGTCTTGTTGTGTGTATGTATACTTATACATTTTTGTATAAATCAACAATTAACAAAATAATTGAAATTGTCATATTACATTGTTGTTGAAGTAGCATAAATAATAACAATATAAGTTAAAATAATTTAAGTTAAACACATGTACCATCACAATTGAAATATAAAAAGTTCACATGACATTAGATACTAGTTTGCAAACTTACTTTACACAATATTCCATCACCCAAAAACAATTAAAATTTTCTGACTACAAACTAAAAGCTTCAATACATAATTTTTAAAAAAGGCACTAATATGCATTAACGTTGCTCGTTGTTTGCATCATTATTGGCTCCAACAACATTATTTTAGTTGTTTGTCTCCATCCTTATCGATTGTTTCACATGTTTGAGAACTTCCTACTTGATCAAGTTGTTGTTGTATTTCTGGTGGTTAAGTACTAGAACTGGTCCAGAATGTGCCTGGAACTGCATATATAATTTTTAACACTTTCCACCTTGTCATAAACATATTCATATTTGTGTCAGTCATCCCCGTTAATATATGGAATTTTATAAGGGCATCACACCAACCTTGGCGTACATGAGGGCCACACAAGCGACACAAGTAGTATTGACGACCCAACATTGTGTCGAGTGCGGCATCTGACTCACGATCTCATTGAAAATGATTCATCGCTTTCAAGAGTGTTTGTAGCATAGTTCAATAACTATCAAAACTAATGTATTTGATAACAAAGTAGGTAACATAAATGGCCTTAAAAATAAAGATAGTTAATACATCTGCAACAAAGGATACAACAAAATTTAACAATACATGTCTAACTAGGGGTGGTAACAAATGTTAATTATATGTACAGAATAAGAAACTTGTTCCACAAACATAGATTAAAAACTACAAAACTAACATAGCCTAACTATGTATTAGACAAATACAAGATGACCCCAAATAGAAAAGAGTGAAGTTGGACATTCTCCATGAGCTGTTGCACAGGACCAAAGGTGTCAAAGGATTCTTCAAGTAGATAAGTATGTCTTTCTTCAACAACAAAGTTAAGGTAGGCTTCGAGAGATATAATTCATATGATTCACCATGGTATGATCATGAAGAACATTATTGGTTGCTAAATTTAGCAAAAACAATAATAATATATAGTCTGATTATGTTTGGCAAGTTTAATTATGGACAAATTGCCAAACAAAATTAGATTGTATCCCATTACCATCCCATTTAAAATTAGGAAGCGGTAAAGTTTCTTCCTCGTCAGTCCAATGTGAACTATATGACCCCTATCAGTCGAAGTCTACCTAAACTTCATTGTGGAAGAAAGGCGAGACTCTTCTACCAAAAGAATCCTTTGACACCTTTTGCAACAACTCGTGGTGGATGCCTAGATCCATACATCAACATCCACCCTACTATAGGCACCAAAAACTGTGCTTTCCCTTTTATTTTTTAGTGAAGTCTTATGTTGTTCCCAAGTTGGGCCATACCAACTGTCCCACTTGATGACCATTTTGTAGTTGACCCACATTTCATGAGCAACCTCTTTATGTGCTTTCTTGGCCTTTTCCGTAGCCTCTTCCTTTGTCTAGTCGAACAATAGGGGCAAGTGATCAACAACACTATGTTTATTTTGAGCGGATGAAGCTGAACTAGTGGAATTGAGGTGGATCCCATCACCATGGCATCCAATTTTGGACCAGTTGACTACTTCCTATGTCACCTTGTCCTTCCGCTTGATGTATTGCAACATCTACAACGTGATGAAAATTATAGAACAATGAAAATATTTTTTTGGATATAACATTATTATACTAATTAAAATTAAGCATCATAATGTATGGCAGCAAACATAATTTAATAAGGAATCTAACATATATTTTACTAGATGTCCAACCAATGACGGTAGCAAACATAAGTTCAGTAGACTTACATGATATTTGATCCAAAATGTCATTAAAATTGGCATATAATTGTTTGTTCAACCAATGGTATCAAATATAAACTGAACATTATTTGACTCAAATTGTCATAAAAATTGTCGTATAAGTATTTGTTCCATAAAAAAGAGATTATATAGTTTAGATAAAAAAATAAATTATGTAAAAAAAAAGATAATAGCCTGTCTAGATATTGGGCAAATGCGGTATGGTCTATGGAGCATGGACAAAAAGGAACAGTGTGTCCTGGACAAAAGGTCATGGTGGATGCCTAAATATAGACACCCACAAACAGTCTAAGATGGTGACCAACCACAGTGCTATCCGTTCTTCGATGCCGAGGAAGATTTACGTAGATCCCAGATAGGACTGTCCCAATTGGCCCACTTTAGGACCTCATCGTACTTGTCCCATGAGACGACACTGTCTTCCTACACCGCTGCCTTGTCCTCTTGCTTGACGTCACTTTTCGACCAATCAAACAACAACGAAAAATAACGAACATGGTGAGCAACCCTCTCATTGCTTTGTTCAGGGCGTGCATGTGTGTACTCTTCATGTGAAGATGGAGAATGAGAGTGAGAAGGCTTGTAACACTTGTACAAAAGTTTTTTTATTACATATTTTTCAATCTTTGAACGCAACATCGACATTTAGACATAATAATAAATACAAGTTTGAGCACATAATGATTATAACAAACTAACAATTACAATAGTTAACACCAACTAGGAAAATAGTTAAGGGAAAGTTAAATACATAGGCAATGTATTTAAAATCAACTTCAACATGTACTAGTTCATAATCATTGGACCAAGTATGGTTTGAAATGCATTAAAAATATCAAAAGTATGCTGCAAAGTTGGCGCGTAATTTCTTGCAACTTCATCCATTGCCTTCACCACCTACTCATGCAGTTGCATCATTGATGTTTTCAACATTGTTAAGGTATACTCTTGGAGGGTAAGTGCAACGAGTTGTCACAAAGTTGTATGGAATCACCTCTTACACGCCTAAGGGTTGAGTAGGCAATAATTCTCCCAAAAGGAATGATTTTGTCTAACAAACTCTCTCATGAGGTTCTTCCATTGGGATTTCATCTCGTTCAAAGATATGTAAGGCACCCCCGTAATGTTTCAAAAGTCATGAAATGTCTCCCTCCAAGCCTCTCCATTATATACCCCATTGGCACATCTCCCCATGTCATATTAGTTTCTCGCTCAAGTAGGACTTGATCATTCTCCCTACACCATATACCATACGAACTCGTACCTTGCCCATCCATATTACACATTTTGTATGTAACATATTGCAATAGTAAGGGTGTATTATGTAGATATAATATGATAAATTCCAATGTAAAGATATAATGTGCAAATAACATACAACCTCCAATCTGGTCCATCATAAACATTCAACAACATTACGATAAAAAATCAGCAAGCTTATAATGTAACTCTAACAACAACCAAACTCAGGGGTCCGGGTGTAGGAAGTAAATATTATCCATCTATATATAACTCTTCCATTCAAGCTTATGGAGTCATCAGAGGTGAAGGAATATCTAAAAGAAGACGACAAGTTTCCTCCAACTTGTTATTTCTAGAATTTCAAACTCGTACTCTTTGGAGATGTAAACATCTTCAACGTTGTGATGTATTTCAACAAAGTCTTTCATGTTCATTGTCTGACTCCACACCGATTTGCATTCACTAGTTAGTACTTAATATCAACCTATAGAGAATCAGTTGTTGGGAGGAGATCGACTGTCCAGTGGAAGTATTTGTATTGATCTTTTCCCTAAATTGTATTCCCAAGTTTGGGTTAATGACAACAAATGTGCAATCTACTTAGTAGAGCAACCTATTGTTTATGGTTTTACTATTCCACATATGTCTGGTAGAACATATGTAATACATTTCGCCCGACCTTTCACTAAGAATGCCAAAATCATATAACCCCACATTTTTTGCGTTAATTCACAATGCTGCATCTAAACCTCAAAGGCACCTCCAAATTTAGATGCATCCATTGACATCTAAAATTTTATTGTTCATTAGTGACATAATGTGGGGTTCAAACCATAGAATTAAAATCAAAACTGAAGTCTATTTCAACAGGACAAAGTATATTACAACTAACATACAACTGAAGTCTATTTTGATAGGACAAATGACTATTCTGACATATAACTGAAGTCAATTTTGATAGGACAAAATATATTACAACTATGATGTATCGTACCCCTCATCCTCTGTTGAAGAGCCACTATCTATTGGTAGACATATCACTTATATATAGTTTTAAGCGTGAAGATATTTTGCACAACATGATTATCAACCTGCGGTCATTGTTCATGAAAACATTATCCCTAACAAGATTGTGTTATTAGGAATATTGCATAATTATGATTTTTGAATAATTACTTTTATTGCATAATTAGGGTTATTGCATAATTAGATTTATTGCATAATTTTGGTTATTGCATGATTAGGTCAATTGAAATTTACTAAAAAATTATGGTTACTAGAAAATAAGGTATGCCAAAAATGCATATGAAAAGGTGGGTTATGGTTAGAGTTACTGATGAATACAATACCATGAAATAATTTAAAATATCATGAAATAGTTCTGTTTTTGTATACTGCACTCAAACAAATCTTGTTTCAAATTGCATCTTGAAATTATGTTGAACGAAAAATTAGAAGAACGAATTGTCTTGTTTTGTTTAGCTACATTCTAAAAAAATTCAGCCATGACAAAATTAGGTTGAACAAAAGCTTCCATGTCCAAATTAGGAAAATCATATTACAAACATCGACATACACATTGTGTACTTATGCAACACAAGATTGTTGTTACACATATAACAATTACTCTATTACCAGCAAGCAGTTAGCAAATACTTGAGTCGGATGGGAATTGGAGAGAACAAATTCCAGAGAAGAGGAGAATCCAGAGAAGAGGATATTCTAGAGAAGAGGATATTCCAAAGAAGATATACCATCAACAACGCCCCCGATTCCATCACCACGAGCAAAAAAGAGAAAAAATGGAAAGCACTTAGAATAACTTTCGAATCAAATTAAGAATGAAAGAAAGAATTAAAACATCGATGAAAGTGACCCACCTCTTCACAAAGGAACAACGTTCGGAAGAACAATGATTAGCAGCAGTAACTTCACTACAAACTTGGTGGAGGATGCGAAGCTGGATGGTAAGTAGGTCGATGAACAATGGAAGGAATATATAGGCCGCCGATCAACTGTTGCCCCGCCTAGGGTTTTGTTGGGCATGTTCGTCGATAAGATGGGACGCTGCTCAGATAGGAGAATAGGATGTCAATGGTTGATAACCGGAAGGGACAAGACAAGGGCACAACATGCTTACCTTGCTTTTCGACGGAAAGCCCATCCTTGTAGTTCGACGGTGCCAGAAGAGCACATTGATTCCCTCCGTGAGCGCATTGATTCCCTCCATTCCATTGACTCCATCTGTGAAAAGGTCGATCCACGGGAGGCAGATTCGGGAAGAAAGCTGTAACTCACGAAGGCATAGTTGGAGAAGACGACGACAACGACGACGACGACGACGACGACGACAACAACAACAACAACAACAACAAAGGTAGAGGGAAATGGTCGATGGTGTCACGGAGGGGAGAGGAACGAGCGAGTGGGAGTCGAGACTTGGTACCCTAACCTGGACTGGGAATTAAATCCCGCCTCCACCGGGACCGACTTGGTCCGGTCCAAAGCATAGGATGATTGGGATTGGGAACCATTCGCCAATCCGAATTGGGTTTCAGAGACGTAACACTAAACTACGACGCCAAATCCGGACTGCATCCCGTGTCAAATATGGGCTGAAAGCTGTATACTTACAGTGTACATATTTTTGTCTCCAGCTTCCTGCACATATTTTTGTGACGCACAGACATAATGCAAAAGCTGGGATATCAGTATGAATGTCAATAATGTTTTCTGTATCAGCGCTCCATCTAAACATGCGTAATATACAGCGGTAAGCAGGGGAGTTCTCCCAAGATTCCAAGAATCTATCGCCTCGTCGAACTCCACTCCGACGAAAGGTGAGCAAAGCAAGAGTAAAGTATTTTATTACGTGCTATGGGTAAGAGCGGGACCACTTTCCTTTCTCGATGAATTTTAAGGGGGACCACTTTCCGTTCTTGGCTTGCCCAGCTGTTGTCCCACACTGTGTTCGGTGTTCGTCGTGGAACTCTTGGTTGGTCAGCTGCAATTCGTCGATAAAATTTGAACTTCAGACTAGAAACGTAAACATCATCGTCTTCCATTTCTTCCGCTTCACACCTCCCCGGGGAGCTAGGGGAGTGACAATGGCGACGAGGGTTCGCCTGCGGTTGACATTTGATGATCCCGACATCCTCTCCCAAACGCAGAAGAGAACCGGCCTCGATCGCTGTTGGATAATGGTCTCCCCGGACCACCATTTCGTCGCCGATGTTGCTGCCTACATTGTCGACTCCTTCGCGCTCCATCACTCATGCCCGGATGGGGTCCTACTCTATGTCCGTACTCTACTCCGCATGTACCATCGAAAATCGCGATTGACTGTTGAGGGGTTCCAACAGGATCCTTCCTTTTTCTTTCTGTCTACGGTATCGGATGAACTCCACTTTTCTCCTGCTCTGTGCGCAGCTTCCACTTTGTTTTCCAGTCGATGCGATGTAATATCTCAAAGTAAAAATGTGTTTGGTGGTCAGTAAGTCCGTTGTTTTTGGTCCTCGTGGTGGTAATGCATGTATATGTGTCGGTAAAAGACTCTCAATGCCGGATTGCTAGGTAGGGAACACCTTATTCTTTGTGCTTGTTGCAGGTAGATGACTTTGTGCTGCCATGCTTTGGGTCCACTGCCATCTTTAAGGACGAAGATGCCATCAGGTTGCCACTTGACTGTTTATCAACTTTTTCACGGTGTTTAAGTTTCAGTCCGTCCATTTTTCAGTTTACCTGCATTTTTTTTTAATTGTTTTGGCTGCCACTGCATTTTTTCCAATGAGAAATTGTTGCTCATCATAGGATAAGTACAAAAAGCTTGATGCTCTATTAAATTCAAATATGAAGATCCAACACTTGAAATACTTTTGATATTGTTAAGGAGAAGTAGAGGTGTGGGTTAGCCGGATGCTATACTATGCTGGAGACCAATAGGTACAAAATATACTAGAGGGAAGCAGATTCCTACACATGCATGAGTAGTGTGGGACCAAACATATGTAGGTCAACACCCCCCATCAAACTCAAGATGGATCAAGCCTTTTGAGTTTGAAAAGCAAAACAATTATGTTGCTCCCTGGTTTGAGCTTCGGTGAAGAGGTCTGCAACTTGGAGCTCGGAAGGAAGGTAATAGAGGGATATAATCTTCTGAAGACAGTGAGATCGAGGGAAGGAAGCAATGCTGCTTTGTCGGCTCATGCTTGATTGGATCAGTTAAAATTTGAATTGTGCTGGTGTTGTCATAGAAAAGAGGAGTCGGGGCATCATGACATATACCAAAATCTACAAGAAGTCATCGGAGGCAGATAATCTCAGCAGCAGTCACAGCTAGTGCGCGATGCTACTATGGAAACCAATTGGGACCGGATGATTAGCCCCGTGTTAGGAAAAGGAGGAAGTGTGGGTTAACCTTTATTTGTTATATTTAAAACAAATATAAGTGACTCTCTTTTATAGGATAAGAGAGTAAGTGAAAAATAGGAGCAAGCAATTTGGGACAAAAGAATGAGCTAAATACAAGACAAACTAAAGCAAAAATCAAACAAAAAGCATAAAGGCATATATACTAATACTCCCCCTCAAGATGGAGCATAGATGTCAAACATGCCCAACTTGTTCACTAGTGTAGCAAAGCGAGTCTTGGGAAGTACTTGGTGATTATATCAACAATTTGATCCTTCGTCTGGAGATAAGGAGCGCAAATGTGTCCAGAGAGAATAGATTCATAGACAAAGTGGCAATCCACCTCAATATGCTTTGTGCGCTTATTGAATGTGAGATTGTTGGCAATAAAAAGGGAAACTTTATTGTCGCCGTGCATAGAAATAGGATCAGAGTCAGAGATATCAAATTCCTTGAGGAGTCGTTAGACCCACATCAATTCACAAGCTGTGTGGGCCATATCTGTATTCAGTCTCAACACTAAACCGAGCAACCACAGTCTGTTTTTTATTGCTCCATGTTACCAGACCTAAAAAAAAGTACAATACCACATGCACATTTTTTGTCACATGTATTACCGACATAATCAGAGTCAGAATACCCAGTACATTTGCAGTGCCCATGTCTCTGATATAGCAATCCTTTTCCTGGAGAAGTTTTCAAATATTTAAGGATATGATGAACAACATCCCGATGACATTGCCGAGTTTCATCTAAATACCTACTGACAAGTTCTACAACAACAGTGATATCAGCTCTAGTAACATCAAGATAGATAAGCTTACCAACCATTCGTTTGTATTGATGGTGATCAGGATAGGGAGGTGAAGATTCATCATCCCAATTGGTATTGGGATCCAGAGGAGTGCTAGGAGGTTTAGGATCAAGCATACCTACTTCTGTCAGAAGGCCTTGAACATATTTGTGCTGTGAGAGAAAGATACCAGAAGACGATTTGGAAACTTCAATTTTTAATAAGTACCTGAGTTTGCCAATATCATTAGTAATAAAGTGTTGTTTTAGATATCTTTTGGTAGTTGCAATACCTTCAGAATCCTGGAGAAATTTTCAAATATATTGCCTTCCTAAGTCTGCAGACTTTGGAACACCCCCCCGACTAACAAAACTAGGTGGTTGCTCCATGCAAACTTCCTCATGCCAGTCACCATATAGGAATGCATTTTAAGTTGATAAAGCGGTCAATCATTATTTATAGCAACGGAGATAAACGCTCTAACGGAATTAAGTCAGGCCACAAGAGAAGGTTTCGAAGTAGTTAACCCCATAAGTTTGAGTGTAGCCTTTTGCTACTAGTCGGGCCTTCAGCCATTCAAGTAAACCATCTGGTTGATATTTGATAGTAAAGATCTAACAACAACCAACAATCAGACAATTTTCAGGATGATCAACAAGATCCCTGGTCTTGCAATCTCGAAGGGCAGTCATTTTAATTTCCATAGCTTGACGCCAAGCAGGATTCTAAAGAGCTTGTGTAGCATTCTTTGGTACAAAAATAGCACAGAGAGCAACAGTAAAACAAGCAAAACTAGCACTGAGATTAGTAGAAGATCAAAAATTACTAATCGGATGCTTACTGTAGGAGCGAACATCTTTCCTTTGGCTAATAGGAAGATGTAGGTCAGAGATTACATGGGAGGTGTTATGGTCTGCCGACGAGGAGGAATTGGTTGTTGAGGGACCAGGGATGGAACTGTAACCTTGGGTCTTCTCTTATACGCCTTCAAAGGAGGAGGAAGTTCTTCAGTTACTCCAGTGTGACCATGTTCGACCACTTGAGGCAGCAGAGTAGGATCCAACATATCACTTGATAAAGTAGAACCCTTGTCAGAGTAGTATGACATGTGTTCAAAAATGACAACATCCACACTCACAAATCATTGTTGGTTAACATGATCATAACACCGATATCCTTTTTGAGTTCGAGAATTCCCACTTAGTGGAGCGAGGGTCAAGTTTAGATATCCCATGGCGAAGATTTTTAACATAACAAGTGCTGCCAAAGATGCGCAGTGGAACAAAAAACAAAAGCACATCAAGATACAGAAGAGAGACAAGAACTTGATTATGCAACACTGAAAAGGACATAGTGTTAATTAACACTGAGTAGAAACAACTTCAGGCCAGAAATGTTTAGGGACATGATAATAAAGAAGAATAATGTGTGCTACTTCAAGAAGATGGTGATTCTTCCTTTCTACCACACCATTTTGTTGTGGTGTGTAAGAACATGAAGTCTAATGAATGGTACCCTGAGAAGTAAGATCTACAAATTTTTGCATAAATTCTAAGGCATTATCAGTTTTCAAGATTTTAACAATTGTTTCGGTGGGTTTGGATCTCAGTAAAAAGGGTGGTGATAGTTTGCAAAACAATATTGTGATCTAACAAAAACAACCAAGTTTTCCTTGAATAGTAGTCAATAAAGGTTATAAAATAGCGAAAGCCAGACAAGCTAGTTATAGAACATGGACCCCAAATATCGACATGAACAATACCAAAAAGATTTTTAGAAATAATTTCTTTATTTTTATGAAAAACAACCCGAGTCTGTTTGCCAAATTGGCAAGATTCACACAAAAAATATTTCTCAAAACTATTAGGAAATAAACAACGCCAACTCTGCACTAGAAGAATGCCCCAAACGGTAGTGCCATTGTAGATCAGTCACAATAGAAGATAGCATGTTGCAACAGATTATGGCACATCCAGGTAATACAATCCGTCAGGTCCTTCATGGCCCGAACCAACCCTCTCGTCCTGATTCAGAGATCGTGAAACACACAACCCTCGGGATCAAAAGTGATTGAGCACTGAAGGCTCTTAACAGTTTCTTTGATACATAGCAGGTTAACAGGAAATCTTGAAACATATTAGAAATTTTTTAAGACAGAGATATAGTTCCAATTCCATGGACAGTAGACTGTCCCATCAACAACGGTCACAGGAGGGACACATGTAGTCTTAGATAAGCAGTAAAAAGATTAGAACAACCACAAATATGAGCAGATGCGCCTGAGTCCATAACCCATTTATTTTTACTGTAAGTAGCAGGGGATGCAACTATAGCAGAAGAACCTTCTTCTGGAGTAGGTGATGGAGAGGATAGGCAAGTCTGGAGGGGTTCTCAAACTTCGAGCAAATCCATTCAATCGTGGGCTGGGTTGAACTAGAGGCAACATCAGTCAAATTTTCAGAGGCAATAGGGGAGACCTGGTTTGCCGAGGTAGGTTCACCATGTTTTTTACATCAACGGTTTTCAGTGTGATTCATGTGCCCACAGAAGGTGCAAAAGCGGATATGAGTAGGAAGTTGATCTTGGCCTCGTCCAGGGCCAAGAGGAGGACCATGTCTAGGAGTACCAACAACACGACCACCGCGACCGCAATTGCGGCCACGTCCATGTCCACGTCCACGTCCTTGACCAGAGTCATAGGAGCGGACGATAAGAACCGAGTGATTAGAAGTAGCAGATAGTGAAGACATGGAAGGGAGGCGTTGAACGCGCTTGAGAACATCCCTTAGTGTGGATAATGGATCACTAGATAAAATCTGGTCAACACCAAAAAAGGACGAAGGGAGACCAGCCAAAAACTGAACTAACTGAAGTTCGTTGTATTGTCTCTGAACTTCTTTGATGTCAGAAGAGAGGGGATGGTATACTTTGTATTCATCCCTAAGTGCTGAACATTGGTTGTAGTAGTTTTCGAGAATTCCATTTGAATACTCCTTTTTTGCCAAATTCATGAAGATCTCGAAGACCTTATTCGGGTTCTGCTAGTAAGAATACACATGGGATAACTGATCCCACATAGCTCTGGCATGCTGAAGGCGAAGAAGGGACTGACTGATCATCAGTTTGACACTATTCACCATCCATGTAATAATGCCAAAATCATCTTTAGACCATTACGCGTAGGCTTGCTTGGTTTTTTAATCAACTGTAGCATCATGAGGGATCAGAGCATCAACAGAAATGTGGGCATAACACCCTTGGGCTTTAAAATATAGTTCAAACAATGTCGACCAAAGATGGTAGTTTGATCCATCAAGTTTCACGGTCGTCACACAGAAAGACCGAGGAGGATCCGTAGTCACCATGGAAGCCAGAGTGATGACGCACACATGGATGAAGCAACAACAGAAGAAGCAGATCTGCATCACTAGATCTGAGAAACCCGCATAGGAAATGGGGAGCGCTGTAGTAGATCTGATTAATAGATCCGAGAAACCCACATAGGGGCAGTGGTAAGCAACAACATATCTAAATCAGTAAATCTGAGAAACCCGTTGATGTAGGATAAGCATAGCCTTTTTAAATGGTCCTTTTTAGTAGTTTTACAATGTTTTATCAGTTTCCTTGCATTTTAGGGTTTATTTGATATTTTCCTAGTTTGTCTTGTAAAGCCTGTGGTTTAGTCCCACATTGGCTACTTGTGTAGTGAGTTGGGTTTAAACAGCTATATATAGTCTTTCTAAGGCTTTCTTTAAAAGCAGACTCGATGAATGAAATCTTTTGATGCATATTTATTCCTTTTGATTAGTTATTTTTAGATTAGTTTAGATCTAGATAACTAGTCTTACATTTTATTCATTAGGTTCCACATTATTTGGTATCAGAGCCTAAACCTAATCTAATTGGGTCATCTTCACGTTTGACGGTTGATTAACTGTTCATCGCATGCTCTGTTCATCGCATGCTCTGTTCATCGTCTTCCTCAAGGTTGGCGACCGCTCCCTGGTCATCATCTTCTCCAACAATCTCTAGCCAACAAACCCTGTTGCCAACACCTGGCTTCCCGTCCGGACTGCCGCTCCCTAGACCAGCAGCCATCAGTCTGCCCCCCCGTCATCTTGCTCTCTGTGGATTCGTATCTGAGGGCGACCGCACCAACAACTCCCGATAACCCAACCCGCTCTCGTCCCGCCATCCATCTCTTTGCCTTCCTCTCGCTCCGCGTTATTTTTAGATTAGTTTAGATCTTTACTTTTCAGGCCCCATATGATTGTTTTGACTCATCAGAGTCGAGTCTTTTGAATCAGAGGAGAGTTGATGTAGGACGAGCATAGCCTTTTAAATGGTCTTTTTTAGTAGTTTTATAATGTTTTATCAGTTTCCTTGCATTTTAGGGGTTATTTGATATTTTCCTAGTTTGTCTTGTAAAGCCTGTGGTTTAGTCTCACATTGGTTAGTTGTGTAGTGAGTTGGGTTTAAACACCTATATATAGTCTTTGTAAGGCTTTCGTCAAAAACAGACTCGATGAATGAAATCTTTTGATGCATATTTATTCCTTTTGATTAGTTATTTTAAGATGAGTTTAGATCTAGATAATTAGTCTTAGATGTTATTCAATAGGTTCCACATTACCCGCATAGGGACAAAAGAGAGAAGAATGACCTACGCCATCATGGGGAGAGAGTTACTCCACCATGAGGCATAGGCAGGCAAGAAAGGTAGTCCTTTTAGATCTTCAACGTGCTATTTTAGAAAGTGCCAAGACACGAAGAAGAAAGATGGGAGGAGGAAGGGTTAGCGGTGGAGACAAAGAGGTGAGATGGTGGAGAATAGGGCGGTAGGAATAGGTGGGGTGGATGGGTTGGAGAGTTGGGGTGGGAGAGGTGGAGAGGATAGGCGGCTGGCTGTGGCGGGTGAGAGGGGCAACGACGGAGGGTGGGGAGGTGGATGGGAGGTGGTGGTGGGAACAAGGGGTGGAGGGGGTGTGGCGGTGGGAGCAGGGAGGTGGATGGGTGGCGGCGGGTGGAGGGACAATGGCGGCGGGCTGAGTGGAGGGGGGGGGTGACGACAGGCTGGGTGAAGGAGAGGGTGGGGGCGTGCTGTGGGTGAAGAGGGGGGTTGGCGGCTAGGGTGAGAATATGGTGGACAGCATTAGGGTTGGGGAGGGAAAAAAATATGGTGGATCATAATGCTATGATGCCATATAGAAACAAATAACCTTTAGTTGATATTATAAAAAATAAAGCGACTCTCTTTTATAAGATAAAAGAGTAAGTGAAGAATAGGAGCAGTCAATATGGGACAATAGAAAGAGCTAAAGACATGAGAAGTCTAAAGCAAAAATAAAACAAAAAGCATAAAGGCGTATATACTAATAGTGGGAATAGTCCGATGCTTTACAATGGAGACAAATAGTCAATATACACAAGAGGGAACAAACATGCTATAAATGTATGAGCCGAATGGGGCTGTACATATGTGAATCAACGGATATAAGGTGAAGTTCCTATTTTGTTGAAACTATTCTAGTAGTTTGCTGTCTTGTAAGAGAGATACTAATGATATACTGATATCCACATGGATATGGATTAACTATAGTGAGAGTGAGACCGATTAGTAGTAATCTTGTAGTTATTTTATTGTACTGCCACAGGGTTAATAAGAAACCTCTCAATAAGAAAAAAGTTTTGTTACCCCTTTCATGATACTTAGTAATTATGAATCTAGATCGTTACAAAGGGTGGGAAAAGAAAAGATGGGATAGATAAAAAAAGGAATCTTTATTCTTCCATATAATATAGACATTTATGGAGGACAAATTGGTTATATCATACTCAGGGAGCGGCAAAATTATTGGGCCGGGCTGGATTTGAACCAGCGTAGACATATTGCCAACGAATTTATAGTCCGTCCCCATTAACCACTCGGGCATCGACCCCAGAAAAATCAATTCTAGTATTATTGAGAATTGATAATTCATGATCAACTTACTTTCGTAGTATCCAACCTCCGGGGGAGTTGCCCCCTTACACTTGTTAGATTAATTGAGATTGCATAACAAGGAAAGATATTCCATAGATTAATTATATGCCACACATACAAAATAATACACTAAGTTTTTAAATTGTATGAAACTAGAAGGAACTAGAAAAATAGTGATTGGAAATGAAGACATAAGAACTTGGGCAAGGAGATTGGAAACCAAGAACCAACTTATATAACAGTGAATCATTCCTACCAGGTTAAATACTTGAATCAGGTACAACTCTTTACCCTTAATGCCCGCTCTTCCTATGGGATTCAAAATGACAGTATAGTGCTATGGCTTACATAACTTTGTATCGTCTATTTGTGGCCCAACTTTCATCTGCCTGCTGCTAAGTCAGTGCGACACAGGCAAAAAAGAGGAAGCTGCATGCTGACCTGATGGACCCACATGCTAATGCGGCAAACAAGTGGCTCTTACATTTTGGCAGATGAGCATGTGGGTCTCATATGCTGACATCAATATGGTAGCATGTAAATTACCAAATTAACATGCATATATGTAGGGGAGGGAGGGGGCAACATGCTTTATTAGCACGGGGGTGTACTTGTTTGGCATGCCATTAAAATGTGGATCCCACTTGTTTACTACATAAAGAGATCATGATAGTTTGATCAAGTACAACAATGCTGAACCAAATATGATGTTCAACTCAAATATGGACACATTGTCAGCATGTAGGACCCACAATTTCACAGCGAGTTAATTTGTTAATGGGCTCATTATCTATTTATTATATGGGCCTAAGTGTGCTTGCTTAATAGGGTTTTTTATCCAAGTTTACAATGTGCCCCCCTTTCCTATTTATAGGAGTAGAGTGTGTTTAGTGCAAAAAGTAACTGCCTAAGTCCTAACTACTTTCTAATATGGTGTCATCTAACTATGTCAGTTTTCTGCATCTACCGCATCATCCATGCAATTTTGTGCATGCTGATTGTTTTCTGCATCTACCACTTTATCCACACAATTTTGTGCATGTTGATTAACCATTGTTTGTCTGTGATATTTTGTGCAAGTTTACCACGTGCTTGATTGTGATACAACAACTGACAGATTGAACTACTTGACAATGTTAGTGATTGAGATGATAATTTCTACGTAATGCTATCTATGATGACTATATTAATGCTTTAGTTTGATAGAGAAGATCGCTTGTTGTCTGTTGTTCCTATTGTGTGCTTCAGGGGGAGTTCTCCAACGTCAAGATCGAGACATTGAGTGATCCTTTTTTATAGACCAAGTATAATTTTCTACTTATGGTTTGATTATGTATGCCTTGTTTGCATATGTCTTAGCAAGCTTTACATGATATCTTACAATGCTCCAATGAAAGAGGGAGTGTTGATAATTAATTGGTTAATGGGTCAATTGTTAGTTAAAATATGGGTCTGTGTGTTGGCTCATTACAGTTTAGTGTCCAAATCTGTCAATGCGCCCCCTCTCCTTTATATAGAAGTAGAGTTTGGTTAATGTAATACAACTAGCCTCCTACACATACTTGTTAAGGCGACAAGGGGACACAACATTAGAGCTGGGCGCCTTGTTGCCTAAGCAACCTTTTCGAATTTTCAATTTCTGTTTTTTTTTGTATTTATATACTTTGCATATATTTACTTTTTTTAAATATTTTTAAATATATATTATATGTTTTAATAGCCCTAAACTATCTACAAGCATAATAAGAAGTTAACAACACAATCTATCAAATTATAAATTTAAAGAAATTGACTATAAGAATAAAATAACCCAAATAACAAGAGACATTGGAGTAATAAACGAGGCGACATACCTTAAAACTTTAACAAAGTAGGGTAAATGAAGGGACATTAGTTAAAAAATTGGAAGTGAGACAACTTAGACTAGAATATAATTAACAACATGTTCATGGTATAACCACCACAAACTAAAGGGCATACCATCCGATATGAAATAAGAGAGGTATCACAACCTCAAACAATGGACATCACCACCCAAAAAGGAGTAAAGGGCATCACCAACCCAATTACTCAGGAACATGCATCACCACCTAGTTCCAACAACAATCAAACTAGGATCACCACTCGCATCACCACCAAATTCCAAAACACTATAGGCATCAACACCTTAAGTGTAACAACCGACTATGTTAGGCTAGTCATCATATAATGCAAGCTTATATATAGGGAAGCAACATTAGGGTTTACTCAAACTTATCACAAAGGAGTCCATATTAGGGACAAGAATGGATAAAGTAGATAGCAATTACAATTTAGATGCATTTAAAATAACGGTTTTCCATCACATGGCAAAATACGCTTTTCCATTTCACAAATGGAAAAAACGGTAATTAAATTACACCAAATAGGGTATAACTTTAGCAAGGATGAACAAGATACAAATCTTAGATACCAAATTGCAATCTCAGTTGAGCAATGACTAGATATAATCAATTTTAAAATTCAAGACTCAAAATAAGTCAAATAGATCTCAAATGATAAATTCCACATGTATATTTTAGTTAGGTTAAAGGAGAGAGAGAATACATGTGATTTCCCAATTATGATTTAAGAAGAGATGCAACGTACCTCATAACTGATCCAATATATTCCTAGATTCACTTCTGGGTGTTAAGACACCTAGTAACAATTATGTAGATAGGGTTAATTTCTCAATATATTCATAAACCTTAAATTCATGATTTTTTATATTGGAAACAGGTTATAAAATCCATACCATGATATGGAGAATATTTTTCCAATTCCAAAACATATTTTATTTAAAGGTGTTCGGCTCCCTCTCTCTCTAGGGTTTGGCTCCCGCTTCTCTCTACCCCTCTCCGGTGGCTGCCGCTGGGGGGAGGGGGCGGCTTCCCGACGCCTCCTCCCCCTGGCCCCTCAACTACGGTGGGCGGTGGCTGGAAGCCCGTGTCATTCTCTGGAGTGAAGGGAGCAGGCGTTCGAGGGGCAATCGCAGGGGCTTTTCTTTGGCCGATCGGATTCGAAGGAGCGTGATGCGATGCAAGGCTCTAAGATCGGGGTTCGGATTTCGGCGGTCTTCCTGTCGACTCCTTTCTGCTCAAGAGTGGCGGATGGAGAGGGCCGTTCCCTTTCAGATCGGGAGCTTGTGCGGCTGCTCCGACTTCGCCTGGTGTCGCACGGGGTGGTCACCCTCGCCTCATAGGCATCTTCGTCTTCTCAATCGGCCGGGGCGGGTTCTGGCTTGCCCAGGGAAGGTCCCTCGACCACAACCTCGACGCGAAGCTTCTTGGCGCGTCGGCACAGGCGTTCCAATCGGGTCTGTTGACGTTTCCATCACCACCAGGAGATGCGTCCTGGCGACGTTTCCCTTCTCTGGGATTCTATCCACGACGCAGCAGAAGACCCAAGGGGAGCTACAGTCGCTTGGCTGTTACTCTCAGATGCTGCATCCAGGGTGTTCGATGGTATGCCTGTGGATTGCTGTTCTCTTCCGCAAGCTTACCAGGGTCCGGTTGATCTGGCTCTGGGTACGAGTTAATGATGAAGGCTGCTTGGTCTTTGTCTTCTCTCCTTCACTCTTTGTGGGTGGTCTAATGCTAGTGGAGGAGGATTCAAAGTCGGGCAACCTGATTCACCACCTCTTCAACCTGATTCAAAGTCAGTGAAATGACTGTTTCCTGTTAGCTTAGACGCTAGGATGCATAGATGATTGGATTTTGCTTGGTTCTTTGGAGTCCTAGGACTCGTCAAGGGGTACCCTGGCGGATGTTTCATCCAGCTAGGAACCTGGTGCTAAAGAAGTCGGTGAAGGTCAGAAGTTTTCAAGCTAAGTCCTGGCAGTTTTCCTAGAGGTTGCCTTGGTTAGAGTTGTTTTTACTTTTTGTGGGTGGGCTTAATGCATGTATTTACTTCTCTTAACTGGATTCCTCCTAGAAGGTTTGTTCGGGCTTAGCTTGAGGCGTTAGACTGGTCTCCTTCTTCCTGGTTTCTTTGTCCTGAGTTTTTGTATATACCTCCTGCGTGGGGTATCTGGTCCTTGAGTGAGCTTTTAAAGCTTTCTGGTTTGTATTGGGGTACTTTGTGCCCAAAGTTTTTGGTATATAGTAACACGCTTTTTGACCGACAAAAAAAAACATATTTTATTTCATTTTTTTGACTTAGCAATAATTTGTTATAAATTTTATAAGTTTAATACATGTTTTGTGATTTATAAAATAAAGTTTGAGAAAAGACCAGTATGCCCTTCAGATTGATATCTGTGCGTATAGCGTGACATGTTTAGATCAGTGAAGATGAACGATGAAATCTTGCGCATGTTGACTTTGAAACATGGGTGAAAAGACGAGTATGTTCCTTATATGCGAGAGAAACCAAACTGAACAAAAGGATAATCCAGTAATCATACACCTACAAATGTTCTCCTCCGCTCAACGAGAAACAACGCTTCAGAAACTCACAGGCTCCTCCCTGAATCCAATGTATGGTGCGTGACAGACTTTGCTAACACCAAAAAAGGATCACTCACACCATTGTGGTCACAGAGTCCTCTTGGATAAGGTTTTGGGATGGCCAAAGGTGTTCCTACCATTCTCACAGAAATGGTTCGAGGAGCTACATGGAAAATCCAAAAGCAGGTCAAAGCTAGTGAATTCAGGATATTAGACCAAACTTAGAGGTGCATACAGAGATCAATGAACAAAAACTAGAGCTAAACGCCGTCAGAACCATTGTCACATTTTGCAGGTACTGGTCGGAAGAACTAGACTAGGTTTATGGTGCTTACCAGGTATTCAATGCGAAAGGGTGGCTAAGGGACATCATACTCATCCCTTGAGTCGACCAGAGGGATTTGCGGTTGCGGGGCTCCACGAGCATTGCGATAATTTCCCCAAAGGTCTCCGTCCACATGTGCTAACTGGAGATTGAGAAGGAACTTAAGGTTAAAACAATCACAAAGGACCACCTTCCTGCCTCACAGTCTCTGAAGGAAGGTCATCAGTTGGTTCGTCGCAAAGAAACACACCTACTGAGGAAACAAGGCGTGTTTCGACAGGGCAAAGGGGGAGGAAAATCACTGCAATTAGTGGATTTTATAGATCACTTGGGTGTCGTAGATGATATAAGAACACCGTAAAGATATGGAGATTGGTTATAGAGGAGTCTAAGAATATTGAAAAGTGGAGAGGCGAGGAAATTTGGGGGTTTCCGCTTCCTTCAGTGCTAGGGCTTAAGCATATGATCAAAAGATTGTGAAAGGAAACACAAACTCAACGAAATAAAAATCTTGTGAAATTATGGGTAGGGAGAGATACACACGGGAAATAAAGGAAGCAGGTGTATGGCTAACAATGAACTTGTGGCTGGAGGTAGCAGATAACAAACTGTCAATTGGATCAAGATTGGATGCAACGAGAAACTAGGGGAGAGAACACAAGCTATTAGATCCATAGATTGAAGCAAAAATATGGAAAGAAGCTGCACGCGTGATGGGGGATATTTTGTGAGACTTTAGAGGCAGTGATTACAATAAATAAATGATCGATCAAATTAGGTTCAAAACTATATTAAGTCTTTCCAAATTTATTTGGAGGTTCAAACGAGGTTTGATTGGTATAAATTTTGATACCTAGACTAATGTTGACATGTAGAATCTGATTTTGTAGTTAGTTTCCTCTTTCAAAACCATCCTTCTAGTTATTTAATAATTTTGAGTTTAAAGCTATTATTTTCACATATATTACTCTAATTAATAAGTTTCTCTAATAATCTGGGAATTGATTTGTTTTGGGTTTATCTTCCCAAGAGACACTTTCCTTAAGTTCAATATTCGATTATTATCAACATTTTATTCAAGTTTCCACTTTTGAGATTATCCATTATGTATTAGGGTTAAAAGATGTTATTTCCATATTTATTCACCAAATAAATATTTATGGCTAACATCTTGGAGTTAGATTTGTTTTTAGGATTTTCTTTACATGACTTACTTTTCTTAATTCTTATACGTTACGATATCCATTATTTTATCTAAGATTCCTTTTAAAGTCATTTAACTATGTTATTATTCAATCAAGAAGACACTAATTCTCCACCAATCTATATATTCCTTTTTCTGTCCACTATGGTGTTACACATCGTTGTCGTTGATATGGAAACGTTCCATATTATTTTAAACACTAATAAACACATTATTGGAATTAGATACATTATTGGGGGGTAGGGACACATTAGAGACCTTGGTCTTACAATCAACTCTCTTAACCATTCGGGCGCCACTACTTTAACGGATAGGGATACATTAAGATATTCCTGTTTATTCACTAAATGGAGTTTGTAACTCTCTAACATGCCATATATTATTATATGGATATCCAAATTATATTTCATATTTTATTAGTTCATGTGTATTACTTGTTAACCTTATAAGAGCTATGATTTATTATGAAAAAGTCTAATTATTTATTATTCATCAATATTAGTCTTCAAAACACTAATATCAATATCCTATTAAGGTCCACTGCAATATAACTTACAACATGGTTGGGGGTTTACTCCTAAACTAAACCCAAATGCATCTAAGTCAGATTTCAATATGTTACAACACTCCCCCCCTTAAAGAGGATTTCGTCCTTGAAATCTAATCATCCATACACTACCAACCAACTACTTTCCACCCCCTTAAACAGGTTCAACCTAATAAATCAACTAAATAACTCTAACGATATTAGGGCTATAATAATTCTTATAGTTGTGTATACTAGGTTTGTTTATGGTGTACTTAGGTCATGCCTCCAACTAGAAGATCTCACAATCCTAGGTTAAGGAGCATCAGAGTCATTCCTTGAGTTGGGCAGAGGGATTGGCAGGGCTCCACAAGCACTGCAGTGGTTTCCCCTACAGTCTCTGTCCAACTTGTCAACTGGAGATTGGGAAGGAACTCAGGGTCTTGGCGATCACAAAGGACCACCTTCCCACCTCTGAGGTCACTCAAGGAAGGTAAGGCACAGTGCAATTGCTCCAAGGTTGGTCCGTCGTAGAGAAACACACATCCGACTGTAGGAGACAAGCCAAGTTTCGACATGGCAAAGGGGAGGAAAACACTGTGATTGGTGGATTATATAGGTCACCTATGCGTCATGGGTGATATAGGAACACCATAGAGATATGGAGATCGGTTATAGAGGAGTCTCTAAATCTTGGCGGAGTGGACAGATGAGGAAGAGAGTTTATGCTTCCTTCAGTGCTAGGGCTTAAGCATGAGATCAAAAGATTCAGAAAGGAAACACGAACTCATCATCATCATCTAAGCCTCAGTCCCAACCATGTAGGGGTCGGCTACATGGATCCTTCTTTTCCATACAACTCTATCATGTGTCATATTCTGATCAAGATGTAAAGATTCAAAATCTCTCCTTATAAACTCTTCCTAGGTTATTTTCGACCTTCCTCTTCTTCTTTTAATTGTGCTTGACTCGATAGCAATGCTTTGTATATGTGCATTAGTCGGTCTTTGTTGCACATGTTCATACAATATGAGTCGAGCTCCTGCAACTTGTCCTCGTTGCTCACCACCCCCACTTGGTTCTTGATGTCGTCATTTCTCAAGCGATCTTTTCTTGTCTTGACACACATCTATCAAGCAATCTTTTCTTGTCTTGGCACACATCCATCTCAACATACACATTTTAACCATATTAAGCTTGTCGAGACCTTGTTTCTTTACTACGTAGCATTCGCTTCCATAAAGCATGGCTGGTCGTTGAGCTTTTCTTTAAAACTTGCTTTAATGTGAGAGGGATCTTCGGATCACATAATACTCCAGTTGCACTCCATTTCATCCATCCTGTAGTGATCCTACAACACACCTCATCTTGGACATCCCCATCTATTTGAATTATAGAACCCAATTAACAAAATTTATCACATTTTGATACATCTACTCCATCCAACTTGGCTCCACCATTCATAGTTCGAGATTGGATGAAATTGCAATGCATATACTGATTTTTGATCCTACTAACCATCAATCCATTTAATTCCAATGCATTTCTTCGAAGTTTGAATTTATCATTCAATCCATCTCTAGTTTCGTCAATCAACAAAATATCATCAACAAATAATGCGCACTGAGGAATATCATCCTAAACAATCTTTGTCTACTCATCCATAACAAGAACGGACAAATATGGGCTGTGTGGATTCTTGGTGTACCCCAACTGTGATAGGGAATGTTGACGTCTCTCCTCCATGAGTCTTCACAAATTGGTCTAGCTATCATACATGTCTTTAATCAAGTCAATGTATTGGCTTGATTAAATACATGTATGATAGCTCAACTGCTAGTGTGAAGACTCTTAGAGGAGAGACATCAACATTTCCTATCACAGTTGGGGTACACCAAGGATCATGCCGGGTGC
Source organism: Alisma plantago-aquatica (assembly GCA_963693085.1). NCBI lineage: Eukaryota > Viridiplantae > Streptophyta > Magnoliopsida > Alismatales > Alismataceae > Alisma > Alisma plantago-aquatica. The sequence continues at coordinate 715,454,294 of OY856409.1, read as the reverse complement.
AAAGGAGAAAGAAATACAACATGGGAAACAAAGGACCGGGTGTTCGAGTAAAAACGAACTTGCCTCTGACTGGAGGTAGGAGATAACAAACTGGTCGTTGGATCAAGCCAGACGCAACAAGAAACTCGGGAAGAGAATAGGAGTAGTTAGATCCTACACCAAAATTGAAATATACAAGGAAGAAGTGTGCATGGCATGGGATATTTTGGGGAACTTTAGAGTCAGTAATCACATAATTAAATGATTGATCAAATTAGGTTCAAAACCAACATCAAATCTTTTCAAATTTCTTTAAAGGTTCAAACGAGGTCTGATTGATATAGATTTTGACACCTAGACTAATCTCGACATCTAGAATATGATCAATTAGTTTCCTCTTTTAAGTCCATCCATTCTAGTTATTAAATAATTTTAAGTTTAAAGCTAGTATTTCCGTATATATTACTCTAATTAATGAGTTTCTCCAATAATTTGGGAATTGATTTGTTTTGGGTTTATCTTCCTAAGAGATGCTTTCCTTAAATCCAATATTCAATTATTATCAATATTTTACTCAAGTTTCCACTTTTGAGATTGTGAAAAACAATGAGATTTGGAGAGCTTAGGGTTGCACAATGTGTGCACCCTCATATATATAATACTGAAAGAATTACAGAGAGGTCCATATATAAAAGAGAAATAACAAAACAAATAGCAGGCTATGTAAAACAGGAAATATATAATGTAACACTCCCCCTCAAGTTGGAGCATAGATGTCAATCATGCCCAACTTGTCTATCAGTGTGCAGAACTGTTTCTTCGCCAACAACTTGGTGAAGATATCAACAACTTGATCTTCTGATCTCGTGAATGGAGTGCATATCTTGCCAGCAAGAATAGATTATCTGATGAAGTGGCAGTCAACTTCAATGTGTTTGGTGCGCTCATGATAGACATAATTATTTGCAATGAAGATGGCAGCTCTATTATCACAGTGCATAGGAATGGCCGAAGAAGACTCAATCCCAAACTCTTTTAGGAGAGAACGTACCTACAGTAACTCACAGGCAGTATGGGCCATGGCCCTGTACTCAGCTTCAACACTAGATCTGGCAACGACATTCTGTTTCTTGCTCCCCCAAGTAACAAGATTGCCTCCTACAAAAGTACAGTAACCGGAGGTAGATTTTCTATCAACTTTGCTGCCTGCATAATCAGAATCAGAATACCCTTCAAGAACACAGTGCCCATTCTTTTTATAATGAAGTCCCTTGCCAGACGACTTTTTTAAGTATCTCAGGACTTGACATACAACATCCCAATGACACTGTTTGGGTTTGTCAAAGTACCTGCTAAGAAGACCCACTGCAGTAGCAATATCAGGACGAGTAACAGTTAAATAAATCAATTTACCATTCAACCTCCTGAATTTTTTATGATCAGCAAACACAGAAGAGGAATCATCATCCCAATTCACATTGGGATAAAGAGGAGTATCCGGAGGTCTTGCTCCAAGCATACCAGTCTCCTGCAGAATATCAAGAACATACTTTCTCTGAGAAAGCACCAGGGCATTAGAGGTTCTAGAGACCTCTATGCCAAGAAAATACCGAAGTCTGCCCAAATCTTTTGTAGCAAAGTGCTTGCCCAGATGATCTTTGGTAGCCTGAATACCAAGAGAGTCGCTGCTAGAAATAATAATGTCATCAACATATACAATCAGAACAGTAATACCTGCTGAAGTCTTTTTTGTGAACACAGAGTGGTCAACCTGTGACCTCAGAAAACCAAAATCAATCATGATCCTGCTCAACTTATCAAACCAGGCACGAGGACTCTGCTTGAGCCCATAGATAGACTTCTTAAGCCTGCATACTTTGTGAGACTCCCCCTGAGCAACAAACCCAGGAGGTTGCTCCATATACACTTCTTCCTGCAAGTCACCATACAGAAAAACATTTTTCACATCAAGCTGTAGAAGAGGCCAGTTCAGATTCACAACAACAGATAGGAGAATCCTGACAGAGTTAAGGCGAGCAACAGGAGAAAAAGTCTCAAAGTAATCAATGCCATATGTCTGAGTATAGCCCTTTGCAACTAACCGTGCTTTCAACCTCTCAACCGTACCATCAGGTTGATATTTTACGGCATATACCCACCTGCAGCCCACATGCTTACACTGAGGAGGTGGATGCACCAGCTCCCAAGTGTCTCTGTCAGTAAGAGCAATCATTTCTTCTTTCATAGCAGATGTCCAAGCAGTACTTTTCAATGCATCATGAACATTCTTAGGTACAGCCACAGCAGATAAAGCATATACAAAATTGTTAGAATGAGTATTCAGATGAGCAGTAGATACAAACTGAGCAATGCTATGAGAAGTGCAGGAACGAGTACCCTTTCTGAGTGCAATAGGTATGTCAAGGTCAGAGTGTACCTCAGGTGCAGCAGAACCTTCTGGAGGAGAAGATTGGTTGCCTTGGGGGGGTACTTGCGTAGAAGGTGCTCTATTCCTGCGCTGATAAACAATAAGAGGAGGATCTTGAGTTTCAGTAGTCACAGTGTCAGTACTGTCAGGCACACAGTCAGAAATAACATGCAAAGGAGAGGCAAGAATGCCTGTCTGCAAACTATCTCCTGCTGAAGAATAATACGGTGTATCTTCAAAAAAACATCACTACTAGTAAACCATTTCCTTGTACTGGGATTATAACACTTGTAACCCTTCTGAGTTCTAGAATAGCCCCAAAAAATGCATTTAGCAGCTCAGGAGACAATTTATCAGAAGCAGGTCCAAGTAATCTGACAAAGCAGGTACACCCAAAAATTCTAGGAGGCACAACAAACAAAGAAGTCTCAGGTTGCAGAACCTGTATAGGAATCTTATTTCCAATAACAGACGATGACATCCTATTAATCAGAAAACACGCAGTCAAAATAGCCTCAGGCCAATAGGAGCGGGGCACATGAGAATGCATCATGATAGTCCTGGTAACTTCTAATAAGTGTCTATTTTTCCGCTCAGTGACACCATTTTGTTGTGGGGTATAAGCACATGAAGTCTGGTGGAGCGTACCAACAGATTTATAGAAAACCGCCACTTCTTGCTTAACAAACTCTAAAGCATTATCGGTGCGGAAAACTTTAACAGGCAAACCAAACTGCGTTTTTATTTCAGCAAAAAAGTATTTGATAGTAGACAGCACTTCAGACCTACTTTTTAATAGAAACAACCAAGTAGTTCTAGAAAAGTCATCAATAAATAGAATGAAATATTTGTAACCAGACAAACTCGGTACATGGCATGGACCCCATACATCAGAGTGAACTAAATCAAAAATGTTTTTACTGCTCACAGTACTACGTCTAGGATACACAGTACGAGTCTGTTTTCCCAGCTGACAAGATTCACACTGAAAATTACAACTGCCAATATCAGAAACTAAATGACGCAGCTTCTCTGACGATGGATGTCCCAGCCTGTAGTGCCACTGCAGTGCAGAAACAGAAGCCGATAAAGCAGATACCATAGCCACTTTCTCTGATCGCGGTAACTGGTCCAAGTAGTAGAGTCCATCAGTACCTTCATACCCCCCACCAATCTTCGTCCTCGTGCGAAGGTCCTGAAAAACACATGAACCAGGAACAAAAGTCAGGCTACAGTTCAAACTTCATAAAATTTTGCTGACTGATAATAAGTTCAGAGGAAATCTAGGCACATATAAGGCAGACTTGAGCCAAAACTGAGAAACAATATCACCGACTCCAAAGACCGAAGACTTTGAGCCATCAGCTAGCATAACAGAAGAGTTACGGACATGTTTAAATAGAGTTTTAAACAGAGATCTATTGCCAGATATATGTGCAGAGGCACCATAATCTATCACCCATTTGGTATTACCAAAAGTAGAAGGTGAGGAGGAACTCAGGAATGCAGTATCATAACCAGAGTATGCAGCATGTGCTCCACTAGTAGAAGCAGCAGTCGAAGAGCCAACACGCTCAAGAACACGCTCAAGAAGGAGGCGTTCCACCTCTGCACGAATGTAGTCTGCGGTCGCTCCCACAGTCGCTGGCTCAGGCGTCGGAGTAACAACCTCAGAAGCAGTAGACGATGAATCTGCGGCAGCATTGGCCCAAGCCAGTTTACCGTACTTTTCCCAACACTTTTCTTCAATATGGTTAGACCGGCCACAGAAGGTACACACACGCTGTCCTTGCTGAGGACGCGCAACAGCAGGAGGTGAGGCAGCAGGAGGGGCTCCTCGTCCAGCACCAGGTCCACGTCCTCGTCCTGCACCCAGGGGAGGACGGTCATCAGTGGAACGGCCACGGCCACGACCACGGCCACGCCCGACCCAAGCAGCCAGGGCAGTAGAATCTCCAGTCTCAGGAGACGGTGTCGATGAAGAAAGGCGCTGGAGACGCTGGTAGGCACTCTGCAAAGTAGGGAGCGGATCACTCGCCAAGATCTGATCCACAATGCCATCATAGGATTCTGGCAAGCCACTGAAAAACTGTATCAGTTGTAGTTCCGCCCGCTGTTTCTGCATAGTCGCCAGATCAGTAGATAGCGGGTGGTAAGACTCCAACTCACCCCACAGGCCGGTGAAGGTGGAGAAGTAGTCGGAGATGTCAGATCCCGTGAATTGGAGTCGCCCCAGTTGCTTGGTTATGTCGAAGACCTTCTTGGGATTCTGACTGTGAGAGTAGGTACTGGCGAGCTGATCCCACATCTGCTTAGCCGTAGGTAGCCTAAGTAAAGTAACACTGATCTTCTCAACGACACCGTTGAGAATCCATGTCATCACAGTCGAGTCTTCACAGACCCAATCATCAAAAGTTTTGACGTCTTTTACATCCGCGTTCGCTGCAGGCTGAGGCAGATCAGTGCGAATCAGATGAGAGTATTTCCCTTGTGATTTGGCATATATCACAAAGGAGCACACCCAAAGCTGGTAATTGCGCCCGTCAAGTTTAACAGTGGTAACTTGACGGCGCAAGTCTCTCTAGAAGTCATCTCCAGAAGACGCCATGAGAACAGGCAGGAAGGCAGGCACAGGCACGCAGACACAGGCAGGAGTAGTCAGCAGTCAGAGGCAGAAGTCCAACACATGGACTAGTAGTAGAAGGTAGAAGATCCACGCATGGATCTTAAAAAAAATCCACGTAGGGGCAGCAGATGAAGAGAAAAACCTACGCCAACATGGAGGATCAATCACTCCATGAGGCGCAGGCAAATAGAGAGGGTGAAGCCTGTTACGCCTTCAACGTGCAAAAACTGGAAAGTTACCGAGGCTGTCCGGAGATTTCGGAAAGAGAAACAGAGTTAGACGGAGGGTCCTGTGGTGGATTAGGCCACAAGGATGGAGTTTATTAGGGGATTAGAGGTGGATGGAGGGCTGCGGAGGGGTGGACGGCGATCGACAACGGTGGCAGTACTGTAGCGACGAAAAAAAGGAGGTTTCGGAGTGTGGTGGCGGTTAGGGTTGGTGGAGATAGGGATTAGGTTTAAGGTGGATCGTCCCGCTCTGATACCATGTGAAAAACAATGAGATTTGGAGAGCTTAGGGTTGCACAATGTGTGCACCCCCATATATATAATACTGAAAGAATTACAGAGAGGTCCATATATAAAAGAGAAATAACAAAACAAATAGTAGGCTATGTAAAACAGGAAATATATAATGTAACAGAGATTATCCATTATGTATTAGGGTTAAAAGATGTTATTTCATATTTATTCACCAAATAAATATCTATGGTCAACATCTTGGAGTTGGGTTGATGTCTACCGCCCCATAGCGGGTTTCTTCGGATTTATTGATCTAAGATCTACTACTACCCATGAGTCAGGTTCCTTCTTTTGCTACTGCTTGCTGACTACAACTGCTGCCCCAGAGTTGGGTTCTTTTCTCTGCTAGTGCATCTTGCCAACGTAACTGTCATCCTACATCTCTTTCTGATGGCATCTGCTGAGTTGCTTCGGACGCTATGCGTCACTACTGTGAAGTTGGATGACTCCAACTATCACACTTGGTCTGCGACCTTCTTCTGCTGCCCCGGAGTTGGGTTCTTTTCTCTGCTAGTGCATCTTGCCGACGTAACTGTCATCCTACATCTCTTTCTGATGACATCTGCTGAGTTGCTTCGGACGCTATGCGTCACTACTGTGAAGTTGGATGACTCCAACTATCACACTTGGTCTGCGACCTTCGAGCTCTATGTCAAAGCTTCATGGTCGTTACTCGCATCTTACTTCTGATGCTCTGGCCGTACCTGTTGAGAATGTCGATGATAAAACTAAACAAGCCTACGATTTGTGGACTAAGGACTCCGACGTCATGACCTGGATGGTCAATAGTGCTAAGCCCAAAATCAGCGATCACTTCTTCGTCTACAGACTGCTAAAGCCATGTGGGACTAGCTTTCGCATGTTTACTCTCATCAATAAAATTCAAAGTGTTTGAAAATTTCAAACACCTTGCTAAAAAGGAGTCTTCGGCTACTGAATCTGTGGAGGATTACTACAATCAATGTTGCGCTCTCTGGGACGAGTTTGAAGTGTATCACCTCCTCTCTACTAATATCACTAAAATATAACGTCAGCACAATGAACTACAATTGGTGCAATTGCTTGCGGGCTTGCCACACTTATTCTCTGGAGTGGTCGATCAGATCCTGTCCAGCGACCCATTGCCTACACTTCATGATGTCCTGAAACAGGTCCAACGACTCCCGTTTGTCTCCCCTTTGTCACCTGACCACTCCGATGCCGCCGCCCTAGCTGTCTGCTCTGGAGACGAGGCCGAGGTCGTGGCCACTCTACTGCTAGACGTGGTTGTCGTTCTTCATCATCTAGTCAAAACCTATCCTCTTCTGAACAACAATACTGTCATTTCTGTAAACGCACAAAACATACTGAAGATTGTTGTTGGATCAAGCACGGTAAGCTTGCATGGGCAAATCAGGTCACTATTGATCAACCTGATTCTGCACCATCCTCATCGTCTAAAACCATCTGCGGATTGGATTCCCTCTTGAGTTCAAAAAGTTGCTTCAGTTCCGTCTCACGTCCTCCACTACTGATGCCTTTGTTGATGAAGGTTCTGCTCTCCTTGCACATTTGCATCTTATGGTAAAAATAAATGGGTGATTAATTTTGGCCCCACCTCCCATATTTTTGGCAACTCTGCACTTTTTTGTGAACTAAATAAAACTTCTGCCGTTCCACCTGTTATTCTTGTTGATGGTTGTCAAACTCTCGTTTCTGGTATAGGGAATATTTGTACTCCTGACAATCTCTTATTGCGCTCATTCCTTCCCTTTATGTTCCCGAATTTCCATTGAATTTGTTATCAGTTAGTAGAATTGTGAAGAGCCTTCAGTGCTCTATTACCTTTGACCCGGACGGATGTGTGTTTGAGGATCTCCGCACGAGGATGAGGATTGATTCGGGCCATGAGGGACCGGACGGATTGTACTACTTGGATACACTTAAGATTACTGCTTTGCTGACTACGACTGTGACAGGCCTCCAATGGCATTATCGATTGGGACTTCCATCTATTGTAAAATTGAAGCATTTAATTCCTTCTATTTCAGATTCTGTTTTTCATTGTGAAATTTCCAATTAGGCAAACAAACTCGTGTCAGTGTTTAAAAAAAACCCATGTATTGGTTCAAAAAAACCTTTTGATATAGTGCATGCTGATGTTTGGGGCCCGTGTTATGTTCCAAGCACATCTGGATTTCGGTACTTTATGAGCTTTATTGATGATTTTTCTAGAACTACATGGATGTTTTTTTTGAAAGACCGATCTCACATGCTAGATACTATGACCACCTTCTTTGCTGAAATCCGTACTCAGTTTGACACACCAAGTAAGGTTTTTCGCATTGATAATGCCTTGGATTTTGTGCAATCCTTTGTCAGCCAGTTTTGTCGCAAGTTGGATACTATTCATTAAACTTCCTATCCGTATACCCCCCAATAAAATGGGGTTGCTGAGCGCAAGAATCGTCATCTTTTAGAAGTTACCCGAATCCTTTTTCACTATAATGTATCCAAAACTTTCTGGCCTGAAGCTATCTCTACTGCTTGTTATCTCATTAACCGCATGCCCTCCTCTGTTCTTAGCAATCAAATGCCTTATCAAAACTTGTACCCTGATGCCCCACTTTTTGCTGTGCCTCCTCGGAATTTTGGATGCACTTGCTTTGTCAAGAACTTACGTCCTGGTTTAACTAAACTTGATCCACGGTCTACAAAATGTGTTTTCTTGGGCTACTCTCAGACTTAGAAAGGGTACAGATGCTATGATCCCTCTATAAAGAAATGGCTTGTTAGTGCTGAAATGGTCTTCTTTGTGCATATGCCATTGTACTCTGTAGCAGGATCTACTCCGTCATCTGATTTGTTGGTTGATACACCACTGCATATTTCCATTGAAACTGACTTGCCTCGTACTGATGTATCACCATCTCCACCTCTGAAAGTCTATCAACGAAGACCAAAAGCTACACCTCCCTCCATGGGCCTTGCTTCACCAATTCCTACATCCTCGTCGGCATATCCCCCTCAACATCAGGTATTTTCTGATTTAGATGTTTTGATTGGTCTACGTAAAGGGACTAGGTCTTGCACTCTGCATCTTATTGGAAATTTTTGTTCTACTGCTAATTTGGGCAATAGCTTTGCCAATTTTACCTCTTCTTTATCAACTGTCTCTATTCCTAAGAATGCTTCTCAGGCTTTACAACATCCGACATGGCGCCAGGCGATATGTACTGAAATGCAGGCCACTATTGATCGACATACGTGGGACTTGGTTGATGCTCATGCTGACTGCTCTCCTGTAGGATGTCGCTGGATCTTTACCATAAAGTATCAACCTGATGGCAATATTGAAAGATTAAAGGCTCGTCTTGTCACCAAAGGCTATACCTAAACGTATGGAGTTGATAATTTTGAGTGTTTTTCTCCTGTTGCATGTATAAATTCTGTCTGTGTTCTTATCCCTGTGGCTGTAAACTATCATTGGCCCCTGTTTCAAATTGGATGTCAAAAATGCCTTCTTATATGGTGACCTGTACGAGGAGGTATATATGGAGCAACCACTTGGGTTTGTTGCTCATGAGTGTTATAAAGTATGCTGGTTACACAAAGCTATCTATGGATTGAAACATAGTTCACAGGTCTGACAAATTGAGTCATACTCTTCAAAAATTTAGCTTCCGCCGCTCTCATTCTAATCACTCAGTGTTTATTAAGAAAATTTCTGCTGGCCTTGTAATTCTGATTGTCTATGTTGATGATATCATCTTATCTGGGAGTGATCAAGTAGGCATCCAAGCTACTAAAGCATACCTAGAAAAACACAATCATTGCCTGGGAAAATTGAGATATTTTCTGCATATTGAAGTTTCCCGCTCTTCTTCTGGTATTTGTTTATCATAGAGGAAATATGTCCTCGATGTTTTGGCGGAAACAAGTATGCTTGGAGCAAAACCTACTAGTACTCCCTTAGATCCTAATAACAATTGGGATGATGACTCTTCTCTTCCATACCCAGCTAATCAACAATATCGTAGATTAGTTGGTATATCTAACTGTTACAAGAGCTAATATATTTTCTGCATTTGGATTAGTCAGCAGATATCTGGATAAACCCAAACAATGCCATTAGGATGCTGTGTGCCATATTCTGAAATATCTGAAAAACTCTCTAGGAAAGGGTTTATTCTACAGAAGACATGGGCATTGTAAAATAACAAGATATTCTGATTCTGATTATGCAGGCAGTAGGATAGATCGTAAATCTACATCTTGTTACTATACCTTTGTGGGAGGTAATCTTGTTACCTGGCGCAACAAGAAATAGACTGTAGTTGCCCGCTCCAGTGCTGAAGCTGAGTATAGAGCTATGACTCATACTACTTGTGAACTGTTATGGGTCCGTGGTCTCCTGAAGGAGTTTGACATTTCTGATTTTGATCCTATTCCTGTGATTGTGACAATAAGGCTGCTATATTCATTGCCAACAATCCAACGTTTCATGAGTGCACCAAGCATGTTGAGGTGGATTGCCATTTCGTCTGAGAAGTTGTCTTGTCTGGCAACATCTCTACTCCTTATGCTCATACTTCTAATCAAGTAGCAGATATCTTCACAAAGCTTCTTCCCAAGGCCAGAGTCACTACCATGGTGGACAAGCTGGGCATGATTGATATGCTTTAGCTTGAGGGGGAGTATTGGTATATATACTTTATTGTGTTATGCTATGTTATGTGTGTTAGAATATAAAATTTCTTGAATAGGAATAGATTGTGATTGATACAAAGACTGGACACCCCTGTCCTATATATAGGAGCAAGGGAGAAACCATGAGACTTGTGTCCCAATAATCTAAACTAGACGGGCCGGAATATAAAGGCCCACTAAACTAATTAGCCTATTTAACTAATAGACTAATATAGACACTTTAACACTCCCCGTCAAGCTGGAGCATGGGTGAAACACATGTCCAAGCTTGGAGAGTTACATGACTCGATAAAAAGAAATGATAAATGAAAGATGAAGATAAATATCACTCCCATACAAAATATGTTACTCCCCCTTAATCAATACTCCCCCTGAATCAAATAGTAATGATGACTCTGCAGGCTGAAGATACTCGAGCTTTGAAGGTCTTCCTTGAAGTGCATCTGAAATGAAGACATCTGAAGATACTCTGTAGGCTGAAGAATGCGCCACTGGAATACGTGCTTAATGCGGCACGAACGCGGATATAGTGTCGACTAATGGTCCTGATACTACAGCAAGTCGCCACTGGAATACGTGCTTAACGCGGCACGAACGCGGACGGACGATCTGCTGCTTGATACGATGCAGGAACCATGGGGGCTTGACAGGAAAGTAGATATCATCCATCAAGGAAAGTCCCAAGAGGATCAGCTACAGGCGATGTCGATACAGCAGATGCGGCTCGAAGAAGACGTGATGAAGCAGCTCGGTGAAGATAATCTGAGCTTCTGAAGAAGCACCCATCTGTCTCATGTGAATGCAGCTGAAGGAATACATCATCAACAACGGATATGGTGTCGACGCTGGATCTTCACTGCTGGCTCAAGTAGAGAACCGGTGTGCTGAACAATGTGAAGCTTCATGAAGATAGCCTGGAATATATATAATCTGAATACATATATCATCATCTCATCTCATACTCTCTCTCTCATACATTCTCTCATATGCTCTCATGCTTACTCTCTCTTCTCATCTCTTTCTCTTCTCTCTCTCTTCTCATCTCCTTCTCTCCTCGCTCTCTTCTCATCTCTTTCTCTCCTCTCTATCCCCCCCGCACACCAAATACGACGAAAGTGAGTGTTTGGTGTGGAGAAATGGATATATGACCCCCCCGTAATGTGGAAAAGGGATGTTCCCATAATATGAGTGGGTGGGAAAGAAAATGGTGGAAAAAGAGAGGAATATGTGAAACGGAGATGGGTAATGTGTGGAGAATGAAACCGATAGCCAAAGAGAGTATACTAAATGGGTCAACTTGAGATCCGGGTAGAAAAATAAATGGATCTAGTCCCGAAAATCCGATTAGGGTCAAAATAGGATCCGATTAGCAAAAGATAGAACCGATTAAGGATCCGAATAGAGACAGGGATAATGCATATGGGGGTAGTAAACATGGTTGTTTGGTAGCGGTGGAAAGTGATGGGTGATCGCCTACTGTAGATGGCAGCAGTAGTATGATGACGCACAAGGCAACAGTAGCATGATGACGCACAACGCAGCAGCAACTTGCGGATGAAGATCGTTGGGATGATGATGAAGTGGAGGAACAGCAGCTTGCGGATGATGGCTGGATATGACGCTCGGCTGATGAAGCACTTTGTCGCAACATAGGAGATGACAAAGAGTCTCCTGTGTGACTCCGGAGATATTGCATGCCAAGAGGATGCATGCGGAGCCAAGGTGGACCCTCTCCAAAGCGGCGATGAAGGCTGATCTGAAGACGTCATGAGATGGATCCTTCGACGGATTGCCGATCGCTGCTGATCAACTGTCGATACCATCGTCAGGACTGTCGATGGTATCGACAGACGCTCTTCTTATTGCTGTGATAAAGTCAATAGTATCGACCTCCTGTCGATAGTATCGACGCCGATACTTTTCCGTCGCTGTGATAAAGTCAATACTATCGACCTCCTATCGATAGTATCGACGCCGGCGATGCAGGTCGCGTCACGGATGGTCGGCGGCTGTTCTTTTGGGATGGCGGCTTGGATGATGGTCGTTTGCTGGAGATGGCGGCTGCTAGGGGCGGTGCTGCTCCTGTTGGCTACGGCGGTGGCGCCGGCTGGTGCTGCTGCTGATGGAGGCGGCGGCTGGTGCTGCTGTTTTCGGATGGCGGATGGAGATTACCGCGGCGGATGCCTACGGCGGCGATTGTTGCGGATGATGACGGAGGACGGCTGCTATGATAGGCAGTGGAGGTGTTGTATGGAAAGAATGAAAGAATAGAGAATAGAGATGACCATGGAGGCCGGGATATGCCTAGCGGGCAGCCGACCAAGCCATGGAGATGGCGGGCGCTCGCCCGGTTGTCCTCTTCGGAGAGAGGAGCGGCGACGACTGCAAGGGAGAAGGAAGTCGGCGGCTAGGAGAGGGAGAGAGGGAAGCGACGACGCTAGGGTTCTCTCAGGATGGAACCCGCTCTGATACCATGTTAGAATATAAGATTTCTTGAATAGGAATAGATTGTGATTGATACAAAGACTGGACACCCCTGTCCTATATATAGGAGCAAGGGAGAAACCTTGAGACTTGTGTCCCAAGTAATCTAAACTAGACGGGCCGAAATATAAAGGCCCACTAAACTAATTAGCCTATTTAACTAATAGACTAATATAGACACTTTAACAATGTGCTGTGTTATGTGTTATGCTATGTGTGTTTTGTTATGGGCTTTAGACTTGTCTTGTCTTTAGCTTTTCTTTTATCCCATATTGCCTAGTTCTGTTTCTGACTTACTCTCTTATCCCGTAAAAGAGAGAGAAATGTATTTGTTTTAAACACATCAAATAAAGATTTTTCTCTTCTATAAAACCTAAAGGCATCTAAGTCAGATTTCATATGTTACATGGTAGGCAACATCTCCCCAGCATTCCCACAACCACTTTCATATGTTACATGGTAGGCAACATCTCCCCAGCATTCCCACAACCACTCTCATGTCCATGCCTACAACTAAGCCCACATCCATGGGCATGTAAAGTGCATGGTTGCACTTGAGAAGTTGCCCTCCCACACCCCGTCACATCATAAGCATAAGAAGCTCCTAAAGCTTCATTAAGCACTGTCAGGCTGATACTAGACGTCACCTCGGGCTCCACATAAATTCCAATCATCCATATATTGGACCAGTCTGGCTCAAGAAGAGCAATATGATCAAAATCCTTTTCTAGATTGACCATCCTCCTAGCCGTAAACCTCCGATCAAGCTACTCTTGTATTGAATATCAACAAGCTTCATCAACCTACCTACCTCCAGTTTACTGCTCTCACTGTGGATCTTGACATTTAAAATTAATTGAAAAACTGTCTAGTGTTACATATTAAAAATCAAGTTAAATTATTAACATATACTTACAAACTCAAAAGCACTCAAGTTACACTCACAAGGCAAAGAAGTGAAACACATACCTAAGATATGTCTTGCGTATGTTTGTAGAGATGGGGTGGTACCATGATAGCTATCTCAACACTCCATGTCATCAAAGCATACTAGTTGATTTAAGACATTTAGAACTTATATAATATATTAATATGCAAAAATGACATAAAAATATCCAAACTACAATCAATAACATTCAAGATAGGCTTATACTTTTTCCATGTACCCACAATTTTCAATAGTTTTCTCTTTGGCCATTTCCAAGGCACGCACAATGTACCCCTAGGTGGCTACCCATCTGTATGAACCAATCTCAGCATGGCCGTAAGAGGTTGATTCACCCTCAGATAGTTCACCACCTTAGCTCATGTCTTCATGGTCGTCTTTGCCCAGGCATCTTTTGTCCAAATTTCGAAAACAAAGATTTTTCTTAAAGAAGGGCGAAGCTATAACGAACTAATCAAAACTAGATAATGCGTAAGAAATTGTGTCACCCCTCTTCTTATAAGTTGTTGGACCTTCACTAGCTTCCACAATAGCATTATGTAGGCAGAAGTGCTACTAAACAAAAGTAGTGATTTTGTGTGCCCTCTTGGTAACCCTAGGAAAAATATCTAACTTAGAGATGTCCTCCAACTTAAGATGCATGCAATGACCAAAAACATTTTTTTCATCTTCTCCATCGATTTCTTCCTAGCAAGGACCATGTTGGTATCATCATTAATCTGAAAAGCAGTGTGCGGTGTATTACCGCAGAGGGTACCACATAGAGTATATACACGAGTATATGCAACTAAGCATTTTTTCAATAAATTATCATATATAATCATAGAATGGCATATTGAGATTATAAAATAACAATTTAAATTGTAGAATATGTAATTTCATTTTTTTTCTTCTAGTTGAGTAATTTTAGTTGTGAGAGGGTGACACATCCCCTAGTTACCACATAAGGATTTGAAGTAGACATACTAGTTTTCACTGATGGGGGTGAGTGTCAGTTTAGTTAAATTGTGATGAATATCACTTACCTTCTTGGGATTTTGCTTATAAACACATGCCTTAGCAAGATGATCCCACATGTCCTTTGCGATGTCAGTTGGAAGACGAGAATAGAAGCATTGATATGTTATTCGACTGTTGATGATCCAACTCATGACAAGTGAGTCATTCTTCCGCTATCCAGTAAAGTCTATCTTGGCTTTGAAATCAACATTTTCTGCACAATGGACGAGGGTCGAATTAGTGAGATGTGTCGCATGGTCATGGGTCATGACGTAGATCTTTAGAGAACTGTGCTAGGTAAGGTAATTCTCACCATCAAGGCAAATTGATGTCACTTAATTAAGGGACGTTCCTGGTGAAGACATCATAGCATAGAGAAAGATGGGTTACCACCAACTACAAATAGCAGAGTGCATATAATGCAGAATAACAACATGTTGGCAGATGCATAGGGAGTAGATTAGAATTCCGTGAGAATACATATGACCACCTTGGTAAGAGGGCATAATAGAAGAAAACTTCCCCTCCTAAGAGTGACGCTGAGGAAATCCGATTTTGTAGCAGGAAGAACGGGTGAGGAGCGCACATGAAGCAGTGCCTGGGGAGAAGCAGAGGAAGTAATAGGATGTATGTGGTGGCAACATTATGGATGGGGACTAATATGTTAGGATGGGGAAGAAGCAACAATTTGTGGGGGGGGCTACAAGTCAAGCACAAGGACAAAGAGGCGAACATGAGGACATGGAAGAGACGCTGGGAATGGAGGGCTTGCCTTGGAGGAAAAGTAAAAATGAGTAGTGGCAACATGTTTATTCCAGTTTTACAACCATGTAGAATGGTAACTAGTATTCGATTGAGATAATTAACAAGTGATTACAATGTGTATTTAAGTAGGAGTTTAGATAGGGTAATACTCATGTCCTCCCCGTTATGGGACAAAGTCCAGGACCAATACATAAATACATACACACTCTTGATAGTATATGTTTATATGTGTATATATGTATATTTATGTGTATATTTGTATGTTTATGCCTATGTATATGTGTGCGTGTATACCGTGTTGGATGGGGTGTTTGTGCCCTATTGTCCTGTTCTTGATGTCCTTGCTTCTTGGATATTATTATCCCCTTATGCATATCTAAAGGTAACTTTCAATAATAACATAGCTAAGAGTTTAAGTCCGTGAAACTAAACTTTGCGAAGTTGGGCAAAATTTTGCCGAAACTTTGAACTTCGACCATAGGCGGTGTCGAATTCCAGTACTTCGGCCTCATCTAAACTTTGAGGCAAAGTTTTATTATGTTATGCTATGCTATTTGTTTTGTTATGCTTTACTGTGTTATGCTATGCTATTTGTTTTGTTATGCTTTATTGTGTTATGCTTATCCAAAATTAGTATATATGCTTTATTGTGTTATGCTTATCCAAAAGTATATATGTTTTATTGTGTTATGCTATTCTATTTGTTTTGTTATGGGCTTTAGACTTGTCTTGTCTTTAGCCTTTCTTTTATCCCATATTGTCTAGTTCTGTTTTTTGACTTACTCTCTTATCTTATAAAAGAGAGAGCACTGTATTTTGTTTTACACATCAAATAAAAGGTTTTTCTCTCTAAATGGTATCAGAGAAATACGATCCCCCTTAATTCCCCCTACAACCCTAATACTTCCCACCCATCTCCCAACCTAGCCACCATCTCCCCTCCCTTCTCCCACCCTAGTCGCCAAGCCCCTCCACCCCCTAACCCGTCGTCGCCCACTCCCCTCCCTTTCTTGTCGCTGCTGACGTCCTCCCTCCCCTTCCGCTGTCACCTCCTCCCTCTCTTCCCTCTCCCACCGCCCCTCATCTCTCCCTTTTCCCCCTCCTGCTGCTCCCCTCACTAGCCACCACCCCTCCTTCCTCCCAGTGGTGCCTCCCCTCGCTCCACGCCGCCGCCATAGCCCCCTCTCCTCTCTCAACCCCCGCCACCCTCCCTCATCCCACCATCCTTTCTTGCATCCTACCACTGACCACCATTGTCTCTCTCATCTAGCCTCCAAATCCCCCTCCTCTTCATCTTCATTACTCTTCACCTTCAGATACTTCCAAAAAATTACACGTTGAAGTTCTAACATGTCTACGTTTGTTGCTTGCCTGCGCCTCATGGCTGGGTAACTCTCTCCCTATGGTGGCAGAGGTCTTTCTCTGATCTCTTCTGCCCCTCTGCGGGTTTCTCAGATCTGATGCTTCAGAACTGCTGCTGCTGCATACTGCCCCGTTGCGGGTTTTTCCGGATCTATTGATTCAAATCTTCTATTGCCCATAAGTTGGGTTATTGTTCCTGTTGCTGCCTGCTACCTACTGTTGTTGCCTGCTACCTACTATTGCTGCCTGCTACTACTCTACTGCCCCTGAGTTGGGCCCTTTTTTGTTCTGTACTTCTTCTTGTGGACGTATCTGTTATCCGACAAACGTCCTCTGTTGAGTCACTTCGGACGCTATGCGTCACTACTGTCAAGATGGATGGCTTCAACTTCTACACTTGGTCTGCGACCTTTGAGCTCTATGTCAAAGCTCATGGTCGTTACTCACATCTTATTTCTGATCCTCCGGTTGTACCTACTGAGATTGCCGATGATAAAACTAAACTAGGCTACGATCTGTGGTCTAAGGAGGATTCCGACGTCATTACCTAGATGGTCAATAGTGCTGAGCCCAAAATCAACCACTCACTTCTTTGCCTACGGACTACCAAAGCCACGTGGAACCAACTCTAACATGTTTACTCTCATCAACAAAATCCGAAGTGTTTGAAATTTTGTAACACCTTGCTAAGAAAGAATATTCTGCTACTGACTCTGTGAAGGATTACTATAATCAATGTTGTGCTCTGTGGGACGAGTTCGAGGTATATCACCCCTCTCTACTGATATCACTAAAATACAATGACAGTGCAATGAACTTCAACTAGTGCAATTTCTTGCGGGCTTACCCCACTCCTCTAAAGTGGTAAATCAGATGCTGTCCAACGACTCGTTGCCTGCTTTGCGTGATGTCCTAAAATGGGTCTAACGACTCCCTTATGTCTCTCCTTTGTCACCCGACCACTCTGATATTGCTGCTCTAGCTGTCCTCTCAAGAGACTACTTGTAGCCGTGTCTGAGGCCGAGGTCGTGGTCGCTCTACTGCTGGGCCTAGTCATGGTTCTTCCTCTTCTGGTCCTGACCCATCTTCTGAACAACACTACTGTCACTTCTGATCTGTCACTTCTTTATCTTGCTAAGATACATAGCCAGTTTAACAAACCTATTAAAGTTTTTTGCACTGATGATGGCCTAGAATTTGTGCAATCCCCGGTCAGCCAGTTTTGTCGCAAGATGGGTACTATTAATCAAGCTTCATGTTCGTACACATCCCAACAAAATGGGATTGAGGAGCGCAAGAATCAACACCCCTTGGAAGTTGCCCGCACCCTTCTTTTTCACTATAATGTACCCAAAACCTTTTGGCCTGAAGCTATCTCTACTTCCTGTTAACTTATTAATCGCATGCCCTCTTCTGTCCTTGGCAATTAGGTGCCTTATGAAATATTATACCCTGATGCTCCCCTTTTTCCCGTGCCTCAGATTTTTGGAAGCACTTGTTTTGTCAAAAACTTGCGTACTTGTTTAACTAAACTTGACATGTGGCCTACAACATGTGTTTTCTTGGGTTACTCTCGGACTCAAAAAGGATACAAGTGCTATGATCCCTCTACAAAGAACTAGTTTGTTAGTGCCGATGTGGTCTTCTTTGAACATGCCATTCTACTCTGCAGCAGGTTCTGCTCTGACATCTGATCTGTTGATTGATACACCTCTGCCTGTGTCTGTTGACACTGGCTTGCCTCCTACTGCTATTGCACCTTCCCCGCCTCTGGAAGTGTATCAATGACGACCAAAAGCTACAACTCCCTCCATGGCCCCTCCCTCACCAATTTCTGCATCCTCGTCGACAGATCTACCTCCACCTCCGGTGTTTTTTGATATAGATGTTCCTGTTAGTCAATGAAAAGGGACCATGTCTTGCATTCAACATCCTATTGGCAATTTTTGTTCTACTGTGAACTTGGGCACGGATTTTGCCAATTTTACCTCTGCTTTATCTGCTGTATCTATTCCTAAGAATGCTTCTCAGGCTTTACAACATCCTACATGGCGCTAGGCTATGGAGACTAAAATGCAGACGCTTACTGATCGACATACGTAGGACTTGGTGGATGCACCTGCTGATTGCTCTCCTGTCGGTTGTCGCTGGATTTTTACTATCAAGTATCAACTAGATGGCACCATTGAACGATTGAAAGCTCGACCTTGTTGCCAAAGGCTATACTCAAACGTATGGAGTTGATTATTTTGAGATTTCTCTCTTGTTGCCCGTCTGAATTCTGTTCGTGTTTTTATCTCTGTGGCTGTAAATTGTGATTGGCCTCTGTTTCAATTAGATGTTAAAAATGCCTTTTTATATGGTGATCTATACGAGGAGCTATACATGGAGCAACCACCTGGGTTTGTTACTCAATGGGAGTGTTCTGAAGTGTACAGGTTGCACAAAGCTATCTATGGATTGAAATAGAGTCCACGTGTCTAGTTTGACAAACTGAGTAATATTCTTCAGAAATTTAGCTTCCGCCGCTCTCATTCTGATCACTCAGTATTTATTAAGAAAACTTCATCTGGCCTTGTAATTTTGATTGTTTATGTTGATGATATAATCTTATTTGGGAGTGATCTAGCAGGCATCCAAGCTACTAAAGAGTATTCGGAAAAACATTTTGTCACTAAAGATCTGCGAAAATTGAGATATTTTTTGGATATCGAAGTTTCTCGTTCTTCTTCAGGTATTTGTTTATCACAGAGGAAATATGTCCTGGATCTTTTGTCAAAAACAGGAATGCTTGAAGCAAAACCTACTACTACTACATTAGTTCCTAATACCAACTGAGATGATGATATCCTCCATATCCAGACAACCAAAAATATTGTAGATTAGTTGGTAAACTTATATATTTTTCTATTACAAGGGCTGATATATCTTCTGTAGTTGGCTTAGCCAGTAGATACCTTGATAAACCAGACAGTGCCATTGGGATGCTGTGTGCCATATTCTGAAATATTTGAAAAATTCCCCAGGAAAAGGCTTATTCTACAGAAAACATGGGCATTGTAAAATCACAGGACATTCTGACTCTGATTATGCAGGCAACAAGATAGACCACAAATCTACTTCTGGTTATTGTACCTTTGTGGGAGGTAATCATGTTACCTGACACATCAAGAAACAAACTGTAGTCGCCCGCTCAAGTGCTGAAGATTAGTATAGAGCTATGGCTCATACTACTTGTGAACTATTGTGGGTCCGCGCTCTTCTTAAGGAGTTTGACATTTCTGACCCCAATCCTATTCCTATGTATTGTGACAATAAGGTTGCTATATTCATAGCCAGGAATCTAACATTTCATGAGTGCACCAAGCATATTGAGGTGAATTGCCATTTCGTCTGAGAGGCTGTCTTGTCTGGCAATATTTCTACTCCATATACTCACACTTCTGATCAAGTAGCGGACACCTTTCCAAATCTTCTTCCCAAGGCCAGATTCACTACCACGGTGGACAAGCTAGCGTGATTGATATCTATGCTCTAGCTTGAGGGGGAGTATTAGTATATATGCTTTATTGTGTTTTGTTATGCTATTTGTTTTGTTATGGGCTTTAGACTTGTCCTGTCTTTAGTCTTTCTTTTATCCCATATTACCTAGTTCTGTTTTCTGACTTACTCTCTTATCCTATAGAAGAGAGAGCATTCTATTTTGTTATACACATCAAATAATGGTTTTTATCTCTATAGTTTCAATGTTGTCGACTTGACTTATTTGTGTGTATTGTCATCCCAATCCCTCAATGCTTGGGGAAGTTTGGACGAAGTTGATACGATCCAGAACATTAATCCTAACAAGTGCTTGAAAGGCCGTATAAGGCATAAGTGTCGCCTCCAACCCTCTTCACAACTTCTAATATCAACTCCTATGTTTGTTGGTTGCTACTGTTTTCTATAGAGGGTAGCACATGCTCAGATACAACACATATTTCCACTACAAGCCGTATACTAGTGGGAAATCCGACTCTAGGTGAATAAGTCTAGTTATTAATTCAAATCAAAAAGCAGTTTGAGTATACTTTCATATTTTGAATGGGCATGAACTGGTGAAGTAAATAAGGTATTTGCTGCAAATAGAAGGAACAAGTGAGAAGTCTATCCAGCTCATGTGCTTCTCTCTGGGAGTTCTTTTCTATCCATTGTTCATTCCTCTCCTGGCATTTCGAGTACCCCTCCTATAGAGATATGTTTATGTTTCACTGAGTGTCATGTGCCTAGCATGTGCTTCACTTATGTGTTTACTTGTGTGATTTAGTCCCATATTGCTCATCTCTATTTTTGTATCTCCTCTCCTATCCTATATAAGAGAATGCATTGTAAACCTTTTTACTAATCCAATATATTTCTATTCCACATTCTATATGGTATCAAGAGCAGGTTCTATCCCCCCGCGCAAGTTCCCACCCTAACCCTATTCCTCTCATGGCCTAAGCCCCTTCCCCCCTCCCCCCCATGCCGCTGCAGCCCCCCTTCCCTCCCCGCCATTGCTGCTCCCTTCCCCCTTCCCCCCGCCGGCTCCTCCAGCCCCCACCTGCCCTGTCTTCCCTCCTACTACTGTCCTCACTACCACCTCCCTAGCCCGATCCACCTTCCCTTCTCCCACCAAGCCAATCAACCATTACCCTTCTCATCTAAAATCCTACCTTCCTAACTCTACTCCTCTACATCTTTGACGTCTCCGGACAGCCATCGTCATTGCACGTTGAGAGTCCCCCGGTTCTTCGGCTTCTTCTGTCTACGCCTCATGGTGGGAACTTGCTTCTCCTCATGACGACGTAGGTTCATTTATCAGTTACTCTGCTCGTAGCGGGTCTCTTCCAATATGATGTATCAGATCTACAACTGTGCTCTACTACCCCATAGCGGGTTTCTTTGGATTTGCCGATCTCTGTTGCTAGGTTCTGCTGCTGCTGCACCTACTGTCTTTCCTACTTGTTTTGCTTCAGATTTGTTCACCATGGCCTCTGTTGAGCCACCTCGATCCCTGTGTGTTACCACAGTTAAACTTGATGGCTCCAACTATCATCTCTGGTCGGCGTCCTTTGTCTTGTACGCCAAAGCATAAGGCCGCCATTCTCATATCACTACTGAACCCCCAAACGCCCCTGCTGCTACGACGGATGAGAAAAGCAAGAAAACTTATGTATAATGGTCTAAAGATGACTCTGGTGTTATGTCCTGTATTCTTAATAGCACCGGCCACAGATCAACCAGTCGTTACTCTACCTTCATGATGCTAAGGCAATGTGGGATCAACTATCTCTCGTATATTCTCATCAGTAGAATCCCAAGAGAGTTTTTTGAAATTTTCAAAACTCTAGCCAAGAAGGAATTTTCCTCTGACACTTCTGTTGAGGATTTCTATAATCAATGCTCTGCCCTCTGGAATGAATACAAAATTTATCACCCCTTGACAGTCGACATCAAAGAAGCCCAGAAGCAACACAATGAACTGCAACTAGTCCAATTTTTGGCCGCCCTTCATGCTTCCTTCTCTGGGGTGGTCGACCAGATTCTATCCAGTGACCGACTGCCAACTCTTCGGGACGTCCTCAAGCGGGTGCAAAGACTTCCATCAATGACCTCCACCCCTGCAATCGAACACCCTGCTCTGGCTGTTCACACCACTGAGTCCGGTCGTAGTCGCGGTCGCGACCGTGGTCGTGGAAGACGTCTACCTCCTAACGGTGGACACACATCTACTGCTACTGCTACTGGTCGAGGACAACTTGTTGGTCCTCGCTTCTGCAACTTCTGTGGCCGCGACAATCACAATGAAGATCGATGCTGGATCAAGCATGGTAAACCTGCTTGGGCAAACCAAGCATCTGTAGAGACTTCGATTGATACTACACCTGAACAACCATCTGCTACGCCTTCAACTGAGTGGCTTCGCTTTGAGTTTGAGAAATTTTTTTAAGAACGCATTACTCAGCTCCCTTATACGTTTGTTGCTGGATCTTCTGCCTTGCTAGCCTCTCCTTCTGCTGGTAACAATAAATGTGCATTGATTCTGGTGCATCAGTTCATATGGCCGGTGACATCAACTTATTTTATGCTCTTACTAAAACTACACATATTCCACCTGTTACTATTGCTGATGGTTCTAAAACTTCCGTTCACGGCATTGACACTCTTCCCTTATCTCGTAAATTACATTTGAAATCTGCTTTATATATCCCGAAATTTCCTGCTTACTTGCTTTCTGTCAGTAAGACTGTAAAAAATCTTCAAGTGCTCCATTAAATTTGATCCTTCTGGTTGTGTTTTGAAGGATCTCCGCACGAAGACGAGGATTGGTTCGGGCCATGAGGGACCAGACAAACTCTACCATCTGGATGGACCACCAACGGCGTCTGCTCTTCTTCTGTAAACATTAGTAATAGGACTCCAGTGGCACTACCAGCTTGGTCACCCCTCTGCTGCAAAACTGAAACATTTATTTCCTACTTTATCTGAAAGAACTTTTTCTTGTGAATCTTGTCAGTTGGGTAAACAAACTCCTACTGTGTTTCCTGCTAAGAAAGACATTGGCTCTAAAGCAATTTTTAATATTGTTCATGCAGATATTTGGGGTCTGTGTTCTATTCCTAGCCAATTTGGAGTTAAATACTTTATGACTTTCATTGATGGTCACTCACGTGCTACTTGGCTATTTTTACTAAAAGATCGCAACTCGATTTTGGATAATATTAGCGTTTTTTTCTCTGAAGTACAGACACAATTCAGCAAACCCATTAAAGTTCTCCGCATCGATAATGCCCTCGAATTTATGCAAAAATCGGTGACATCACTGTGTTTAGTCTGTGGCACTCTACACCAAACTACCTGCCCCTACACTCCACAAAAAAATGGAGTTGCTGAAAGAAAAAACCGCTGCTTGTTAGAAGTTGCTCGCACTATACTTCATTATAAAGTTCCTCAACATTTCTGGCATGAGGCTGTCTCTACGGCGTGCTATCTTATCAATCGCATGCCATCTTCTGTTTTGTACAATCAAATTCCTTACAACATTCTCTTTCCTGATGCCCACTTTTTTCTGTCCCTCCCCGTATTTTTGGGTGTACCTGTTTTGTTAAAAACCTACGCCTGGGGTTAGCAAAACTTAATCCTCACTCCACCAAGTGTATCTTTTTGGGATATTCTAGAACCTAGAAAGGTTATCGCTGTTTTGATCCTATTCTGAAGCTCTGATGACGGAGCATCACTCTCCAATGACATGTTGGCACCCACGTCGTTACCTGATGTTGTTGAGATTGTGCCATCTTCTGAACTGCCTGAAGCCCAACCCTGCAAGTGTACAAGAGAAGAAACAAGACAAGTATTCCCTCCATGGCCCCTCTACAACCAATTCCTCCTACGGATGATCATACAAGCACTTTGGTAACTTCTGACTTATAACTGCCTATCAGTCAGCACAAAGGTGCTCGTTCCTACACGAAACATTCTATTAGTCATTTCTTCTCATCTTCTAATCTGCATGACAATTTCGCGTGCTTCACTTCTACTATCTCTGCCGTCTCTATTCCCAAGACTGTTGCAGAAGCTCTTCTCATTCCTGCATGGAAACATGCTATGGAACATGAAATGCAGGCACTCTCTGATTGCAACACATGGGAGCTTGTGGAATCAAACTAACTCCTTCCTGCTCTACCTGTTGGATGCCACTGGGTCTTCACCATTAAATATCAACCAGACGGTACGATTGAGCGACTAAAAGTTCGTCTTGTGGCAAAAGGTTACCCACAAACCTAT
Source organism: Alisma plantago-aquatica (assembly GCA_963693085.1). Taxonomy (NCBI): domain Eukaryota; kingdom Viridiplantae; phylum Streptophyta; class Magnoliopsida; order Alismatales; family Alismataceae; genus Alisma; species Alisma plantago-aquatica. The sequence continues at coordinate 715,429,689 of OY856409.1, read as the reverse complement.
GGCATGGACTATTTTAAACATTTTTTCCTGTATCCAGATTAAATTCTGTTAGAATTCTCATTTCTATTGATGTCAACAAAGAATGGCCATTATTTCAGTTAGATGTCAAAAATGCATTTCTATATGGAGACTTGCAGGAAGAGTTTACATGGAGCAACCACCAGGATTTGTTGCTCTGGGGGAGTCTTCCTCGCGAGTTTGTAAACTAAAAAAGGCTATCTACGGCCTCAAACAAAGTCCTCGTGCTTGGTTCGACAAGATTTGTCAGATCTTAGTAAATTTTGGCTTTCGTCATTCCCATTTAGATCATTCTGTGTTTATCCACTAAACTGTGGCCATGCTAGTCATTCTCATTGTCTACGTTGGTGATATGATCTTATTTGGCAGTGATACCTTGGGCATTCAAGCTACTAAAACTTGGAAAAACACTGTCACCAAGGATCTCGGAAAGTTGAGATATTTTTTAGGCATTGAGGTATCTAAATTATCTGCAGGATTGTGCCTTTCCCAGCGGAAATATGTCCTTGATCTTTTGCAGGAAATTGGTATGCTTAGCTGTAAACCAACCAACACCCCTCTTGACCCAAATACGGATTGGGACGATGAAACCTCTCCACCGTATGCTAATCACCAACAATTCAAAAGATTTGTTGGCAAGCTTATTTATCTCATTGTCACGAGAGCTGACCTTACTGCTGCTGTAGGATTCATAAGCAGATATCTTGACAAACCACAACAGTGTCATTGGGACGCTATATGTCACATTTTGCGCTATCTCAAAAACTTTCCAGGCAAAGGCTTATTATATAAGAAGCACGACCACTGCAATCTCTCAGGTTTTTTCAGATTTTGACTATGCAGGAAGTCGATCCGATCGAAAATCTACATCTGGCTATTGCACATTTGTGGGTGGCGATCTAGTTATTTGGCGAAGCAAAAAGTAGAATGTAGTAGCCAAATCCAGTGCAGAGGCAGAATATAGAGCCATGGCCTACACTGCATGTGAACTTCTGTGGGTCCAAAGTCTGCTAAAGGAGTTTGACATATCTTACTCCAGCCCTATACCGATGCTTTGTGACAACATAGCTTCTATTTTTATTGCGAGAAGCCCGACATTTCATGTAAGGACAAAACATATAGAGGTCGATTGCCATTTTGTCCGCGAGACTGTTCTTTCTGGTCGTATTTGCACTCCATATCTCAACACTAAACAACAAGTAGTGGACATCTACTAAAATTCTTCCAAAGGCTCGCTTCCAGATTCTAGTAGACAAGCTGGGCATGTTCGACATCTAGGCTCCAACTTGAGGGGGTATAGAGATATGTTTATGTTTCACTGAGTGTCATGTGCTTAGCATGTTTCACTTATGTGTTTACTTGTGTGGTTTAGTCCCATATTGCTCACCTCTGTTTTTGTATCTCCTCTCTTATCCTATATAAGAGAATGCACTATAAACCTTTTTACTCATCCAATATATTTCTATTCCACATTCTATACCTCCATTCCTTGTAACTACTATTTGATTGTATATTGTATAGAATACATATGGTGAATTGTATTTGTATATTTGTATTGCACATTTGACCCTTGCAAGCAACACATTGTATTATCAACCTACCTAGGGCTAGAAAGGTGTGAATTGTTGTTTTGGGTTAAATTAACATATATAAGATAGAGGTACAACATAATTAGAAGTTTTTAATCGAAATTTCCTTCAAATTCAAATCATTTCTCCAAAGAACGGCATCAAAATTTGCGTCTAAACTTCCTCGAAACTTACTTGAAGTTTCCACAAACTTCTACTTCCACACCCGTCGAAGTCGACATGAAGTTGAAGTCCTGCACCATAGTTTAAGTTCAGATATACTGAGTAACAAAGGTAATCAATAATCTAAATCCCCTTAAAAATTCCAGAACCAACTTGGTGCCCATCTCAGTTTGTTTGACTGAGAATCTAGAAAAGCTGAACTTGGTGTGCCATAGAACGAATAGTGGAAGCTGTCCTATTTGCCCCTGATTGACATGCAGCTCTTTCGATGCATGGCTGCCCGTTCTGCAACCACTGCCGTCAAGCACCCCTTCTATGCCTATTGGATTGGAAATTTGTGTTTATGGTTGAGTACATCATTTAACCTTAATCTAATGCATTTTTCCTTACAAAACTCTTGACATAGTCTCCATGTCTACATTTTAATTTCATTGCACAGTTTGCACTTGACTCTTATCTTCATTTTAAATTCATGTATGTAATACTGTCTTAATAAAGGATAAAGAATCTTATTTGTTGAAATATTATTGATATACAAGTGATAATTTATTTCATAGTCTTAAGGTAGAAAACATATAATAAAATATCACCACTAATTTACCATTCAAATCAGAGTGATCTTTCACTAGACTCATTTTACAAAAACGATTTACTTTTTAGTGCTAGTAGTAAATAGTATGTAGTATTAATTTGAGAACTGACCAAACCATGCCAGAACACAAAAGTTGCAGTCTAGTCTGGTCTGGTCTGGCTTAGACTTACTGGCCTGGTTTTTAATTTTTCAAACCACTAAGACTGGTTTTAATTTGTGGTGCTTAGACCAGACGTGAGAAGACCTTGCCCACCCCTATTAGAATATGAAAACTCTTGGATTCTTAATTATTTTATTTGAAGTCTTGAAAACTTGGACTAAATGGTCTCAAGTAATTTCTCTAGAAGTTGATCCAAGTTATAATTTTTGATTGCTTCTGTGAAATGTGGTGCCGCAATGCAACGTGCAATTCAGCATTGAGAGAAGCCATAAGCCTTCTCACTTTTTATTAATAAGAGAATCTGGATAATTTACATAGAGGTCCAACAAGATATAAAAATTACAAAATAGAATAAATATGAAATATATTAACACTCCCCCTCAAGTTGGAGTGTACACATCGTGTAGACCCAGCTTGTTGCAAAAACTCTGGAAAGCTGCTGGACTCAATGGCTTCGTAAGAACATCTGCAAGTTGATCTTCAGACTTGACATGTGGAGTCACAACAGTTCCATTCTTGATCTGGTCTCTGATAAAGCGGCAATCAACTTCAATGTGCTTAGTACGTTCGTGGAAGACTGGATTCTTAGCAATATAGATGGCCGCTTGATTGTCACATCTGAGTTCTATAGGAGACAAAATAGGAATCTTTAATTAAGAAAGTACAGATTGAACCCACTGCAACTCACAACATGCATGTGCCATTGCTCTATACTCAGCTTCCGTGCTAGATCTTGCCACAACATTTTGCTTTTTGCTTTTCCAGGTAATCAGATGATTCCCCAGAAATGTGCAATATCCAGACGTAGACCTCCTGTCATTCAGATTACCAGCCCAATCTGCATCTGCATAACCAGTAAGAGACAATGTGGATACAGGAATCTTCGGCCTATAATAGGTGATTCCCTTACCAGGTGCACCTTTCAGATATCTCAGAATACGACAGACAGATGTCCAATGAGACTGTTTTGGAGAGCTCATATGCTGACTCACCACTCCTACATCAAAAGAAATGTCAGGACGTGCGACTGTCAAATATATCAATTTTCCCACAATTTTTCTGTAATATTTTGGATCTGGATAATCAGAATCATTAGTCATCTCCTTCACATGATAGTCCATAGGAGTAGACACATGCTTGGACTCACTCATACCAGTTTCCTGTAGTAAATCCAGCACATATTTTCTCTGAGACAAATTGGTACCTGCATGAGATCTAAGTACTTCAATGCCCAGAAAATATCTCAGTTTTCCCATATCCTGTGTGAAAGTGCCCTTGCAAACCCGCTTTTACACAAGTGATAACAATATCATCAACATACACAACAATAATAATAGATCCACCAGAAGAAGTAGAATAAAATAAAGAGTGATCAGTAACAGAACGAGAAAAACCCATCTTTAGCACAACATCACTAAACTTGTCAAACCAAGCTCTAGGAGATTGTTTCAATCCATAGATGGCTTTCTTCAGTCTACACACCTTCTGACACTCTCCCTGAGCAACAAAACCAGGTGGTTGCTCTATGTACACCTCCTCTTGTAGATCACTATGAAGAAAGGCATTCTTGACATCAAGTTGAAATAGAGGCCAGTCAAATGTAGTATCCAGAGAACTAAGAATACACACAGAATTTAGACGAGCCACTGGTGAAAAGGTCTCAAAGAAATCAACCCTATATGTTTGAGTGTACCCCTTTGCCACTAGTCTAGCTTTCAATCTCTCCACAGTACCATCTGGATTATGTTTTACTGTAAATACCCATCGACATCCCACAACATTTTTATCTGGAGGTAAGTCAACAAGTTCTCAGGTGTTGTTCTGTAACAGAGTAGACATTTCAACATGCATAGCCTGTTTCCAGCCAACATTTTTCATAGCATCAAGATGATTTCTTGGAATGACCACAAAATCAATCCCAAGAGCAAATGAGCGAGCCTGCTGAGATAACTTGGACAAACAACACACATTTGTAATAGGATGCTGAATAGTACATGAACGGGTACCTTTGCGAATAGCAATGGGAACATCAAGGTCAGATGGTTCTTTAGGAATCCCTTGAGTAGAGGAAGATGGGGAGGGCTCAGAGACTGGAGTCGCTACCTCCTCTGGATCTTGTCTGCCTCGTCTGCTATAAACATGTGAATATTGCTGAATTGGTGGACCATCTGCTGGCTGCTCTTCCTGAATTATAGTATAGTCAGGAATGATAGGTGGCACTCTCTCTGATGTGGTGGTGGCACTCTCTCACTAGCATCTGATGGTGGCACTCTCTTACATAATTGCTCCCCCTTACTGGAAACACTAGAGAAATATGGAGTGGATTCATGAAAAGTCACACCTCTAGACACAAACATGCGACGAAGACTTGGACAATAACACTTGTACCCTTTGCTAGTGTTGGAGTACCCAAGAAAGAGAGTCCTAATTGACCTAGGAGATAACTTAACAGCCTTAGGATCAAAATTGTGGACAAAAGAAGTACAACCAAACACTCTAAGAGGAACAAGGAAAGGTTGATCCTTGGGACGTAGGGCAGAGAAAGGAGTACGTCCTTGAAGCACATAAGAAGGTTGCCTGTTGATAAGAAAACAAGCAGTAAGAAGGGCGTCAGACCAAAAACGCTTAGGAACATTAGATTAAAACATGATTGTCCTGCTAATATCAAGGAGATGACGATTTTTCCTCTTTGCTACCCCATTCTGCTGAGGGGTGTGAGGACAGGATGTACGATGTATCATCCCAACTGAACTACTAAAATCAGCCATAGCATTTTGAACATACTCTAAGGCATTATCAGATTGAAGAACTTTAATATTGCAATCAAATTGAACTTTTATTTCTTGATGAAAATGTTTGACAATAGATAGCACAAATTCTCGACTTTTCAACAAATAAATTCAAGTCATACGCGAGAAGTCATCCACAAAAGAGATAAAATAACGAAAACCATTATAACTATGATCTTTTACAGGACCCCAAACATCACTATGGACCAACTCAAAAGGACATGACTCCCGTTTATTGACACGACGGGGATAAGACATTCTATGATGCTTCCCCTTGACATGACTGACACTCTAGAGACGATACTTGAGACAATTCTGGTTCTAACTTTTTCAGGCTCTCTAATGAAGGATGTCCATATCTGTAGTGCCACAGTAAGGGAGAGCCACTCAACAGGACAGCTGGAGCAGGAGCAAACACTTGGCGAGGCAGACTGTCACCGTGGAAGAGGTAGAGATCACCTTTCCTAGGCCCCCCACCAATCGTCCTCATACTCTGGAGATCCTGTAATATAAAACAAGAAGGTCCAAAAGTTACCGTACATTTCACAGTATCAATCAACTTAGCAACAGACAGAAGATTAAAAGGAAAAGAAGGCACATAATGTACGGATTTAAGATCAATTCCAGGAGTCAGAGAAACAGATCCACTGGCTAACACTCTCCTCACTGAACCATCTGCTATTGTTACAGATTTGTGAGGAATATGTGAGTCAATGGAATGAAGAAATCTCCTCATATAAGATAACACTGCAGGCTGAATTGCACAAAGAACTCATACCAGACAAGAATTTTGCTGTAATCAAGTCATCTATGTCTTTGACTTGCTCGTGGACAGTTACGGGATGGTAGAAACTCAGCTCTTGTGCAATACCTTGAATCACTCCAAAGTATTCTTCTTAAGGTCTGTCTCCCTGACGTTCTGCAAACAGGCGATCATATATCATGAACTGACGAAGCACATTCTTCTCTTAAGAATAATGTTTCTTCACTGCATCCCAGATCTCTTTGGCGGTAGTGTAGAACATGAACCTCGAGGCAATCCCAGGTTCCACTCCCCCACAACCAGGTCTTCACCAGACTGTTATGACGCTTCCATTCAGCATAGCCTTTTTCAGTAAGTGCAGGAGGATCAGAATCAACGTGTCTCGCCTTGGCATGTGACTCCAATACAGTATGGACAACATTCATCCATAAGAGATAATTCTTCTCGTTCAGCTTGATGGAGGGGATAGGAGACATCTCACTGTAGATGGTGGATGCCTTGGTGACCTCCATGATTTGACGAGAAGAAGAGTGACTGATTGATACACGTCACAAGAAGATATGGGTGACGGGGAGATACACGTCACGTCTCAAGATCAGATGCGTATCTGACGCATCCACAACCCCCAACTGAAATTCCCTAATCACACATGGAGGAGATGTGATTAGGAATTTCTTACGTACCGACGGACCCTCCGGTTTGTGATTTAGGAATCCGTTGGATCAACTGAAGGACCCGACGATCCGGAGATAGAAGAGAAGGGGGGACGGCGTCTACGACGCCTGGCCCAGGAGACGGCTGCTCCACCTGCTTCGGGCCGGCGGCGCGGCGGCTGGGGAAGGCTGGCGACGTGCTCTGTTCACGTAGGAATTACTATTCACCACGTCGTATTGTTCACGCCGGAGTTACTGTTCACGCCGCGTACTGTTCACCGCAGGAGTTACTGTTCACGCTGGCGGCCGGGGAAGGCTGGCGGCCGGCTGACCGGCGGCGGCGCTGGGTTGTGACGGCTGGGTAGGGTTAGGTTAGGAACCTTGCTCTGATACCATGTGAAATGTGGTGCCGTAATGCAACGTGCAATGCAGCGTTGAGAGAGGCCACATGCCTTCTCCCTTTTTATTAATAAGAGAATCTGGATAATTTACATAGAGGTCCAGTAGGATATAAAAATTACAAAATAGAATAAATATGAAATATATTAACAACTTCTTTAACTTTGGTGTCCTCAAAGTCATAGTGGGAAACAGAAAATTGAACTAAACTCCAGAAACTAGGCAAGAATATGACCAGAAAAGGCTAATTATCTGCCCTTTCCATCAGTTAAGTAAAAAAAAAACCCCTCATTGTAAATTTGAAAACTATTACAAGAAGCGGGATAGCCATGTAGTAGCTCTTCCTTGGCTGTTGTGTGAGACTAAGTAGACAAAATATAACTGTCAAGTGTCAAGTATCAACTATGTTTAACACCACTTTATTTTTGCTTAGTAGCTTCAACTATTAAATTTCCGATCACTTTATAATGCCATATTATTTATCTTCAATTTTTGTTAATACCCGTTACTTTTTTTATGAATCATGTCTACAGCAAGTTTTGCTTATCAGCATATTATTCTGCATAATGCTACTCTCTTCTTCATATCGCCATGTTTCTTTGTCTTTAGTGTGAGGAAAAGGCAGCATCACATCCATGTTAAGGGACATGATGACATTGAAAACATCAGTGGTGACTATACGAAAAAGAAGCAACATTCTCATGATAAGATGCCATTTTGCAATGAGGACAAACTAAAACAAAAGCAACATAAGCAGGGTAAAAAGCAACAAAGAGCATTGCAGAAATCTGATGTTTCAACTAGTCTGCAAGACATTACAGGGAAACATGCAACCACTCTGGAAAATGCTGTACACCTGGATGATAGGTATTCCCAAAATCATATTTTCACATCTCATTTTCTTTGACTACATCTTCTAAAAAATGGCTCAGCCAGGAAGTATATATTTTAGTGGTATTAGTCTGCATTAGGCGTATATACATGGTGAGACTAATTGTGGAACCCTTACCCCATAAACCTACTTAGGGTATGAGATTAGGGGCCAACAAAAATTAAAATCTGAATGAAGCACATCAAACCTGAAACAACGGGAGCAATGGTGGGAGAGAACCTCGACACTCACGTTGTCGGGGTTGTGTATATTCATATACATAAGACATTAGACACTTTACATACAGGACCCTGACCTAATTACATAAATACAAATAAGTCCCTATATATACATTAACATTCCCCCTTAAGCTGGAGCATATATATCATATGTGCCCAGCTTGGTACACAAGTAATGAATCCGACAACTATTCAAGGACTTTGTAAATAGGTCAGCTAGTTGTTCCTCTGATCTAACATGCGACAACTGGATCAAATTCTCTTGGATCTTTTCTCGTAGAAAGTGACAATCAACTTCAATATGTTTACTTCTTTCATGAAAGACATGATTCTGAGCAATGTGGATAGCAGCCAGGTTATCACACTTTAAGTCCATAGGAGCACCTTGCATGAAGCCAAGCTCCTCCAACAAGTGACAAATCCATAGTAACTCACATGTTGCTGGAGCCATAGCTCTATACACAGACTCTGCACTAGATCTAGCTACCACGATCTGCTTCTTGCTCTTCCAGGATACAAAATTTCCTCCCAAAAAGACACACTAGCTAGAAATAGATTTCCTGTCCATACTAGATCCAGCCCAATCAGCACCTGAGAAGCCTTGCACCTGCAAATGTCCATGATTCTGATACAAGAGTCCCTTTTTTTTTTGATACAAGAGTCCCTTGCCAGGAGACTTCTTAAGAAATCTCAGAATACACATCACAACCTCTAAGTGGCATGTGCAAGGCTTATCCATGAATTGGCTAACCACACTAGTAGCAAAGGCAATATCAGGTCAAGTGACTGTAAGATAGATCAATTTTCCAACAAGCCGTCTATATCTCCAAGGATCATCACGTAACCCCCCTGCTTCACAGATTTCTTGAGTTTAGGATCCATTGGCATGTTAATAGATTTGGTCCCTTACATCCTGTCTCAGTGAGTAGATCTAAGAAATATTTCCTCTGTGATAGTACTATCCCCGACTTTGACTTAGCAACTTCAATACCCAGAAAATATTTAAGACTTCCTAGGTCTTTTGTTTGAAATTGACCGTGCAAAAACATTTTCAACAGTGCAATGCTGTGCTAATCATCACCTGTGATAATAATGTCATCAACATATACCACCAAGAAGATACACCTTGAACTTTGTCGTTTGTAGAAGACATAATGATCCATAGTACATCTGTGGAGAGCAAACTCAAAAAGGCACTGCTAAATCTTACCAAACCAAGCACGCGGTGACTGCTTCAAACCATAGCGAGACTTATGAAGACGGCATACCAGATTAGGCTCCCCCTGAGCAACAAACCCTGGTGGTTGCTCCATATAAATCTCCTCATCCAGATCATCATGCAAGAATGCATTTTTGTTTTCAAGCTGATGTAGAGGCCAAGAATGAATGGAAGCTGGCGACAAGATACAGATAGATACCATCTTTTCCGCGGGAGAGAAATTCTCAGAATAATCCTCACCATACACCTGACTGTAGCCCTTGGCTACCAAATGAGCCTTCAGCCGATCAACACATCCATCTACACTCATTTTTCCAGTGTAAACCCAACGACATCCAACCACAGACTTGCCCTCTGGACGCGGAACAAGGGACCATGTCTGGTTCTGATATAGGGCTGACATCTCTTCTTACATAGCATGGCGCCAACTTGGATGCTCTAGTGCAACTGAAACAGACGAAGGTATAGAGATAGAGGACATAGAAGAAATAAAGGCATAATATGAAGGTGATAGATGGCTATATGAGACAAAATTAGATATAGGGTATTAAATATTTTTGAGGGTGCAAGATCTAAAACCTTTGCTCAAGGCAATGGGAAGATCCTGCACGAGAGGCGGAGTTGTTTCTACCTGACTTTCAGATGAGGAGGCATCTAGAGAAGGAGCTGAATTGGTTGGACCCTGTTTCGCTTGCATAGGTACCTGAACCAGATTGTCCACTTGCACCTGTACGACAAGTGTAGACCTGAGTGATGGGGGGCCTACTGGAGGGGGGTGTAGCCACATCACTAGTACCTTCACTAGTAGAAGAGAAAGGAATAGAAGACTCAACCACAACAGGGCGGGGCATGAGCTCCTCCAAGGGTATTGGCGTCATTAAAGAATCGTTATCAAAGAAGGGCGTGTATTCAAAAAAAGTGACATCAACAGACACAAAAAAGCGATGTAAGGTAGGACTATAGCACTTGTACCCCTTTTGGACTCGAGAGTAATCAAAGAAAACACACTCGACAGACTTTGGATTTGACTTGTCTGTACCTGGACCAAGGCAGTAAACAAAACAAACACATCCGAAAGCTTTAGGTGGGACATGGTACAATGGCTTTATAGGATGAAGAATCTGAAAAGGTATGCGGTTTTGGAGGACAGAAGATGGCTTGCTATTAATGAGGTAGTTGGCAGTGAGAACTGCATCTCCCCAAAACTCTCTGGGAACATGCATATGAAGAAGAAGAGTGCGAGCAGTCTCAATAATATGACAAATCTTCCTTTCTGCCACTCCATTTTGTTCTGGAGTATGTGGGCAAGAGGATTGATGAATCATGCCATTAGAGGATATGAAATGGGTGAAAGCATGTCTGAAACATTTTCTAGCATTATCAGAACGAATGATGCGAATTGTCTTATTAAATTGGGTTTCCACTTCTGCATAGAAAGATTTAAATATGGACTAGAGTTCAGATCGTTCTTTCATCAAGTAAAGCCATGTAGCACGAGAATAATCATCCACAAAAATAACAAAATATCTATAACCAAGTTTAGAAGTAACACACATTGGACCCCACCCATTCTAATGTATTAGCTCAAACACATACTTTGTTCTTTGACTCTCCCTAGACCTACAAACAAACCTTGTATGCTTCCCTAATTGACAGGATTCACATTGCAATCTCTCCAGGTTGGACAATCCTGGAACAAAAAACTTGAGCTTTTCTACAGACGCATGACCAAGACGACTATGCACACCAAAGGAGAAGCAACAACACATGTTGTAGGTGACCTCTGCAAGTAGTAAACTCCAACCAATTCATGCCCTTCGCCAATCTCTTCATCCTCTTAAAGTCCTGTATAACACAAGTATCTGGTAAGAAAGTGACAGGCTTGAAGAGAACGAGTTGTTTTAATAGATAACAAATTAAAAGGAAAATGAGGGATGAACAACGTGGACGGAAGGGACATATGTGGAGCAGGTGAAACTGTCCCAGTTCCCTTAACAGATGCAATGGAACCATCTGCAAGGGTGATCCTGGGTAGGTTGGGCTTATGGGTATAATTGGTGAAGAACTCATATATACCCCCGTGATGTGATTAGTTGCACCTGAATCAAGATTCCAGTCTGACTTGGACGACGATGCCTTGGATGCCCGAGAGATGCAAGATGAGGGGACAAATTTCTGGACAAGAGAAGCAATTGAAGACGTAGCATGCTGAGAAGCTCAAAGGCGCATCAACTGAGAATACTCCTCAGACAGGGACACATGATGAGTCACATCCTCTTGAGAACCCTTCGTGGCCACCATGTTTGCAGACTTAGTAGGAAATCCATGTTGCTCGTAACAGGTGTCCTTGGTGTGCCCTTTCCTACCACAATGGGTACACTCTGGACGTTGACGGAATGCTCCATGACCAGTACCAAATCTTCCTCGAGTGACACCTCTACCGCGACCACGACCTCTGGATGTCATGTCTCTATCAGACTGAGTGACTAAGGCTGACTTATCAACCTGTGACCGAGTGAGTGGTTGCATCTTGCTCTAAGAAAGCACGTGACACCCTAAAGTATGTGTCATACAAGGAAGGAGCTCGACACCCGACAAAATTTGACTATGAACGCCCTCGTTCTCATGACGAAGTCCGGCCAAGAACTTGATCACCATCATCTGATCACACTGTTGCTGCATCTTCTGGATGTCTGTAGAGAGAGGAAGCAAATTGTGCAAATCATCAACCAAGTGAGTCACTTCACAAAAATATTGCGTAAGTGATTTGTCTCCCTGTTGTAGCCCATATAGTTCTACTATCATATCGTAGATGTGAGAGACATTGTTGGAATACATAAGTTGAAGATGATCCCACAACGTCTTGCACGTCTCAAAGTGGTTTGTCATATCTGCTATATGCGGCTCCATGCTATTCCACAACATATTCGGTAGATTCACATCATGTTGTTCCCATTGCTCCAACACAGTAGGGGTCTTCCGGTGGCTTAGAAGTCAAATGTTTTATGCGTCTTTGACATTTAAAACCAGATATTTACAGTGCGACTCGATTGGCTGTAGTTCTTCTCGTTCAGTTTACGGCTAGTGATGATTTGACTGTGAAAGTTGATACTAGGCTGCTGAATAGTGGGTACAATTTCCTTCGTGTCTGCTATTGTTGTTGGTAAAGATGAAGATGACTATGAAGAACATTCCCTGGACAGAATGAACTGCAGTAGAGCAACAAAAAAGTGCTGAAAATAGGCCCTTGTGTGTACTGCTACAGTAACGACGGGTCTGTAGCACCAAGAAAGAAGGAGAACTCCCTTTCCACACTTCCAAAGTGTGCAGGCTCCTGAAGGCACGTAGCTAGGGTAGGGGTACCCCACTAGATTGAATTTTTGTGGAGAAATGAAGCCCCAATAACTCTTTTTGATGTCTTGACGTAGAAACACGTAACAGCCCAACACTTCACAAAAAGAGAGGAGATGATTATGATCTCCCTAGAGAGAGGAGACCCTCCTTTTCAGTACTGTGAGGCCGCCAAGGGTTGTATGAAGAGAGGAGAAAAGGTGGCTGGGATTATACTTGCAATTGGAGGACACTTTAAGTCCTTCTAAACCCGTTGCTGCTACAGTACCGTACTGTAGCAGTGGGCAATAGGACTAAAAACAGTATGTGGGGAAGGAGACGACTTCCCTAAGGTTCCAAGACCAAAAACCCAAGAGGAGAGAGACGATCCTCTGAGGGTTTTCACCCGTTATGCTGTGATACCATGAAACAACGAGAGCGAAGGTGGGAGAGAACCTCGACACTCACGTTATCGGGGTTGTGTATATTCATATACAAAAGACATTATACACTTTACATATAGGATCCCGACCTAATTGCATAAATACAAATAAGTCCCTTTATATACTAAAGAGATATGCTTATATTTACTATTCACCTATGCTCTAGTCTACATGTTACTTGTGTTATTTATCCCATATTGCTTTACTGTGTTTCTGTTTTATTCTCGTCCTATAAAAGAGAATGCATTGTAGTACAATGATTGTACTCAATTTTACTCAATAAAAAACCACTTAGTATTCAATATGGTATCAAGAGCAACGCGATCCCGTCAGTCCTTCCCCTCCCAACCCTAATGCTTCTCCCCATACCTTAGCCGCCACCCCCTTCTTTCTTGTCCCCCCTGCCGCCATGCACCCCCCCCCCCGCCCTTCTCTTCCTCCCTTTTTTGCCGCCCCGCCTCTCCTACCCTTCCCTCTCCTCTACCCATCCCGCTGCCCCCTCAGTCGCTGCCACCGAAACCACAACCCTGCTGCCACCATCCCCCTCCTCTCCCACCCATTCCTGCCCTCTTCCCACCCACAACAACCCTTCTCCGCTACTGCTCCCCTCTCACACACCATAATTTCCACTTTATAGCCTCACCCCTCCTTCCGTTCTCCTCTTCCATCCTCCTCATCGTCTCCGGGAAGATCTTAAAATAGCACGTTGACTTCCTAAAGAGTCTCCGTTTGCTATCTGCCTGTGCCTCATGGTGAAGTACTGATTCCCTCCATGGTGGCATATGTTTTTCTTCCATATACTCTGCCCCTTTTTCGGGTTTCTACGATCTGATGCGCCAGATCCACTGCTGCCATCTACTATCCCGTAGTAGGATTCTTTGGATCTATTGATTCTGGCTTTATTCTGCCCATGCCAACGGTTTTTCTGGCTATCTTTTGACTAATGCTACTATCGCCTTCTGCTTTCTGTTCTACCTTGGCTACAAATCTGTGCATCATGGCATCTACTGAGCCTCCACGTTCTCTGTGTTACCACGGTAAAACTTGATGTCTCCAATTACCATCTCTGGTCGGCCTCCTTTATTTTGTATGTGAAGGCACAAGGTTGCTAGTCACATATCACCACCGACCCTAAATCTCTTCCTGATGCGTCAGCGGATGACAAGACGCAACAAGCCTACGCATAGTGGAGTAAAGATGACTCAGGCGTTATGTCCTGGATCGTCAACAACACTGAGCCAAGGTCAGTCAGTTCCTCCTTTGCCTACATCATGCCAAGGCCATGTGAGATCAACTATTCTATGTCTACTCCCATCAACAGAACCCCAGGAAGGTGTTTGAGATCTTCAAGAACCTGACAAAGAAGGAGTTCTCGACTGATGCGTCTGTTGAAGGCAACTACAACCAACACTCTACCCTCTAGAATGAATTTGAAATCTATCATCCTTTATCTGCTGACATCAAGGAAATTCAACGACAACGCAATCAACTACAACTTGTCCAGTTTCTTGCCGGACTCCATTTCTCATTTTCTGGAGTTGGTCAAATTCTTTCTAGTGATCCTCTGGCTACTTTTCGAGATGTGCTCAAACGTGTTCAACCTTTACCATCAGTGACTTCTGTTCTTGCTATTGAACACCCCACTCTTGCAATACACTCTACTGATAATAGTCACGGCCGTGGCCGTGGTCGTGGACGTGGCCATAGTGGACGTCCCCCTCCTACCTCGGGCCGCACTTCCTCTACTACACCAGGTCGCGGTTAGCCCATTGGCCCTCACTTCTACAATTTCTGTGGACATGACAATCATAACGAAGACCAGTGTTGCATCAAACGTGGAAAGCCTGCTTGGGCTAACCAAGGCAACTCTGATGCGGTTGATACCACTGCTACTGATCACAACTCATCTCAACCCTCTCCTGCTTGGATCCAGTCTGAGTATGAGAAGCTCTTCCAAGAACGCATGTCCAATCTACCGTCTACTTCAGAGGCCGCTCGTCTGCCTTGCTTGTAGCTCCATCTACTGGTAATAATAAATGGTCTATTAACTCTGGTGCTTTGGTCCATATGGCCGGTAACTCTATTTTATTCTCTACTCTAACAAGATCCTCCCGTTTACCTCCAGTAACGATAGCTGAGGGTTCTCAAACAACAATCCATGGCATTAGAACGATTCCTTTATTTCACAATTTGCATCTGAATTATGTCTTATATGTTTCGAGATTTTCTGTTAAACTTCTTTCTATTAGTAAAACTGTGAAGAGCCTTCAATGCTCTATAATGTTTGACCCGTCGGGTTGTGTTTTTCAAGATCTCCGCATGAAGACGAGGATTGGTTTGGGCCATGAGGGACCAGATGTGCTCTACTACCTGGATGGACCGACATCAGTGACTGCTATGCTATCATCATCTGTAACTGGGATTCAGTGGCATTACCGTCTTGGCCACCCGTCTGCTTCAAAGCTGAAACATTTATTTCTTGCTTTAGCTGATAAGTGTTTTTCCTTTGAATCTTGCCAGTTTGGCAAACAAACTCGATTTGTGTTTCATGCAAAGAAAGAACTTGGATCTAAATGCATTTATGATATTGTTCATGCGGATATGTGAGGTCCCATTTCTATCACAAGTGATTATGGTGTTAAATATTTTATGGCATTCATTGACAATTTTTCTCGAGCTACATGGTTTTTTTACTTAAAGATCGCAGCACTGTTATGGACACCATTACCACCTTTTTTTCTAAAATACAGACCCAGTTTCAATAAACCCATTAAAATCTTTCGAACCGACAATGCTCTTGAAATTATGTAAAAATCTGTCACTTACTTTTGCTCATCCCGTGGGACGATCCATCAGACTTCATGCCCCTATACCCTGCAACAAAACGGTGTAGCTGAACGAAAATATCGACATCTTCTAGAGGTTGCTCGCACCATACTTCTTCACTATCATGTCCCTCAAGGCTTTTGGCCTGAAGCTGTTTCTACGGCTTGCTACCTTATCAATCACATGCCTTCCTCTATTTTGCAAAACTAGATTCCGTATAGCATTCTTTTTCCTGATGCACAACTTTTTTCAGTTCCGTCGTGCATCTTCAATGGAAGAGAAGACCAAAGCCCACTATCCCCTCCATGGCCCCTCAACAACCAAATCCTCCTTCAGCGGAAGATCACATCACAACTCAGGTAACCTTCGGAAAGGTGTCCGCTCTTGTACTCAACATCCAACTAGTCATTTTTGTTCTTCTACTAATCTGGATGCTAGCTTTGTGTGTTTTACTGCTGCAATCTCTGCTGTGTCTATTCTGAAAAATGCTAAAGAGGCACTTAAAATTCCTGCATGGAGACAAGCGATGAAAGCTGAAATGAAAAGGTCCTCTCTGACCGCAAACATGGGATCTTATGGATCGCCCTTCTTCCTGTCCTACTATTGGATGTCATTGGATCTTCACTATTAAATATCAGCCTGATGGCACGATTGAGCATTTGAAAGAACGCCTGGTGGCAAAAGGATATACTCAAACTTATGGCGTGGACTATTTTGAGACCTTTTCTCCAATAGCTCGACTTAATTCTGTTAGAGTCCTCATCTCTGTTGTGGTGAACAAAGATTGACCTTTATTTCATTTGGTTGTCAAAAACGCCTTTCTTTATGGAGACTTGCATGAAGAAGTTTACATGGAGCAACCGACTGGTTTTCTTGCTCAGGGGGAGTATTCTTCACGAGTCTGCATGTTAAGCAAAGCAACTTATGGCCTAAAACAAAGTCCTCGCGCCTGGCTTGACAATCTCAGTCAGATTCTCATAAAATTTGGCTTTCGTCGTTCTCATCCAGATCACTCTATGTTTATTAGAAAAACTGCGACTGGTCTTGTCATTCTTATAGTCTATGTAGATGACATTATATTATGTGGCAGTGACACCTTAAAACTCAGGCAACAAAAACATATCTAGAACAACACTTTGTCACCAAGGATCTTGGCAAACTGTGGTATTTCTTAGGCATTGAAATATCCAGGTCATCTGCATGTTTATGTCTCTCACAACGTAAATATGTTCTAGATCTTTTGCAAGAAACATGTATGCTTGGTTGCAAGCCAGCCAACACTACTCTAAATCCAAACACTGATTGGGACGATGAATCTTCTCCATCTTATGCTGATAACCACCAATACAGGTGACTGGTTAGTAAACTCATTTATCTTAATGTCACGAGAGTTGATATTACCACTACTGTTGGGTTTTTAAGTAGGTACGTTGATAAACCCCGACAGTGTTACTGGGAAGTGTCTGTCAGATTCTGAAATATCTCAAAAGCTCTCTAGGGAAGGGTCTCTCCGGTTTGGAAGGCTGCCATGGATGATGAAATTGCCGTATTTACTGAATGACATACATGCACCCTCTGATTGCTTCCCATTCGGATGTAAACGACCAGGATAATGTTGCATGTGTCCTGCATCAGGGGTTCTATCTCTCCCTGGGTGGAAGGCTGTCATGGATGATGAAATTGCTGTCTTCCACTAAGTGACATGCATGGGATCTTGTTGACCCACCCCCTGATTGCTTCCCAGTCGGATGTAAACGACTAGGATAATGTTGCATGTGTCCTGCATCAGGTGATTGCTTCGCAGTCGGATGTCGACTGGTCATCAATAGCGAATACCATTCTGATGGTATCGTTGAGATATAGAAAGCTCGCCTTGTTGCAAAGGGGTAATACTCAATCCCATGACATTGATTACTTCGAGAAATTTTCACATGTAATCCATCTCAATTCTATACAGATTCTTTTTTTTAATTGCTGTTTACCTTGGTGGCCCTTGTTTCAACTTGATGATGAATGATGGGGAAGACATATGGGCAGAGAGATGGCAGCTAGGTATTCTACTCCAATACCATGTCAAAAACAACCATCATGGGTATATCTTATTATAAAAATCCTTCTATATATAGGAGAAGGGAAACAAGGGAAGTGAACAAAAAACCTAATGGGTCAAATACGCTTAGGCCCACATTACAAGTAACTAAAATAGACAGAAAAAGCTAATAACTAAAAATATAATGTATCTCAATACTATGGCATTAAATAATTTAAGACTTTTTCACCCGTGGCCCTTCTCAATTCTATATAGATTATCTTTTCTATTGCCGGAAACCTTTGGTGGCCCTTATTTTAAGTTTATGTTAAAAATAGTTTTTCTTTATGGGGAACTTCATGAAGAATTTAATATGCAACAACCTCTTAGGTTTGTTGCTGGGAGTTCAAGGTCTGCAAGCTTAAGAAACCCATTTATTTTCCGAGACAAAGCCCTAGAGCTTGGTTTGATAAGCTTAGTACAATCTTGATTTTAGTTTTTTTTCACTAGATCATACATAATCAATTGGTATTTATCAAAAGAACTGATATAGGGATTGTTCTCTCAATAGTATACATAGATGACATTGCACTGTCTGGCAGTCACTCGACTGTGATCCTGGCTACATAATAAATCTAGTTAAACATTTTATATGTAATGATTTGGGAAAGTTATGATACTTGAGAAGGCTTAACATGGATCTATTTGTCAATCATAGAGGAATCATTCTTGGAGTTCAATTGTAGAGGAATCATTATCTGGATTTATAGGATCTGGCATGTTAGGATCACAACCTCCATTAATCCTGTGGTAGCTAACGCTAAACTCAGTGATGAGGAACCAATGTTTCCTGGTTACTCCAGATACAAACAACTTGTTGGAAAACTGATCTATCTTACAATGACCCAAGTTGGCATTACTGTTGTCAGGTTTGCCAATAGATGCTTAGACAAACTAAGACAATGTCACTAGGAAGCTGTCACATTTTGAGATATTTAAAGGAACAGTAGAGGTTTATCGAATACAAAGCATGACAACACAAATACTCCTGAATATGATGTTGGTGATTATGTGTGAAATCCTACTATGTGAAAATCTTCTTCTGGCTACTGTACTTGTATAGGGGGCATTGTACCCTAGCGCAACAAAAGCTGAATGCTAAAGCCAGACTTAGTGCTGAAACAGAATATGGGGCAATGACCCATACAAACTGTGAGCATGGAACAAGACGCCGTCTTCGACATGTGTGGAAGTGAAACTTTGTGGAAACATTTATTAGAACTCCAATGCCATTTTAGCTAAAAAATAAAGAAATTTTTGATAAAATTACAAAAACTATAAAATTTAGCTAATAAACACTGTCAGAAAGTAAAGGACGGATAATGGACGTATTGATAAGAGGAATCCCCCACCTTTATATAGAAGGGGGAAGCATACAAACTTTAGACTAAACCCTAATTGGCCAAGACACACTTGAGCCCATATACAAATATAGTCAAATTAACTAAATTACTTGACTCTAATAGTCGCCCTCAAGCTGAAACTTGGGAGAATCCCAAGTCAACTTGCAAACAGAGAAACTGACTAAGAAACTAAGAAATTAAGAAACAAAGATAAGCCAAGCCCATACAAGAATATTTCTTCCCTCAAGATTATAATAAAACACTCATCCCTCAAATACTCCCCTCAAGTAGATATCCTCAAGCAGGTATGCAAGCATGTCAAATTTGAATCATGTCGCAGGTGCATGTCGCAAAAAGGTAGCAGAAGCTTCTTAATAAAAAAGATGTGGCATTTGGAGTAGTAGTAGTAGCAAGAAGGCGCCAGAGTCTTCATCGCAGTCTCTATCGTCGCAGTCAAGAGAGTGCTGGTTTACAGTAGAAAAGTCCGTTGAGTGTTGGTTCACAGTAGAAAAGGGTGCTGGTTCACAGTTGTAGTAATAGTAGTCAACGTGCAAAGAAAGCACAGACAAGTAAAGAGTCAACATGTACAAACCATGGACAATGTCAGCGTGCAAATAAAACACGGACCAAAAGTAGAAAATTGAGTCGACGTAGCCAAATAGAAGACCATCAACTTGAAAAAGCAAGCAATAGACATGAAGCTCTAGATAGTAAGATCTCCAAGAAGCATATAATCAACAAAAGATTTTTTAGATGCAAATATCAATAGTTGAAGTTCACAAACTCTTCAAGAAGAGCATAAAGATCCACACACATATATATATTTATATACATATAGAAGCAAAAAGGTCCTCACAAATAGAAGCAAAATAGATTTCCTCTCTTCACCTCATCTCTCTTGTATTTCTCCCCCTCACACCAACCACGAAAAGAACCAAGAGTGATTGGGGTGGACAATGATAAAGAAACACCCCACAATAAAAAAAAAGCAGTAGCACTGCCAGGGGTTTGGGGGGCTTGGTCCCCCAATTGGGGTTTCCGCTGCCCCTCAACAGGTGGGGGTCGAGGGGAGGCCGCCCCTTGCGGGGCTCGGGGGCACAACCCCCGGAAAAAAGGGTCTACCATTGATTTTTAGAGGAAAATCTAACATACATCTTGCATTTTGGCCATTGAGAAGAAGAATTTGAAAGAAAAATGCCAAAGATAGCGTCCTTGAAGTGTTGAGCTTGGTATTGTAGTAGTCAGAGTCCCTTCAAGTTATGCTCAGTTGAGCTTGTAGAATCTTTGCAACAGTCAAGGAAAGGGGATAGGCGTTTTGCGGCGTGCGGCTAGAAAGATGGACTGTAGACGGAGTTCCTTCAAAAGGGCCTTCTGTTAAGGGGACAACATCAAGGAAAGACTAAAGGGTCTTCTATTATACCATCTACTCTGAACGATTTTGACTTCAATAGCCGAGAGCCTCAATGGGAAGTTTGTGTCGAAAGGAGAGGCCTTTTTTTGCTATCGGGTTTGATAGTGGGCACTAGCTACTGACAATGTGCCTGCGACAGTCATAGATGCAGTGGGCGCCGCGATTGGCACTCCATGTCCAGAAGACGCATTGCTGTTGACGATTCTCCTCATGCTCTCTGACCTCCTGGTAAATTCGGTGTGAACATAGAAAATCACGCCATGATGGGCATGCCGAACATGACGAGGTGGTGAATTTGTCCCAACGACGGTAACTCGAAAATACTAAAAGGTTTCTTATTAGATGATTAGAACAATTACAAATGTCTCTCTTTTATAGGACAAGAGAGTAAAGCATAAAGCAGAGACAAGCAATATGGGATAAAAGAAAGAGGCTAATAGACAAGACAAGTCTAAAGCCTATAACACAATAATAAAAATAAACTCAGTAAAATACATATACTAATACTCCCCCTCAAGTTGGAGCATAGATATCAATCATGCCCAACTTGTCCATCAGAATAGTGAACTTGGTCTCCGAAAGAGTTTTGGTGAAGATGTCTGCAACTTGATTTGAAGTATGTGTATAAGGCATAGAGATCTGACTAGATAAGACAACTTCCCGCACAAAGTGACAATCAACATCAATATGCTTAGTGCATTCATGGAACGTAGAATTGCTGGCAATAAAGATGGCTGCTTTGTTGTCACAGTGCATGGGGATAGGTGTAGAATCAAAGATACCAAAACCTTTCAGAAGGCCTCACACCTAGAAGAGTTCACATGTAGTATGAGCCATCGCTCGATACTTGGCTTCAGCACTAGAACAAGCAACCACAATTTGCTTCTTGCTTCACCAGGTGACTAGCTTACCGCTGACAAAGGTGCGGTACCCATATGTAGATCTACGATCTATCTTGCTTCCAGCATAGTCAGAATCAAAATAACCAATAAGATTACAACACCCATGTTTCTTATAAAGAAGTTATTTTCCATGCGAACTTTTCAGATACTTCAAAATATGGCATACAACATCCCAGTGACATTGTCTGGGCTTATCTAGATATCTGCTAACCAGTCCTACAACAGATGTGATATCAGCCCTAGTGACAGTGAGGTATATAAGTTTCCCTACCATTTGTCGATACTGATGAAGGTTAGGGTAAGGAGGAGAATTCTCGTCATCCCAGTTAGTATTGGGATCCCAGGAGTATTCCCATGCTCATAGCTAGTTAGCAAAATCCATCCCCTTTCTCTTCAAACTGATCGAATTGATCAGGTCATGTAGGAACAAGGTTCAAATGTCTCGGTCTGTTTGGATGCCTCAGCTGCATACATCACTGCACTTCCACTTGACACCTATTGTAATTCTTTTATTTTATTGGACCGGGAATCCCATTCTTATTTGGTATGGATAAAGGACCTTTCTATGTTATATAACTTATATTATTCAATTCTCGACGATGAATCGATTTGATAGATCAAATAGAATCATTTTTGTTGATTGGAACAAAACAAAAAAATATGGGTTATTCAATAGAGATAAGATAAAAAGAGAAAACTTAGCGAACTGAAACATCTCCGTAGCTAAAGGAAGGGAAATCAATTTTTGGGAATGCCACTTCTTTTTGGTCTCAACCATATAGGATTCATATAAACCAATTATCCAATAATTCTTTTGATTTTTTGGGTTGCCATTCTGGGATTCCATTTCCTAGTACCATGACCAAAATGAACTCCTGCTTCCATCATCTCAGTTTTTTTTGTTTTTCTAACGAATGTGCTTGTTCTTCTATTTTTCTTTTCAAGAAGTATAAGGTTTTGCTACTTTCTCTCTAAAAAAAAGAAATTTACTGAACTTTTTGAATTAATCTTTCATTGATGTATTATTTCATCAAGGTTGGGCCATGGACCTTCTCCCTTCCATAAGGTGTGGTGCGGTTCCGGTGAGGGATGAAGTAGCTCGACCGTAAGGGAGAGGGATTTTCGGTATGCCGCTCCGCGAGCAGAGCGAGAGAACGAAGTGGGCTGTGAATTTTGGAAAATGATGTTGGACTATTTAGCTTGTTCTCTTTTCTTTGGACATCTTGTATGTCTTAGTTGAATTCCCCCTTTTGTGATGTCCGAAACACGCAAATACTGGTTTACGGATATGTAATAGAAAATTGGAAACTTATTAGACACTTAATTCAATTTGTCAGAAAGATACGAAAAAGAAAAATCCGGAATCTTTTCTTTGTGATGATAATGCCAATATCAAGTCGGCTCATCTATCTTTATTTATATTGTTATAATAGGCCTCTTGAATCCTCTTTTACCCTATCTATTTTTTATATTTATTTGTTTTATTATTGAATTCCAATTTCAAAGAAATAATAAAAAAACTCATATAACTATTTGGTTTAACTTATTTATCTGAATAATGAATCAAAAAACGAAAGGATCCATCCATTATTAGAAATCTTTTCCTATATTAGAAATGAAGAAAAGAAGGAAAAGCCCGTCTTATAACGAATCACACGTAGAGATATTGATAACACACATAGAGTTAATGGTATTTCATAACTTATGGATTGAGCAACAACTCGTAAACCACCTAAGAAAGAATATTTATTATTAGACCCATACCCTGACATAAGAAGTGCAATAGGGGAAATACTTGAAATAGCAACCCATAAAAAAACACCTATACTTAGATCGGATAAAACAAAACGATATCCAAAAGGAATTACTAAATAACTTAGTAGAGTTGATATGACTGCTATAGCCAGTCCAACACTGAATAATTGAATATCTCCTCTATAAGGGAGGATATCCTCTTTAAAAAGTAATTTTGTCCCTTCTGCTAAAGCTTGAAGAATTCCTAATGGCCCAGCATATTCAGGCCCGATACGTTGTTGTATTCCTGCAGATATTTCTATAATTAGAAAATCGTTCTAAAATTCTAAAAGAAAAAAAAGAAAGATGAAGTAATTGCAAAGGATTTAAAATGAAAACTTATTTTTAGGTAAATCCATTGCAAAATGTTTTTGTAGAATGCTCAATATCTGTTTTAAATCGTCTGCTCTATGTTTCTGGTACAAAAGTTCCTATATCAATGGGAAATGCCCTACTTTTGAGTGCAGTTTGAACTATTGATTTACGTAATTGGAAGTAACCAATTAAGTTTACGACGAAACCTAGAAATCGATCACTGATCCAATTTGAGTACCTCTACAGGATAGACCTCAATAGAAAACTGTTGAGTAACGACAACAAGTGATTGAGTTCAGTAGTTCTTCATAGAAAATTATTGACTCTAGAGATCCCTAGAGTGACCAAGCGGAGACCTTAGACGAAGAGAGTGTCCAGGAGAAATGAAAATGCCACACTGCTGGACACACTGACTTCGATTTTCTTTCGGGGGAAGGTCAGACTGGGGAGGTCTTTTCTCAGCTTGGGTAGTAAAATCTTGTGGTATGAATGCATCAGCAGGTAAAGAATACATTTGTTGAGCCACTAAAGAAGTAATAACTCCTAAAGAAGCTAAAGCAAGACCTAATTGAAAATGAATCAAATTATTTATTGTGTCATAAAGACCTCGTTCTATTAAAAACTTAAATAGTTAAGGGATCTTTCTTTTTTGTTCGTATTCCGATAAAAAACAAAAACCTAGGCTTGGCCCCAAGCATACATGTTTCAGATAGGAGACCTAGAACATATTTTCGCTGAGACAAGCATAGACCAGAGGATGACCGAGAAACTTCAATGCCAAGAAAATATCTTAATTTGCATAAATTTTTGGTGACAAAGTGTTTTTCCAAGTAGCTTTTAGTGGCCCAGATTCCTGCGGATTCACTACAGATAATATGATGTCATCTACATATACAATCAGGACAACAAGACCAGAAGTAGTTTTCTTGACAAATACAAAATGACCAGACTAAGAGCGACGAAAATCGAACTTTTAAAGAATGGAGCTCAGCTTATCAAACCAGGCTCGGGGACTTTGCTTTAGTCCATAGGCATAAATTGCTTTGCGCAGGCGACAAACGTTAGATGACTCCCCCTTAATCACAAATCTGGGAGGCTACTCCATGTATACAATATACCTCATGCAAATCGCCATATAGAAAAACATTTTTAACATCTAGATGAAATAAAGGCCGGTCAGAATTTACTACCTCTGAAATAAGTACACGAACCGAGTTCAAGTTAGCGACAGGAGAGAAAATCTCAAAGTAATCCACGCCATATGTCTGAGTGTAGCCTTTGGCGACAAGACAAGCTTGGAGTCGCTCAATAATTCCATCAGGATGATATTTGATTGTAAAAATCCATTGGCAGCCAACTGGTGGACAATCAACAGGTGCATCAACTAACTCATAAGTATGTCGATCAGTGAGAGCCTGCATTTCAGATTCCATGGCTTGACGCCATGCTGGATGCTGAAGAGCTTGGGTAGCATTTTTAGGAATTGAAACAGCAGATGGAGAAGAAGTGAAGTTTGCAAAATTAGTTCCCAAGTTAGCAGTAGTGCTGAAATTCCCAATAGGATGTTGAGTGCAAAACTGAGTTCCTTTGCGTAAACTGATAGGAATATCCAAGTCAGAAAATACCTGAGGTGGAGGTGGATCTGGCGACGAGGATGGAAGACTTGGAGGGACCATGGAAGGAATTGGAGCATTCAGTCTTCTTTGATAAACCTTCAGTGGAGGAGCAGGTGCAACAGTTGTATCCAGTAGAGCAGTGCATCAATCAGAGGTAAAGGAGTATCCGCAATCAAATCAGATGTCAGAGCTGAGCCTGCAGAAGAATAGAACAACATATGCTAAAAAAAACTACATCAACTGAAACCATCCACTTGGTAATCAGATCATAACATCGGTACCCTTTTTATCCAAAAGTACCCCAAGAAAACACACTTGGTAGCACGTGGATCCAATTTGGTTAGGTTAGGATGCATATTTTTTACAAAATAGGTACTTCCCAAAAATTCAAAAAATTCAAGGAGGCACAGTGAAGAGGTGCATCAGGATATAGAATTTGATATGGCACTTGATTGTCAAGAACATAAGAAGGCATGCGGTTAATGAGATAACACACAGTTGAAATGACTTCCGGCCAAAATTACTAGGGGACATGGTAGTGGAAAAGGAGAGTGCAGGCAACCTCAAGAAGATGACCATTCTTGTGTTCAACCACCCCATTATGTTGAGGTGTATATGCACAAGAAGTTTGGTGAATGGTAATCATTTTTTGACAAAAAAGACTAACTGAGGTTTGCATGAATTCCAAGTGATTGTTAGTATGAAAGATTTTTATAGTTTTATAAAGCTGGGTACATATCTCAACAAAAAAAGATGTGATAGTATCAAGTATATGAGATTTGTCTTATACAAAAATAACCAGGTGGTTCTAGATAAATCATCAATAAAACTTATAAAGTACCAAAAACCATAAATGCTGCAAATAGAACACGAGCCCCAAATGTCAGCATGCACTATATCAAACGGCTGTTTTGAGCCAATACAAGTTTTCTTGGTAAAAGTAGATCTAGTATGTTTGCTCAACTAGCATGTTTCACAGTAAAAAACTGAATCAAAAATGTCAGGTAGGAAGTGCTTTAACTTAGCCGGTGAAGGGTGCTCCAAATGATAGTGCCACTGGATGCCGATCCTGAAAGATAACACCATCCGGGTCAAAAGTTATGGAGCACCACAGGCTCTTAATAGTTCTACTCACAGATAGTAGATTTATTGGGAATTTAGGACATATAGTGCTGAACGTAATAAAAGACAACAAAGAGTGCAGATATTCCCAATTCCTGAAACGGGTGTTTGAGAACCGTTGTCAAGTGTAACAGATGGAATAGAAAAAGTTTTATGCAGGTTAAAAAATAAAGTATGATTGCCAGTAATATGGGAGGTTGCACCAGAGTGGATCACCCATGTATTTTTTCCAGACTGTGCTAGTAGAGAAGAACTGCCATCAGTAGAAGTCTCAACAGAGGAAGCTAGCCGTGCTTGGAGCAACTTCTCAAACTCGGATCGGATCCAGTCGGCAGAAGGTGGGGCAGACGAAGAAGCCAAGCAGGTTTGCCATGCTTGATCCAAAAACGGTCTTCAGTATGATTGGTGCGCTTGCAGAAATTGTAGTATCATTGTTCAGTAGATGAGGAGTCGGAACTAGACGAGTACGAAGCACGACCATGGTCTGTAGTAGAGCGCCCTCGACCACGGCCACGACCACGAAAAGAATCACCAGACTGAACAAGGGTTGCACCATCAGAAGAATTAGGAGACGCTTGAGAGACATAAGGTAAGCATTGTACGGGTTTCTAAACGTCTCACAAAGTAGGCAGAGGATCACTAGATAGAATCTAATCAACAAGGCTAGCAAAGGAGGGTGGTAACCCAGTCAGGAACTGAACGGGGTGAAGCTCGTTGCATTGTCGCTGGATCTCCTTAATATCATCCGTGAGTGGGTGGTAGATCTCTCATCCCAGAGAGCCCAACAATGATTGTAGTAGTCTTCTATAGGGTCAGTATTAGTATATTCCTTGGCCAAGTTTTTGAAGATGTCAAACACTTTCTTCGGATTTTGCTGATGCGAGTACACGTGGGCAAGTTGATCCTACATGTCCTTAGCCGTCTGCAGTCGTAGGAGAGACTGACTGATTTTAGGTTCAACACTGTTGACCATCCTAGATCATAACACTAGAATCTTCTTTTGTCCACAGATCATATGCCTGCTTTGTCTTGTCATCAACAGTTGCAGCAGGAGCAGCGGGGCCTTTAGTAGAAAGATGGGAGTAGCATCCTCGAAAGAAGCCGCCCAGGTGTGATAGTTGGAGCCATCCAACTTGACAGCAGTGACGCACATATTCCGGAACAGATCGGTGGACGCCACGAATCACGTAGTATGCAAGACGCCAAAGCAGGTAGGAGTAGCTGGCGGGAACAACAGGCGGGAGGTAGACGTAGCAGTCAACAAAAAAAGGCAACATCAGAAACCCAACACATGGGCAGAGCTAGTAACACCCGCACGGGGGCGGAAGATACTAGCAGGAGATCGGGGGCATCAGATCTCAAAAACCCACATAGGGACAACAGAAGATACAGAAAAACCTATGCCAACATGGAGGAAGAATTACTCCATCATGAGGCGTAGGTAGGCAGAGAGCGAGAACTTATTGACCCGTCAAGGTGCTATAATTGGAAAGTTATCAGAGATGTTCAGAGAGTAGCGGGGAAGAGAGGGATTGGTGTGGGTGGCTAGCCGGAGGGAGATATGGTTGGCGGAGTGGGAGACGAGTGTTGTGGAAGAGAGGAGGGATGGGAGAAGGTGGGAGAGGGCTGTATGGAGGGAGGGGGTGGCGGCGGACAGGTTGGATGGAGGTGGTGGCGGCGGGGGCTGGGGGATGTGGTGAGTGTGGCGGCGGATGGGGAGACGGGTAGGGAGTGGCGGTGGCGTTGGCGTTGGGGAAGGGTGGGGGCGGGTGTAGTGGCGACAGGCAGTAGGTGGGAGAAGAAGGGCGGAGGAGGGGCCAGTGGGAGCAGGGAAGGGGTTGGGCGCCGACGGAA
This sequence comes from Alisma plantago-aquatica, assembly GCA_963693085.1. NCBI lineage: Eukaryota > Viridiplantae > Streptophyta > Magnoliopsida > Alismatales > Alismataceae > Alisma > Alisma plantago-aquatica. The sequence goes on along the minus strand of OY856409.1, from coordinate 715,401,190 downwards.
ACAAGGAGAGGAGAAAAGGGCGGCAGATAGGGTGGAGAGGATAGGTGGCGGCTAGGGTTAGAGGGTGGCATGGCGGCTAGGGTGGATCACGCTCTGATACCATCTAAAATACTAAAAGGTTTATTATTAGATGATTAAAACAATTACAGAGGTCTCTCTTTTTAGGACAAGAAAGTAAAGCATAAAGCAGAGATGAGCAATATGGGATAAAAGAAAGAGGCTAATAGACAAGACAAGTCTAAAGCCCATAACACAATAATAAAAATAAACTCAGTAAAATATATATACTAATAGTAAACAGACAGGTCTGACCGCAGTGATTTTGTCCTAGCCACCTCAGTGCCGGGGAAGAACGGGCTCTTTGCTGGGCGGGTGATGTGGTTTCGTGAAGGATTGCAATTGTTGACAGTGGTTTTACACAATGTTTCAAAAAAAGGCCGTACAGACCGCATAAGCGGTCTACATATACTTACCCGCTTATAAGGGCGTTTAGTCAGCGTTTTTAGATAGACATTTGTTATCTCGGCTGAAACTAGATTATATTTTTATTGATAACATTCTCTTGAGGTACTATTTCGTTGTATGTTGTGTACACGAGACACATGCTTATTTAACGTTTATTATTTTGGACCTCTTGGACATGCATGCATTTTTTGTATGATTTGGTTAGTATTGATTGTTATCTACTTGTGATAAACCATTTTGTGCGTGCTTCATTGAAGTTTATGTTTAAATGATCTCTGAATGCATTTAAAATGATGCTTTACTTTTCATTGAAACTTTATATTTGAATCTATCTCAAATTTTAGGGTCTAAATATGTAATGGACTAATTAAATATGCAATTGTGCGATTACTTTATATATACTAATTAATTATTAAAAAAAAAATTCAAAACCGCATATACTCCCGCATACCACATATACTCTATATAGTGACCTCTCTGCACGCATAATGCATACCACTTTTTAAAAGTATGGGTTTGCTAGTGTATTGACAGAGAAGTTGTGTGGAGATGATGGTCGCTGAGTTGCATGAAGGTGGATGGTAGTTGAAGGGTGACAGGTTTTGGACATGGAGGGGATAGTCAAGGAAATAGAGCGGCTGGGTTCAGGTTGCCTGGTGGTAGTTGGCGATCACGAAAGGTTGATGGTAAGGTTGTGGCTAGCAAGAAAATTGAGGCACAAAGCCAGGAGGTTGAGGCTGGGTGCACGGGGAGGTCAGCGCGGGGTATGGTAAAGCGGCTGGGGTAGGGTCGAGATTTATAGGGTAAGGCGATGGCCCCTGGAAGTACGGTAGGGAAGGTTAGCACGGGACAGACAGCTGGGCTAGACGTTGTAAGGAAAAAAGAGGAAAAAGGTAGGGATTTAGTGGAGAGCAGCACATAGAGAAGAAGTTGGCGGCGGATGGGTTTTGTGATGGTAGCAGGGGCAGGGAAGATCGAAGGGTGAGGGGAGCGGGGAATCAAGCAAGGGTAGTGGCTGATGTCACAAAATCTGAGTTGGTTTGTGGGGTTTTTTTTGGAAGCGACTGGTGAAAAAGGGGCTAAGGTATGTACGCATCTCGGCGGGCAGGTTGTGGGCGGCAAGAGCAGCCCTTGCATAGAGAAGTTCTATGGCAGCGCCCGACGGGTAGCCAAGCCAAGAAGCGGCTGCGGCCGCCCACAGGAGGAAGTTCTTTCTCTCTCCTCTTTTGTCTAGATTAGGGTTGGATCACTACTCTGATACCATGTCAAAAAGTAAAGGACAACTAATCGATGTATCAATAAGAGGAATCACCTTTCTTTATATAGAATAAGGAAGCATACAAACTTTAGATTAAACCCTAATGGGCCAAGACACACTTGGGCCCAAATACAAATAAACTCAAATAAACTAAATTACTAGACTCTCTAATAAGCATATTATGTATGTAACTTTTTCAATAGTAACTCTCGAAGACACATCTAAAGACTCTTAATATTCAATTTTCAAAATCATTGTCATCAAAGTTTTTCATAACAGAGAGAGAAAATTGATGACAACTAACAAGTAATAGGTTACAAGCTTACAATGTCAAACAAAATAGTTAGAAATACAAGATAAATTATATTAGTGCTTCTACTTGAATCCTAAATCTTTGCTAATTTAGTTTATCACATTTTCAACATTTAATTGAATTACTTATTATAAGAATCATAATGAACAATTTCATTTTATCAAATGTGTTGATATACACAACTTTGATGGTTCGTATAACACATCTACATAAATTATTATAGCATTAGGTATAAGAATCCCCAACCCATAATTACATTTGAAGAAATTGCATTTGGGTAAACATGGTGAATATGAGAGATGAAATAGCGCGAGGAAAAGAATTAGTTTGATCTTGTAGAGGTAGGTAGTTGTGGCAATTTCTCTTGAAAATAAAAGATATACAACAAAGATACTAATATCTAATTCTAATGGGTTTATCCCAAGATAGAAGCAACGACATAGTCATTCCATCATAATAACGACAACGTTCTCGAAGTTGGTCGACATCTAGGTAAGTCATTGACTTTTCCCACTTTTTCTATAGGGTTGGGTCAGCAGCATCGACATTTGGGTCTGAATGATCGATGTTCGTCGGAATGTCGTCAAAGTTTATGAATATGGAAGTTTACCCAGATTGGACTTGCTAATCATCGACATCAACAAGATTAGCGAATTTTTGCCCGATTTCAATCATGTTTAGTACCATGCCTATTAGCTTCTCTGGATCAGACATGTTATAGAATTTGGACTTCCCATCACTGGTCCTATGTGGATGTTCTATGATAATAAAATTACAACCTTCATTGCTATTTGTTCTGTCTTGTATGAGTGCCTAAGCACAATCAAATTTGATTGCCCCTTACTTTAAGGAAGCTGTTATAAAGAAAGACATATTTAATGTTTAGTCTCATACCCTGCTTATTTCTCTTTTATTTATTTATCCTCATCTTACATAAAGGGACCCATATTTTACTGGTTAATAATCCCAATGACAATGATTAGTTCCTTAATCTTTCTGAACCTCTGAAAAGAGACTACACATGCTTTATTTTAGTGATGCTTCATTTCTCCCTTGCCTCAAGGAACATCACATTTATACCCTTACATAGTATTACAATTTATTAAGTAGCACGGGCCAGAGTTTGTAGGCCCAATCAGAGTCCAATAAGCCAGTGAGTCCCAGAAACTTGGTCAAGTTAGGCGCCGTGTCTGACTCTCTTTTTTGTATGAGAGGGTTGCTCTCGTGTAAAACTCATTGTCTATACATTAGACTTGATCCACAACTTAGGGTATGATGTCAATTTCCAGACGTCCTCTATCAAGCATGAAGTCATTCTCTCTCGAGTGTGAAATCAAGCTCTGTTAGGTGCGAGGTCAATCTCTTTCAAGTGCAAGTTCAACCCTTTAAGCACACTATCTATTGTAAGGTTCAATATTCTTAAGTCGATGAGCAGTCAACCACAATTTTTTACAGTCATGTCAAACAGATCTTCCTCGTCCCAGTCATGCCCCCCAACCCATATCTCCTACTTCCATCAAAGTGACGTCACACGGGAGTTTACCTTTGTCTTTGTCCGCCCAACCACTTTCATGGTCTCTTTGTGGTTGGTTTGCAGGGGAGATATAGAAGAGATGAATGAGTATGAGAAGAGATGAGCTGAAAAGTTTAGAAATCAGAAGAGAGAAGAGAAGAGATGAAAGTCAGGGTCAAGAGATAGAGAAGTACTTTCTCTCTATCTTATGCTATCTCACACAGGTTGTCTACTCTCTTGGAGCTTTGAATACTTTGTGTTGCCAACGTTTGAGGCCTATATCAAGTCTTGCCATTTAGCTTTCGAGTTTCCATCTAGCAATCCAACATTTAGCTTTTGTCCTCTCTTGTCATTGTCAAAGTGGAGAAGGTGATTCCTATATGTGTTATCTACGACTTGCTACATTAGGTGTATTTGTCTGTCTTTGCTATGTTTTGGTCATTCCAATCATGAGACAGATCAACCATCTAGGGTTGGATTCATCTTGGAGTATATGCACAATTGGTTGTGTGCCGATCCCGCACACCTTTCCCTTTGCACAAGATCATTCACCCAACTTCATCATCAAAGTTTCCAGCCTGTCTATTCGGGCTTTGAGAAGCACATTGATGTCTCCTACGACATAATCTTCTTAAGGTACCAATGTTTTGAGAAGCTATATGCGGTATACGTTCAACCAATGTACTACATATAGTATATGATAAATGCGGGTGCATGTAAAAGTGTATAATTTCATTATTATATATTAATATGTAAACATATAAAGTTTACATGTATAGTATGTTTTAGATATGCTTATATATGTATATGTATGTATATATGGGTGTGTGTTTGTGTGTACAAGTAGTTTAATATATAGTTCAACAAGATAATTGATAAAAATGATACCTATATAGTTAGTATGAAAAGTGGTCGCAATGTGATGCATATGCGGTCAGGGCCGCATATTGGGTTTATAGTCATATGCGGTTCAAAGAGCTGATCTAACTAGATATGCGGCCACATGGGCCACATATGAGAACACTATTTGGTATAGATCTTGTCTAGACTACCGCATGTCATTTTGATAGTAGTCATTATCTGAAATGGCTTCAACAATGACAATGACTAGTTCGTGCTTGTATGATTCTACATGTTTTGTCCATGTGTCTTCTACTACAGACTCAAGCTTCGACATGGTCAAAACACCAACATCTTCAACTCCACCTCCTAAATAGGCAATGGATTACTTTAGGGGAAGCACCAAAGATGTCAAGAATGTCAAAGTCCGAGGAGATCAAATTCAGGGGGAGCGCATATGTTGTGCCTTTTTTTATGCATATAATTTTTATTCTAGCTCGTCTACGTGCAATTTGGACATGTGATTCTGCCATGGTCTAGCTCGAGGGAGAATGTTAGAGTTATTAAGTCATATGTAATATGGGCCAAAGTCTGTAGGCCCAATCTGAGTCCAATAAGTCAGCGAGTCCAACATAGTTCAGTCAGGTCTGGGACCATGTCCACCTCTCCTTTATATAGGAGAGGGGCTTCTCTTGTATTAAACACATTGTCTATATTGTGCTTTCATTATTTCCGGTAACACAACTCTAGAATAGAAAGGTATTGCTTCTTATTGAGTGAATAAAACAAATACAATGCTCTCTCTTTTATAAGACAAGAGAGTAGTACAACGTTTAGAGATAAGCAATATGGGATAAAGAAACAAGTGACTAAAAGACAAATAACCAAAAAGCACTAAGTAAAAAAAAGCAGTAAAGTGTATATACTAATACTCCCCCTCAAGCTGGAGCATAGATGTCAATCATGCCCAGCTTGTCAGTCATAGCAGTGAATCTAGCTTTCAAAAGTATTTTGCTGAAGATGTCAGCCACTTGATCTGAGGTATGTATGTAGGGCGTAGATATCTGGCCAGATAAGACAACTTCTCGAACAAAGTGACAATCAACCTCAATATGCTTTGTTCGTTCATGGAAGGTTGGATTACTGGCGATAAAGGTAGCAATCTTGTTGTCACAGTACATAGGAATAGGAGTAGAATCAGAAATGCCAAAGTCTTTCAGCAGGCTCCGTATCCAGAACAACTCACATGTAGTATGCGCCATGGCGCAATATTCTGCTTCAGCACTCGAGCGAGCAACAACCGTGTATTTCTTACTGCGCCAGGTAACCAGATTTCCACCTACAAAAGTACAATAGCCGGATGTGGAGCGTCGATTGACCTTGCTCCCAGCATAGTCAGAATCAGAATACCCAGCAAGTTTACAGTGACCATGTTTTTTATACAGCAGACCTTTCCCAGGGGAGCTCTTCAGATATTTGAGATTGTGACAGACTGTATCCCAGTGACATTGTCGGGGTTTGTCAAGATATCTGCTAACAAGTCCAACTGCAGATGTGATATCAACACGAGTGACAGTAAGATAGATGAGTTTGCCAACCATGCGTCGATACTGATGGTGATCAGGATAAACAGGAGAATTCTCATCATCCCAGTTGGTGTTTGGATCCAGAGGAGTACTAACAGACTTTGCACCAAGAAGACCTGTTTCAGATAGAAGATCCAGAACATATTTACGCTGAGATAGGCACAATCCAGAGGCTGACCGAGAAACTTCAATCCCAAGAAAGTAGCGCGAGGTGCCTAAATCTTTGGTGACAAAATGTTTCTCCAGATAACGTTTAGTTGCCTGAATGCCAGCAAGATCACTCCCTGATAGAATGATGTCATCAACATATACAATCAGAATAACAATGCCAGAATTAGTCTGTTTAACAAAGACAACGGTCAGATTGGGAACGTTTAAAATGAAATTTCTGAAGAATGGTGCTCAGTTTATCAAACCAAGCACGGGGACTTTGTTTTAAGCCATAAATTGCTTTCCGCAAACGACAGACTTTGGAGGACTCCCCCTGAAGCACAAATCCGGGAGGTTGTTCCATATAGACTTCCTCATGTAGATCTCCATATAGAAAAGCAATTTTCACATCAAGTTGAAATAAGGGCGAATCAGAATTAATTGCAACAGAAATAAGTATGCGAACTGAATTCAGCCGGGCCACAGGTGAAAAAGTTTCAAAATAGTCGACGCCGTAAGTCTGTGTGTAGCCCTTGGCAACACGCCTAGCTTTGAGATGCTCAATCGTGCCATCTGGTTGATATTTAATAGTAAACACCCAACGACATCCAACCGGAGAACAATCAGTGGGAGGATCAACCAACTGCCAAGTGTTACGATCAGTAAGAGCCTGCATCTCAGATTCCATGGCCTGACGCCAAGCTGGATGCTTAAGAGCCTGAGAAGCATTTTTAGGAATAGAAACAGTAGAAATAGCAGCAGTAAAATTGGCAAAGTTAGTCCCCAGGTGAGCAGTAGTACAGAAATTCCCAATCAGATATTTGGTACACGTTCTAGTTCCTTTCCTTAAACTGATAGGATGATCCAAGTCAGAGAATACCTGAGGTGATGACTGATTTGGCATTGAGGAAGAAGATTCTGGAGGGGCCATAGAGGGAGTTCTCATCTTTGGTCTTCTTTGATAAACTTTCAACGGAGGAGCAGCAGGAGCAGTATTAAGGGAATCAGAATCATCAATCATCGGTAATGGTGTCTCCATCAATAAATCCGACGTAAGAGCAGACCCATCAGAAGAATAGAATGACATGTGCTCAAAGAAAACAACATCAGCCGAGACCATCCATTTTTTTGAAACTAGATCATAACAGCGGTACCCTTTTTGAGTCCTAAAGTACCCTAAGAAGACACACTTGATGGCACGGGGATCAAGTTTGGTTAAACCAGGACGTAGGTTTATAACAAAGCAAGTGCTCCCAAAAATACGAGGAACTGAAAATAAGGGTGCATCAGGGTACAAGATTTGATAAGGGATTTGATTCCCAAGAACAGAAGATGGCATGCGGTTAATGAGATAGCACACAGTGGAAATAGCTTCAGGCCAAAAACACTGGGGAACATTATAGTGAAAAAGTAAAGTACGAGCAATTTCAAAAAGATGTCGATTCTTACGTTTGGCAACTCCATTTGTTGCGGGGTGTAGGCACAGGAGGTTTGGTGAATAGTACCTAGTTTGCGACAAAAATTGCTGACCGAGGATTGCATGAATTTAAGAGCATTGTCAGTGCGAATTTTTTTTGTAGGTTTGCTAAACTGGGTACGTATTTAAGCAAAATAAGCAGTAATAGTCTCAAGAATATTAGACCTATCCTTTAGCAAGAAAATCCAGGTGGTCCTAGAGAAATCATCAATAAAGCTCAGAAAGTAACGGAATCCAGAAATACTCGAGACAAAACAAGATCCCCAAACATCAACATGTATAATATCAAACGGCTGTTTTGAATAAATACATAATTTCTTTGAAAAAGTTGCTCTAGTTTGTTTGCCCAATTGACAAGTTTCACAATGAAAAACAGAATCTGAAATATGAGGTAGTAAATGCTTTAATTTGGCTGCCGACGGGTGTCCCAAACGATAGTGCCACTGGATGCCAGTCACAGAAGATGTCAGATACGCCGCAGTCTTTGGAACATCCAAGTAATATAAACCATCTGGTCCCTCATGGCCCGAACCAATCTTCGTCCTCGTACGCAGATCCTGAAATTCAACACCATCCGAGTCAAATGTAATAGAGCAGCGAAGGCTCTTCACAGTTCTACTGACAGATAACAGATTTATAGGAAACGTAGGAACATATAAAGCAGAGTGCAGAGGCAGGCATCCAGGAGTGCATATATCACCAAAACCAGTAACCGGTGTTTGAGAGCCGTTAGCCAGAGTAACAAGAGGTATAACAGTAATATTATGTAAATGAGAAAATAATGTAGGATTGCCAGAATTATGGGATGTCGCACCCGAATCGATCACTCAAGTGTTTTTACTGGACTGAGTCAGAAGAGCAGTGCTACCATCAGTGGAGGCCTCGGTAGAAGAAGCAAGGCGTGCTTGTAGTAGTTTCTCAAACTCTGATCGGATCCAATCGACAGACAGAGGTGCAGAAGTAGTGGCAGTGTCAGGCTGATTTGTGATGACTTGATTCGCCCAGGCTGGCTTCCCATGCTTTATCCAACAACGATCTTCATTGTGATTGGTACGCTTACAGAAGGTACAAAAGCGTTGTTCAGTAGTCTCAACAGGAGAATAGGAGCCACGTCCTGGTCCAGAAGAACGCCTGCGACCACGTACCCGACTACGGCCGCGCCTACGAAAGGAGTCATCAGTCCGAACAACAAGGGCTGTTCCGTCAGAAGAGTCAGGTAGGTTTTGCGAAATGGAAGGAAGGCGTTGAACATGTTTTAGAACGTCTCTCAGGGTAGGAAGGGGATCACTGGAGAGGATCTGATCAAAGACTCCTGCAAAAGATGAAGGCAGACCAGCAAGGAACTGGACAAGTTGAAGCTCGTTCCTTTGACGTTCGATTTCCGTGATATCTGCAGACAGAGGATGATAGACCTCGAATTCATCCCAGAGAGCACAACAATTGTTGTAGTAATCCTCCACGGAGTCAGTAGCAAAGTACTCCTATTTGGCCAGTAGCTTGAAGATTTCAAAAACCTTCTTCGGATTCTGTTGGTGAGAGTATACGTGGGAGAGCTGATCCCACATATCCTTGGCAGTCTTGAGGCGAAGGAGAGACTGGCTGATTTTAGGTTCCGCACTATTGACCATCCAGGTCATAACACCATAATCTTCCTTGGACCAGAGATCGTAGGCTTGTTTGGTCTTGTCATCATCATCAGCAGCAGGGATGGCCGGATCCTTGGTCGACAGATGAGAGAAACGCCCTTGAGCCTTGACGCACAGTTCAAAGGAGGCTGCCCAGAGATGATAGTTGGGGCCATCCAACTTGACGGTAGTAAAACACAGATTGCGAGGAAGGTCAGGAGTCGCCATCCGAGATGATAGAGATAGTCAGAATCAAGGGCGCAGATAGCAGCAGAGGTAGAAGTCACCAGTCAGCAGTAGAAGTCCAACACATGGACTAGAAGTAGCAGATAGAAGATCCAAGCATGGATCTCAGAAACCCTCGTAGGGGCAGCAGGAGAAGATAGAAACCTACGCCAACATGGAGGAACAATCACTCCACCATGAGGCGCAGGCAAACAGAGCGGAAGACGCTTTTTACTACATCAACGTGCTAGAAACTGGAAAAGTACCGAAGCTGTCCGGAGGTTTCGGGGAAGAAGATGGGTAGAGGATTGTGTGTACTTGATGGATTAAGCCATGGTAATGAAGTGGGTTAGGGTGTTGAAAGGTCGTTGAGGGTTGACGGAGAGGTGGGTGGTGGCTGGAGTGGTGGCGGTGATGGCTGTGGACGGCAGCAGGGTGGTTGGCGGAAGGGGGGTTGGGCAGGTGTGGCGGCGGCACAAGGGGGGGGTTGGGGAGGGGTGGATGATGGGTGGGGAGGTGGTGGTGTGGTAGGAAGAGGATGGAGGTAGCAGGGGCACCGACGGAGAAGATGGGAGGCGGCGACAGCAGGGTCAGGCTGCAGCCCAGCCGGCGGCAGCACAGGGAAGGGAGAGAGAGGAGGGAGAGGGGCGGCTAGGGTTGGGGGGGATGAGAGGCGGCTAGGGTTTAGGGAGGATCGGGACGCTCTAATACCGTCTAGAATAGAAAAATATTGCTTCTTATTGAGTGAATAAAACAAAAACAATGCTCTCTCTTTTATAAGACAAGAGAGTAGTACATCGTTTAGAGATAAGCAATATGGGATAAAGAAACAAGTGACTAAAAGACAAATAATCAAAAAACACTAAGTAAAAAAACAGCAGTAAAGTGTATATACTAATAACAACATTATAGATATCCTAGCCTGTATTATTTGTAACTAATAGATAAATTAGACAAATCGTTCATGATCTCTTCATTATAGAGATCATACACGGAAGGAGTAGCGATTACTTAACCAATCAACAGTGTTACGGTCCAGAGCCCATTTAGAAAGAAGCTAGCAGATCCGTTCCTCTTCCATAGTTATGTATAGTATTTTTGAAAATACCTACCGGTGCCTTCTTAATAGTACCTTAGATTAGTTTAAATTTGGTAGGAACGTCACTTGATATTGTTAAGTTAGTTGACAGCAATGAGGAAGTCAGATTCAACAACTCCCTAAGTGTTGTTCCTAAGATAATTAATACCTTCTTGGATAGCCCATAGCTCAGCCTCAACGATCAATGTCGTACAGTTTTTATGATCAAATAACACTGCTTCAAACTAACGAACTCGCTCTTCTCTTCAATTCTGATATTCGTAAAAGATATTTAACATATACTTCTGTTTGCAGGGGCAATCAGGTATCCGTAAGGCTTGAAGGAAGCTCAGGTGCAGTTAACATCATTGATATGGATGAGAAAGTATATTATCAAGCCTCTTTCTCTTTGCTAAATTAAGTTTTTTGACTTGATGCTAACGAAAGGCCTAAAACTGTGATGTATTTGTCTGCAAAACAGGAAAACCTTCCAAATCTGTATATAAACATCATCATACCAAAGAAATAACCAATGTTTCAAAAACGTTAAGCGGTAAGCGTGCACGTAGCACCTTATAACTGGTTGTGGTAAGCAGGGGATTAAGCGGGCAATTTTTGTAAAAATGGGTTTTAGTTTCCAACACAATTTCATACAAAATTACACATATATGCAAATAAATGCTATACTTTTTGGAACTTTTATACATATCTAAACACCCTACACAACAATATTAAACACCCAAATACTTTATCACACAACTATAAAACAGTGATTATAGCTAATATATTGAACAATTGACTTGTCACAGACAAAACACCCTATACAACTATAAAACAATAAGTATATATATATGATGCAATAACAATTTTGCATCACATCACAGCAGACTTATCATTGATACCTTACTAACTTACTGTTACATTTACATATCATCGTTTAATTATACATTACAGCAGTACATTTAATCAAAATATGCATTCTAAAATCTAAATTAAATAATAGTTACATATAATTTACTTAGATATTCTTAGTATGACTTACATACATAGTATGCATTTTAAACTAGAACTAAGGCCTGTCATAGAACATTTATTGTATATCAGTTTAATATATTACAGTCAAATAATTGGACTTTAAAATATACTTAATTTTACAGGATTGCAGCAGTATTTTAAGAAAATGGGTGTAAGCGGCCGATTAAGCGGGTGATTAAGGGGGTGAAGCGGACAAAAAGCGGCCTTTTTTGAGGGACTGTTTAATTGGCGCTCAGGGGGTAAGTTAAACCGCTGGTGGGTTGGGCTGATTAAGCGGCCGCCTAAGCGGCCGCGTAGTCCCTTTTTCATTTCACTTTGTGAAGTTGATGGTGTTCTATTATCAAGATATGTAATGCAAGCATTGGCATCCTTCTTTATATAGGATAGGAGTCCACACCATACAGAGTTCACCAATATGGAACAAACGACAAGATACTAAAGAGTGCACAAAATAACAAATAAAAGCTAAATATATTAACATTCCCCCTCAAGCTGGAGCATGGATATCATGCATACCCAGATTGTCCACCATAGAAAGGAATCTTGTCTTTGGCAGTGATTTTGTAAAGATGTCAACTAGCTGATCTTCAGTCTTGATGTATGGAATGGCTATGTGTTTGAACAATATGGACTCTCTGACGAAGTGACAGTCTACCTCAATATGTTTGGTACGCTCATGAAATGTTGGGTTGCTTGCAATGAAGGTAGATGCTTTATTATCACAACACATAGGGATTGGGGCAGAATCATAGACTCCAAATTCTTTTAGTAGTCCTTGAACCGACATGCTCGCAAGTAGTATGTGCCATGGCACGATACTCAACTTCGCAAGTAGTATGCCCACAAGTCTTCTATATTGTTTGCTGTCAGGGTAAGGAGAAGAATCATCATCCCAATTGGTATTGGGGTCTAGAGGAGTTCTGACTAGCTTGACACTCAACATGCCGGTCTCATGTAGAAGATAAAGGACATACTTGCGCTGAGATAGACATATTCTAAAAGAAGAATGAGATACTTCAATTCCCAGAAAAGAGCGCAATTTTCCTAGATCTTTAGTAATGAAATGTTTTTGTAAATATTCCTTGGTATCCTGGATACCCTGATGGTCACTCCCAGAAAGGATGATATATCTACATATACTATCAGAATATTAAGACCCTCATTAATTTATTTAATAAATACAAAATGATCAGAATGCAAGCGTCTAAAATCAAATTTGGCAAGAATTTGATTTAATTTATCAAACGATGCTCTTGGCCTTTGTTTCAGTCCATAGATAACTTTGTAAGAAACAAACCTTAACACACTCCCCTTGAGCAACAAATCCGGAAGGTTGCTCCATATATACTTCCTCATGCACGTCACCATATAAGAAAACATTTTTAGCATCAAAGTGGAACAAGGACCACTTCTTGTTGACGACAACAAAAATAAGAATCTGAATAGAATTAAGTCACGCAACAGGTGAGAAGGTCTCAAAGTAATCCACACCATAGGTTTGAGTGTAGCCCATAGCAACAAGACATGCTATAAGCTAGGAAGCACGAATACTCCAAAATAGGTGTCGTACCCGTATTCGATACGTATCGGATACCAATACTCCATGGATACACCTAAATACGTATCGGATACCTCTTCAGTCGTATCCCCTTTTTTTTTGCTTTTTTTTTTGCCTGGATACGGCCTGAATACGTTTTGGATACGACCCGACACATTTAAGCCTTTTTTTTCGTTTTAAGACCTTTTAACGGATTGACCTGCGTTTTTACCGATTCTCTTTGAAATCAGTAAAACGGCTCTTTTGGCTTGTGCGATACATTTTGAAGCTTGGTTTTGCTTCAGTCCACGTCATATTTCTATTGTTGTGCGGCTTGTGCCTCATTTTCTCCAATGGGCTATTGGTGGTTAACGTACAACCTTTGAGCCTCATCTTCTCCAAAGGGATTCAATTTTCTATTGGTGGTTACAGCCTCTAGTCTCTGAATTTCTAGCATAACTCTTTTCGGAATTCTGTTTTGGCATTGTCTTTGTTCACCCCCATTGAATGTAAGCCTCTCTAGCTTTCTCTAATTTTGCTGTTTAGTAGTTCTAATTTTCTCACCGTGTCTTGCTGTTAATATACCTACTTGTCTATAATTGCCTCCGCTGTTTCATATTTCAGTTCATTTTTTTTAATTTTGGAATTTGGATATACTTCTTGTATACATAAATATTTAATTACTTCTTATAGACGAAAGAAGATGGTTTGGTGTCACAGATGACATGACATACTTTACAACACAAAATAAATGATACATGAAATGTGAATGGTTTTGAATATGATTTTATGACGTCTTTTTGTAACTTCTATCTGACATTAATATGAATGAAAGACCTGTTTTTATATCATTGTTCGATACTATGGAATTGGTTTCCATTTTCTTTAGATATATTGTGATTTATAAATGAAATTTGACTGCTTTCATCTATTTTTAAAATAAATATACTATTTATTTTTGAAAATATTTAATAAATACTAAAAAAAATGACGTATCCATGCCGTACCCATATCCTATATTTTCAAAAATTGCCGTATCCCCGTACCCGTATCCAAAACGTATCTATATCCGTGCTTCCTAGGCTATAAGGTGTTCAACTGGGCCGTGTGGGTGATACTTCAGTGAAGATCCAGCGGCAGCCTACATGTGAAACATGTACAAGACATCTACTAAGTCCCAAGTTTGATGAGTATGTAGAGCTTCCATCTCGACTTCCATGGCATGATGTAGGCATGATGTGTGAGGGCCTCAGTCACATTTTTAGGAACACAAATAGATGAAAGAGCAACAATAAGGCTTGCAAAACTTGAACCCAAATTAGCATCAGAACATTAATTGCTGATAGGAAGTACAACAACATATCCCTTTTCGAATACTAATCGGAGTATTTAGATCACGATATACCTAATTTGTGTTGTGATCTGCCGACAAAGATGATGGATTGACTGAGGGAAGGGCCATAGAGGGAGTTGAAGTCTTACGACGTCTTTGATACACCTGGAGAGGAACCTCGGTAGATGGAACAACAAGATGAGATGAGTCCGGCTTAATAGTAACAGGAAGCAGTGTATCGACAAGCAAATCCATAACAGAGTCGAACCCATACTAGAAAAATACAGTGTATCCTCAAAGAAAACAACATCCACACCAACAAACCATTTCTTAGCAGGGGGGTCATAACATATGTACCCCTTTTGAGTTCGAGAGTATCCCAAGAAGATGCACTTAGTTGAACATGGATCAAGTTTGCTTAAGCTAGTCTGAAGATTTCGGACAAAACAAGTACTGCTGAAAACTCTAGGTGGTAGAGAGAAAAGAAGAGCTTTGGGATATAACACAGTATAGGGAACTTGGTTGTTCAAGACAGTCGAGGGCATTCTATTGATTAGAAATTAGAAAACAAGCGAAGGAGACATCAACCCAAAAAGTATTAGGGACATGATAGTGAAACATAAGGGTTCGAGCTACTTCAAGCAGATGGCAATTCTTGCGTTCGGCATTCCCATTCTGCTGAGGAGTGTAAGAAGAAGATGTGTGATGGATAATGCCAAGATTTTTACAAAAAATGTTGACAGATTGTTGCATAAATTCAAGAGCATTGTCCGTTCTAAATATTCTAATGGGCTTATTAAATTGAGTCTTGATCTCAGCAGAGAATGCAATGATAGTATCAAGGACATGCACCCTATCTTTAAGTAAAAACAACCAAGTAGCCCTAGAGAAGTCATTTATAAAGGTTATAAAGTACCGGAATCCAGACAGACTTGTGACAGAACAAGGTCCCCATATATCAGCATGGATAATGTAAAAAAAAGAATTTGCGGCTATAGTGGTTTTTCTAGAAAACTACATCGAGCTTGCTTTCCTAACTGGCATGCTTCACATTTAAACACAGTTTTAGATACTTTAGGAATCAAATTCTTGAGTTTGGATGCAGATGGATGTCCTAATCGGTAGTGCCATTGAAGTGTTGAAACAACCGAAGATAAAAGAGCAGTAGTCTTCGAAGCATCAAGGTAGTATAGGCCGTCTGTTCCCTCATGATCCGAACCAATCCTCATCCTCGTGTGGAGATCCTGAAAGACACATCCTTCCAGGTCAAATGTAATAAAACACTGAAGTTATTTGACGTTTCTACTAACTAAAGAAGATTCAGAGGGAGTCAAGGAACATATAAAGCCGATCTGAGTAAGAAATTATTTGTACTTTTAATATTGCCAACCCCATGAACAGGGGCTTGAGTGCCATAAAAAAAGTCACAGGTGAAATAGAAGTAAGTAATTAGTTTAGAGAACAATTTTGAATTGCCAGATATATGGGTTGAAGCACTAGAGTGATGACCCATTTATTTTTACCATAAGGAGCCAAGGATGCTAAAAAGGCAGAGTCACCATCTGAACATGGAGCCGACGTCGAAGTCTGAAGTCGTTCTTGGAAGAGCTTTTCAAATTCTGCCTGGACCCAATCCATAGAAGCAGTGGGGGGTTGGGCGGGTACATCCTCGGTGTAGTCACTAGAGGCCTGATTGGCCATGTGTTGGGGTAGCGATATTTCTCCAAACAACGATCCTTAGTGTGATTGTTACAACTGTAGAAGTTGTGGTGACACGGTCTAGTAGAAGGGGTGTTGCTTGGTCCAGTAGGAGGTGTTGCTTGGTCCAGCGGAGGACTGACCACATCCCAGTCCAATAGGTCGACCATGTCCAGGTCTTAATGGGAAAAACGACCACATCCTCTACTACTGCCACAACCTCTTCCACGTCCTGAATTGCCAGAGCGGATGTTTTAGTCAAACCAGTAGGAGTAGAAGAGACAAATTGTAGGCGCTGGACCCTTTTTAGGACATCACGAAGCTTTGGGAGTGGATCACTAGAGTGGATTTAATCTACTGCACTTGAAAAGGAGGTATGCAATCCAGCAAGGAACTGTACCAACTGAAGTTCATTCCGCTTGTTGTTGAACTTCAAAGATGCCGAAAGTCAAGGAATGGTAAACTTCAAATTCATCCCACAAAACACAACATTGATTATAGTAATCCTCAACCGAGGTATCTTTAGAGAAATCCTTTTTAGCCAATTTTTTTTAAAATTTCAGACATCTTTTTAGGATTTTGTTGGTGTAAATACACATGTGCGAATTGATCTCACATGGCTTTTTCCGTTCTAAGTCGTAAAAGAGACTGACTTATTTTTTGTTTGACACTGTAAATCGTCCAAGTCATAACTCCAGAATAATCTTTGACCATAGGTCATAGGCCTACTTAGTTTTCTTGTCAGCAGTCTCGACAGGAAGAGCAAGTCCTTTAGTGATAAGATGAGAGTACCGACCTTGGGATTTGACGTACAATTCGAATGAAGCTGACCACATATGGTAGTTAGGACCATCCAAATTTGTCGGTGATCACACAAAGAGTTACGAAGTTATCATTTGAGGCCATGATGGAATCAATTCTAGATCAATCCACACAAGTTCTTAGTTCAGAGAGGTGTCAAACACCCCACACGTTATCAACTGAAGAGTTCAGAGACTCTAAAGAATGGGCATTAAGATTGTTTTAATTAATAAACGAACGCCACATCGTCAATTTGGACGGACATGCGCCGAAAGTTGATGGGAGGGAGCTAGTCCCTCCCTGTCTCGAAGTGGAACCGAGTAGAGGAGTTCTAAACTTGAGGCAACTTTGACAAGAAAACCAATCGGATGGGGATTATGCAAGTCGAGGTGAAGAGATGTGGTTGGCGTGTAGCTGGAAAAGAAGAAGAATCGCAAGTAGTTTGGCGGGGAAGGTGGGAGGGCGGCTGGCAACTAGGTGGGGATGGTGGTGGGTGGTTGTTGGAGTGGTAGTGTGGCTGTCTGGATGATGGCTACTTGGCGGATGGGATTTTTGGGCTGGATGGGGGGCTGGGTTTTGTGGGCTGGATGGTTGGCGGTGTGAGATAGCTGGCATGCGACAACTGGGGGATCAGGGAGAAGGGTGGGCAGGTTGTGGTGGAGAGGCTGTGGGTGGGTGGAAGCAGCGGTCGGGGCTTGCTATAGGCGGATGGATGCTGTAACGAGGATAGGGAGGGAGGGAGGGGGGAAATGGGGGGTGTAGGGGCTAGTCGGGAGGTGGCGTGTGTAGGGGCTGGTTGGGGGGAGATGGTGGCGGGTGAAGGATGTGTGGCGGCAAAAACAACAGGGGTTTGTGGGTGGCGGGTGTAACATCCCAGGATTTGAGGCCTCGGATAAAAAAGATCTTATAAGGAATGATTGGACTACCCATATCACCAAGGTGCACCTCCTTTTTCGGGAGCCCATCACTAGAGAACTCCATAGTTAAGCGTGCTCAGCTTGGAGTAGTACTAGGATGGGTGACCAGTCGGGAAGTTGATCCTGGCTTGCACGTCAGTGAGGACAAAGTGCGCAGTTAAGGCTAGTGGTGGTCTGTGGGGCCAGTCGTCATTCCTGAAACTCTACTAGAGCCTTGGGCAGTGGGCCCGGGCGTTACAAATGGTATCAGAGCCATAACCCCTCCAGTAGGTGGGGCCCAAATGGGCATGGCATGCCAGTCTTGAGCCGTGCGGTTCAGGCATGTAGGAAAGGACTGTCCATGGTTGACGTAGCCACCCTTGCGCTGATATTTCGTGATCGAGAGCTGGGTGTCCATCGGCCATTGTGGGTCTGCACTGAAATGGGGAAGAGATTATGAGGCCTTATAGTTGAGCCTTGACGAGGACGTCAAGAGTCTAAGTGGGGGAGATTGTAACATCCCAGGATTTGAGGCCTCGGATAAAAAAGATCTTATAAGGAATGATTGGACTACCCATATCATCAAGGTGCACCTCCTTTTCTGGGAGCCCATCACTAGAGAACTCCATAGTTAAGCGTGCTCAGCTTGGAGTAGTACTAGGATGAGTGACCAGTCGGGAAGTTGATCCTGTCTTGCGCGTCAGTGAGGACAAAGTGCGTAGTTAAGGCTAGTGGTGGTCTGTGGGG